>OY750779.1:9825000-10247500 GCA_963556745.1 Catoptria pinella
GTTAATCAGGGCGTTAATCAAGGCGTTAATCAAGGCGTTAATCAAGTCGTTAATCAAGTCGTTAATCAAGGCGTTAATCGCGGCAATAATCGCGTCGTTAATCGCGGCGTTAATCGCGACAATAATCGCGTCGTTAATCGCGGCGTTTATCGCGGCATTAATCGCGGCAATAATCCCGGCGTTTTTTTAACGCTGGCTAAGTAAACCCTTTGTTACTATTGTCAGTGTCATTTCGCGGGCGATTAGTCGCTGAGCTACTTTTTGTAGCTCGTGGGTGTTTACGTATACTCTGTATGTTCTATTCTCGGCGACAAAAAATCTCTCAGCGATTAATTGCTCGTGGGCGGGAAGAGGTAATTAGTGCCCTCACAGTGGCGCCATCATTATATTAAATTTATTGCTCGCTAAGTATCTACATAACGTATCGAAAATTCACACGCACAGATTGAAGCTAAGGTTCTATAGTTTGTTTACAAACAATAACCTCAGTAAAATATAGTTCGTTGTAATAGCAAATGTGCCAAAAGTGGCCAGTTTTTTTGTTCTTTAACCGCCCTTTTTAGTTAATTTATGACATTGAGTTGATATTGTCGCTTTTGAACGACTACATGGGTTGCATTCCAAATTCAAATCACATTATTTCCCATGGGAAAAATGATATTCAGTACAACATTATGACCCGGCTAGACCGTGGGGCTGTAATGACTTACTTTAAGAAAGGTTTGCATGACACATAATATGCCATTGACGAGCAGGTTGTATAAAAAATACATTATGACTCATTTATTTGTTCGTCCGGCTTAACCAAATGTAACTCCGCCACAATTTTGATCACAGTTCTAACCTAAGCTTGATTGGGATATAAATGAAAATGGTGAAAACCCTATAGTCATTGGTTGGGTGGCAACCTAGAAAGGAGGCTTACATCTACCTACTTTCAACATTAATAACACTCAAATTAATTTCAACAAAAGCGTCCATCTCAAACGGAGACAAAACATTACCACGGTTCAGAATCACGTGGCTTCCTACCCTCCGACAATTAATAAACTGAACTATTCAGAACAATAAATTCCCGAATCGTCCCGAATGGGCCCGACCCTCGTCGAATTAGTCCGAGTCGAGACCCTTGTGGGGCGAAAGGTAATATTTTTGAGCGAGCTTATTGCCTGAGGCGGACTTAAGCCGAGATGTCAACACGGCTTATTTCGATCTAGATTGAAATTTAAGGGTTTGTTGACGTGTTTATAAACTATTAAGCGTTTATATAGGCGATCTCTGTCGGCAAATAAATTAATATCTTTTTATATAATACTAAATAATATACTAGAAAAAATACGACTCGCACTAGATCATGTTCTCGGACGGGAATCGAACCCGTGACCTTTGGATACCCAGTCCAATGCTCTGACCGCTGAGCTACCGAGTCACTAGTGGGAACGTCGAATTTCTTCTAGTATATCAACTCTTACGCTTCCCGCTTATATTAATTATATAAAAATAGCATTGTGAATGCTAAAATCTGAAAATTTAGTAATAATATCTTTTTTTATTAAGATAAATAATATTAGAAAAAATCGACTCACCCGTAACAGTCCCGTCTGAGGTGTTACGGGTGAGTCGATTTTTTTCTAGTATTTTTTCTAATAATCATTTATCTTAATATAAAAATAGCATTGTGGATGCGAAAAATCTAAATTTAATAATATTTTTTTAGCTGATTTAGAATGTGTTTGAGTCCACTAGTTGCATTTGCTGAAAAGAAGACAAAAACCAGGTCTAACTTAAGCCCAACGACTACAGTCTGTACTATACAGACTGTGGATTTAAAAGTTAATTTAAAATAACATTATTGGGAATCGGTAAAAATTAAAAAAAAATATTCAACTTCGCTTGATCTCTATTGATAAAACGTAAGTAGATGAGTTCTCTTATATTAAGGCCCCTATATACCTCAAATGGCGCCCTCATTTTAATTAAATTTATTGCTCGCTAAGTACATAATGTATCGAAAATTCACATGTACAGATTGAAGCTATGGTTCTATAGTTTATTTACAAACAATAACCTCAGTAAAATTTTGTTCGTTGTACTACTTGAGGTATATAGGAGCCGTAAATAAATAAATGCTTGGACAATTTCACACAGCGCCATCTAGCCCCAATAAGCTTGTAATATGGGTGATAGACAATGGATATATTACTTACATACTTGTTAAATATATACTTATTTTTTATTTACCCGTTACAGAAATTAAAATTCATTATTTCAATTTCTGCCCGGCCGGGAATCGAACCCGGAACCTCTTGCAGACTGATGTTGACCACTGCACCACTCAGGTTGTCAAATTAAAATTACAAAAGTTATAGCTCCAAAAATATCCTCAATGCACATACTTGCTTACATACTCAAACTTATATCCACCACAAAAAGGGTGTAACTTTTAATTATTTCGAGAGGGTTGCAATTCTCATTGTCGAGGGTCGACATTCGAACCTCGTCTCACTCCAGGAATTTATTATCCTAAATAGTTTCGTCCCCTGACTTTGTACAGTCGCCATAATGAAAAAGATCGTTACTTTAAATAGATTTGTTTTTACTTGACCGAAAAATAATGGTATAATATTTTTTGAAATTTAAATGAAAATGAAAAAAGTTTTATTAACATAAAGAATCATTCAATACAAGTGGTGAAACAGCCCTAGTAAGTAAATAAAAAATGATTGTGTTAGGGTTGTCTCGCTCAATACCTTTACATAATATTATTATTTTAATAAATTAAATACATACAAAAAAATGTATTTTTCATCCCACTTATGGATCCGCATCCCACTTATGGACTAATGGATCCGCCGCATGCACAGGCTATCTCAAACGTTAGCCACTTTATTTTGTTTAAGCGAGAATACCGCAGGGGCTAGTTAATACCTATATGTCTAGTTATTTCTTCCGATTTTAAGAGGAAACACCACGGTCAAATGACTTGTACTGTCATGTTTGGCATAAAAGGGCAAGAACTCAGTGCCGTTAAACCAATTTAAAAAAAAATCGTATAGAAAGTTGACAAAATCAACGTTTGATAGTCCGTCCCCTGTTTCTTCCTCCAAAACTACTATCGATATAAATATGTTAATCATTAAAATTTAAAGGACTGAATTGGCTGTGTTCCTATGTTTTCATAAAATAATTATTAAAAGAGATATTAATCTCCAAAAACCTAAAGCAATCAAATTTGAAGAGATTATATAAAAAAGCAATATATAGGAACACAGCCAAATCCTTTCTTTATTTTTTTATGTAAAAAGTATTTAAATTGGTCTAAAAAAGTAAAAGTAAAAGTAAAAAAATTGCTTTATTCAAGTAAACTTAGTAATTAAGCGCTTTTGAATCGTCTATATTTTGGAGGAGGAAACAGGGAACTACAAAACGTTGATTTTATCAACTTTCTATAGGAATTTTTCAATTCTCTCGACCGTGGTGGTTCCTCTTAACTAATTAGGTATTCGTTGAGTGAAGTGCATCAGAACCATAAGGTTTCATTTACACTAGCGCAGAGTCGAAGGTTCAAAATCTCAGAGGCCTCCCAATTTGTGAACTGGTAGTAGATTCAGTAGCTAGATCTTGTTTTCTAATTAACTTAATTCAATTTAATTCAGTAATAATGATTAAAATCGGAACGCAGCCATAAAATAATTTAATAAACTGGAATACATTTTTATAAAGTTTCGAGCGGGTAATTTCATAAAAATATGAGCAGCCTTTTTGCTTTAGTCCTCCCGTGACCACGACCAACGCCGGGAATTCTAAAAATCAATAAATACAAACTAAATAATTCTAAAACAACACCTGAATTAATAATATACGCGCTGTAATCCGTAAAAAGTGTTTTATTTCTAATGAATTGTACGCGCGAAAGTCTTAGAAGTATCAATGTGACTTTAATTTTGTACTTCAAGTAACTTCCGGCGGCACAATCCGATTCAAGTGGAAAATCTGTCCTACTCTACCTATACTATCTCTCCTATCTATTGTAATTAAGGTGACCGAATTAGACGCAGCACAAAAAGCTTCTGAATGAATCGTTAAGCCATTAAGGTCACTTCCGTCACCTAATTTAAGCGACAATGCGATCAAACAATCGCGAAGATGATCCACGAATGTGTTGATGGTACTTTTGTCATTGATCAAGCATTCAACTGGTCAATTTTGACGACCTCCGTGGTCGAGTGGCTTTGTACACCGGTTTTCAAGGTGTCGCCGTCTCTGAGGTTCCGGGTTCGATCCCCGGTTGGGTCAATTTAGAAAACGAACTTTTCTATATTGGCTAAGGTCTGGGTGTTCGTGATACCACCGTTGTCTCTGATTTCCATAACACAAGTACTTTAGCTACTTACTTTGGCATAGGAGCAAAGTATGTGATGTTGTCAAATAAAAAAAATAAAAAAAACAAGTCAAAATATGGTTTTGATGATAAAAATATTGCAAACGAAAATATTGCGTTTAATCCTACTAAATATTATAAATGTAAAATTTTGGATGGTTGTTGCTCAATCACGCAAAGACTGATGAACGGATACGGATGAAATTTGGACACAGATAATTTATAGCCTGTATTAAAACAGGATAATTTTTATCCCGGTCGAAGGATCTTTGGGGATTTTCCGAATGTCTACACGGACGAAGTCGCGGGAAGATGTAGTTCAATTGCTTATTTAAGTTTTAACAATGTTTATGAATCGCCTATTTCAATGAGAAAGTTCGAAAGCAGTTTTAGACAAAATATAAATAAATAAATATTTGACAACATCACATACATTGCTCCGTTTCCAAAGTAAGTAGCTAAAGCACTTGTGTTATGGAAATCAGAGACAATCGTGGTATCACAAACACCCAGACCTGAGCCAATACAGAAAAGTTGGTTTTCTAAATTGACTCAACCGGGGATCGAACCCGGAACCTCAGAGATGGCGACACCTTGAACACCGGTGTACAAAGCCACTCGACCACGAAGGTCGTCAAAAGTAAAAGTAGTGGGTTTTTGTATGTAAATAATAAAAATAAATAGGTGTTTAAACACCTATGTTTAGTTTAAACGCGTTTAATACCTGTGTCCTTAATATGCAATGGAGGTCTACACAATTATCTTTGTGTATAAGACACCATGTTCCCACTAGTGATATGAATCCCGTTCCAAAGACACTCATTTTTCTTATAAAAATATCAATGAGAGTGGCTGAAGACCGGCTCCTTACAGGTTAATCGTCCTTGGCTCATTGGAGCCGATTTCAGACGTTCTGCAAGGTAAGTTTCTACTTATACTACCACAACCGGAAGTATCTCATTCAAAGGTTCGATAACTACTTAAGTACATTATTAAATTTAGATTTTTCGCATTCACAATGCTATTTTTATATTAAGATAAATAATATTAGAAAAAATACTAGAAAAAATCGACTCACCCGTAGCACCTTAGACGGGACCCTTTTTTCTAGTATTTTTTCTAATATTATTTATCTTACTTAAGTACATTTTTAATTAATGTTTGGCTAAGATCCAACTGTTACTAATAAGTTCACAACAACACTGCGGACCTGATAGAAGAAATATTTTACCATTTAAGATTTATTGCAATTGATACGATACTTTTCGTTAAAAAAGCCTAACTTTATGCCTTCTCATGAAAGATGTCTCTTTCATAAATATACGTGAAAAGCATCCGGAACACTATAAATGACAGCTCTTTTAAACGACTTGATCAAAGAGCTTATTGTTATTACGCCTTGTCACGCGCTCGCGTTAAGGCGTGTGTCGTTCAGTTTTATCGCTACGTTAAGTTCAGACGGTGGAATGCGTTTATAATATCGTTTTAACGCTGTCGTATCCAATATATAACGAAAGTTTCTTATAGTGGCAAAATAATTGAGGACATAATAAAATTGTACTCGAGATAAAGTCTCATAAGAAACTAAATTATCATAACAATCATTATCGACCGAGCGAGCGCGGAGCACGAGGAATGCGTCTCTGTTTCAGCTTGGGCATAAAGTGTTATCGTATGTCCATTTTACACCTTTGTTAGCCTCTTGTTCTTTCACCGATTCTCGTGAAATTTTGTGAGCAGGTTCGATTATTATTCTAGATTTATTGTCGATTCAGTTTTTCAAAATTTTTCAAGATATGTTAAAGCAAGGTCTACGACTCACCGAGCCACTAGTTTAGAATAATTTAAAAAGTCTAATTCTAAATTAGAGCGGGGCGCTTCTGTCTCTAGGTGCTATCTAAGGACTCTTATGAAAAGAGAAATATATGTAGCTTACTCCCGCAAAAAATATATGCAGGATGCACCGCCCGCCCGCCCGCAAAACTATGCACATGCACACCACAAAAATATCAGTGCACAATACTTGCATTTAGCATAACAGCGACACACCTTGCACCTTCACCAATTAGACTACTCTACACGTGTTTCGCCCCCAACCCCATTTGAAGAATGTTGCCAGCTTCAAATAAAAAGAAAAAAAGGAAGAAAGAAGAAATGATTTTTAATTTACTATTAAATGACATTTAATTATTAATCACTTATTTTTAAGAATTATTATTTCTATTAGAAAAAATACGCAGCAATGGCGAGGAAGACACGTCAAGTTGATTGTTAAGTATGGCTCCATCAACATTGCGTTTGATAATTTCTAGGTTTTCCAACACGCTCAGCCGTAGACCTTTACTACAAGTATGTAAAACCTCATAGGAATGTCCATCAGATAGTTGGTGTTTATTCTCTTTTCACAATGGTTTGGTACTTCCGCCAAGTAATGCCTGATTCAATCAAATAAGGACTCTTATACTTGATACCGATAATTGAAACCCCGATTGACTTTACCTCTAAAGAACGCTATTCCTAATATTTCTAGTTGTAGTTATGGTATACCTAGTGGGTTGGGTACTGGAAGTTCAGTGCAAACCGCTGTTAACAGCCGTTTAAATTCCAGCAGGTGATACAAATTTTTCGCCGCGACGTCGATCATATGTCGGATTTGCGAGCAGTTGCTGTGTTCCCAGAACACGTGCATAGTGCAAATGGAAACCAGTGAGAAAAACATATTTGTTAGGGTATTTTTAAGGAGTAAGTAATAATAATATAATAATAATATAATAATATTTATTTATTTTCAAAAATGCAGTTTAGTATAATCATTTACAAAGTTAACTTAAGTAAAATAATAATAACAATAGCCCGAACTAGGAAAAACCTGTGTTTCAGGCGAGTATAGCCAACAATAATAATTTTGAATCAATTAATCACTAACTAACTTATAGATATATTTATTTTTTATTTTAGCAATAATTAACACATTACAAATTACGATTACAAAACAACACTTAAATAAAATACAATATTATTTAATTACTACCAATAGCCTCTCTGTATCGTCATACGTCATGTTTTGCAGTGTATTTTTTAGTGTTATTTTACAATTTCTATAATTAAGTGGATAGATGTTAGCTATCCGATTTATTCTATTGTAGAGAAATGGGCCCAGGAACAGATAAAACTTTGCTGTAAAGGCAAATTGTTTAGAAACTGTTTGAGTGCAGACTATATCTTTCCGTCTTTTGTTTATTATTTCAGTGTTAAAGGTGAGTGCTGAGTGCTGTTTTAATACTATGTTCATAATGAATAATTGTCTAACTGATAATACATCACAGGACTTATACAGAAGGTTAGTAGGAAAGAGAAAAGGGCGGGAAGTTGACATTTGTTGAAGTAAATGAATGACTTTGAGCTAACAACATGCAGTATGAATAAAACACTTTTTACGGATTACAGCGCGTGGTCACGGGACCACGGCCCCTGGAAAGGTGTCGAAACGTCGGGAATTCTAAAAAACCAATAAATACAAGCTAAATAATTCCAAAACAACACCTGAATTAATAATATACGCGCTGTAATCCCTAAAAAGTGTTTTATTTCTAATAAACTGTACGCGCGAAAGTCTTAGAAGTGTATATGCAGTATGAAGTTGAAACAGCTAGTGCATTTGATAAGTCTTAGTGTTATGGTGGTTACCCACTTAGGTTCATAACATGTCATTGCAAATTTAGAATTACTAATAACTAGGGACCCGTCCCATTAAACAATATTTTGATATTGTTCAAAAGATTTATGCAGCGTAACTTAATTAATGCCGACATCTTCAACAATTAACGTCATATTTCTACCAATTTACATAAAATCTCAACTCATTATTACACCTCAACCTTCCTCAGGGATCATTCTATCATTTGGTGAAAACCGCATGAAAATGAACCGCGTCTGTTCAGATGTTTTTGAGTTAATCGCGAACAGACAGACGAACAGACAAACGCGGTGAGGGACTTAGTTTAATTATTTATATAATATGTAGTGAAGATAATGGTATACTGCACCCAACTTAATCACAGAAAACTCTATCCTATTTTACCGGTGAAACGAAAATTGGGATGGACTATTCGAACCGCGCTTGACATTGACAAGGCGACGTGTTCATTCAGCTTTATTTTAATATCAATATGGTTCATTTTGCAACGTCACTTGCAAGTTTTATGTTATGATTACTGTACACAGTGATGTTGATCAGTGTTGATGTGTCTGAAGGTAGCGGGTTCGTGATTAATGAAATGAATCAACTTTATTTCAAGTAAGGAGGATAATAATGCACGAGGTAAAGAGTTTAAAATTAAATAGGTCTTAATTAATGGATAGAAGAAAAGACTTTTGTTAAAAATTATCATCCTGAGGCCTATAATTAAGGCTAGAAGGAAAATTCTCCTAGTGCAACAAGTCCTACTATTATGATATTTTATTTCTGTCCTCACAGTTATTATAACCTAATCTGATCAAGTTTCTATTTAGGAGTATCAATAAAAATCGTCTCTGAAGAGAAAAAAAAAATTGTGCTCATATTATGCTCTTGTTTTTTTGTCAATTTCGGCGTTTTGAATATCCAGTCAATGTAAAGTTTCAATGTAAAATCTAATTTGCACCTTATTATAACGCAATAAGTAAAGTAAAGTAAAAAATTGCTTTATTCAAATAAACTTAGTAATTAAGCGCTTTTGAATCGTCTATATTTTTCTACCACCCGTTCTAGACTTTTTTAACTAGCAAGAAGAACAGGCAATTTACAATGTGTGATTTACAATGAGTCTGAGTGTGTAAGATAACAATGAGTGTACTGCCAACATAACGGCAAAGGAACTATTTGATAAAACGCACTTTAACTTTACACTATGCTATCTGGATTCTGAAAATTGTACGAGTACTTTTTCAGCGTTCTCGTTCTCTGAAATCGGAAGCATCTGGAATGAAAGAATGCGGTGTATGGCAGTGCTCTCAATTTTAGAGACAGCCAGTGAAATATCTGAAATTGTTGCCTGTAGAAAAAAAGTCGCGCCCCGCTCGCTCTGTTGTTTTGTTTTGCTTCAGAACAAAGAGCTCACTTTGACCTGAGACTGCTTGCATGTATGTAACATCTGTCAAAAGTGCTTACTTAATTATGAACTCGGCGGTACATACGGACTTTGTCAATGTGTACGGCAAAAAACGGTTAAGAGCGAGTCGGACTCGCGCACCGAGGGTTCCGTACCATCATTCTGAAAAAGTTTACTATTTAGACATCCGGGTGCGTAGTGCGAGTTTTTTACTTACTCGACCGCGTTAACGTAAACTTCATTTTGTATAGGATCGGTGGCCCGACATCTGGCGGAAAACGCAATGAACTTCATCAACGCCATACAAAATTTTAACGCGCTCACGATCGAGCGTGAGCTATTTTCCTGTAATGTTTACATAAACTTCTATCACATAATATAATTTTAGATTTTTCTCTATATTTTTCTCAGTTTTATTTGTCTCTCTTTTGACTGAAATGGCTAACCTTCGATATAAAACGACGTATTTTAATATGTAAAATTATCTCTTGGACATACATTATCGAGTGAAGTTGCAGTGGATCACTGTCTATTATCAATTTAATCTCATTGTACTTCTTTAATTATGTAACTATTAATGTTAGTTGAATTAGATTAGCTCCACTTGTAATAAAATGAACAAGTGCATTAAACGCACCCTCGACTTGACTATCCATATAAAACTCATACATAAAACATATATGGGTTTTATGTATGAGTTATACACTCTGCTTTTCACTTCGATTGTAAAGAAATTAATTAGCAATATTGCAAAAACAAGTTTATTTAAAGAAGTTTAATTGCGTGTGTGGCTGTTTACCGATCTTTGTCTTAGAGTCTGAGACTTCGACGAAGATTTTACTTAATGCACTAGAGCATGAAAAGCGATTTAATGCAGTCTATACTCAACATAAAAACGAACTTTACGAGCATGAGAAGTGAAAAAGCTATTATTTAACAAACGTGCATACTGATCATGCGTTTCGCTTTTAAAACACACGTCGCATATTCGTAGAAAGCTTTTTGAAAACTAAAACTATCGTCAGTTACGATTCAATTAAACAATCCGTTAAAATGTTTGCTGCGTTGAAATCTGACACTCGTGGAAAAAAGCTGGCTGTTGATTTGAGTTTTGTATTTGTTCATTCTGTGCCCTGAAATTGAAACTGAATATCAATTCCGTTTCAGAGGTAGTGAAAAAAGGTAAAATGTATGATTTATTTACAATAAATATAACATAGGTATGTATACGCAAATGAGGCCGAGTATGTGTGTCACACGACCACTGGTGCTGGGTTACGTTTCCTAGACTGTGGTATAAAATCGCTCTATAATTTCGATAGATTTTTAATACACACTGATACTCCATTTCTGATACTTGACGACCTCCTCGGTCGAGTGGCTTTATACACTGGGTTTCAAGGGTACTGCCTAATCCTTGGTTTGCTGCAGGAAACATACCGCCACTGCCTCAGACCGGGCATAACCGTTGGCACTGGCGTCAAAACTCTTGCATCTTCCATCTGGTGATAACACTCCCAATCTACGGGCAGAATTGGCAAACAAACGTCATGATTAGGAGACATTGAAGCTTGTTGTGATAATAGAACTAGGTGCTTTGACAATCTGGATTTCATTTGACGACCTCGTGGTCGAGTGGTTTGTACACCGGTTTTCAAGGTTGCCATCTCTGAGGTCCCGGATTCGATCCCCGGTTGGGTCAATTTAGAAAACGAACTTTTCTATATTGGCTCAGGTCTGGGTGTTTGTGATACCACCGCTGACGATTTCCATAACACAAGTGCTTAGCTACTTACTTTGGAATCGGAGCATTGTATGTGATGTTGTCAAATATTTATTACATTTATTTCTCGTTTAATAATCTTACTGCCACTTTAGTGTAGTATTTGTAGCATGTATTTACAAACACACACATAATATCCTAATCTTAACCTAATAAGGCAGTTGATTACGTATTAATAAAGAGAAACATAGAATGTAAAATACAGGCCCATCATTCCCACGGGGCACTCTGGGCACGTGCCCTGCCTGACGATTCTGTAACCAAACTCACCTCTCACCTCACTTCCCTTCGCGTTAATTTGTTATTAGAAATTAGCTGAATATAAGCTACTTTACCGATTGCAAAAGCTACTCATAGCTACACCGCAATGTAAACCACATTATCGTGACAATTGACGCATTGTCTCGTTATTAAATCGGTGACACTCTGTCGCAGAAGAATAGTTATTCTTTTGAGGGCCCTGTAAATGTTTGTCTTTGATTATTTATATGTCTAAATAATCAAAAAGAGGTTTGTACAAAGGTATTGTAGGCTAAGAACTCACGACGCGGTTTTCACCCGCGCCCGCCGCGGTTGCGGGCCCGTAGTTTAGTTTGCAAACTCATGAGATCGCAGTTTTGTGCGAAATCGCAGCCGCCGCGGTTGCAATTATCGCCCGATAACTTGGCGGGCGATGATCGCAAGACGGGGCGGTTATTTACGATCAGGTTGCCCGCCAACCGATCGCAGAGCGCGCGGGCGCAACCCGTCGAAGCTGCGGGTGATCGCTGCTCGCGCGATTCTACTAGTTGCCCGCCGGTACAGCGGGACCCGCAAATAATCGCGCACGCTGCGTGCGTAAAACGCGTCGTGAAATGTGCTTTAATTTTTACATATTATACAACATGTTACAAAAGTACCCCTAATGCCGAATATGGTATATAGGGACCATCAAACTGAACAACTTTTACTATGGGAAAAAAAAATCAGCTGTTTCATACATTTTAATATTTTCGATTTTAATTTTTGTATGAAACAGCTGATTTTTTTTCGCGATTTCAGAGTTGGTCCCTTAGTAAAAGCTGATCAGTATGATGGTCCCTCATACCATATTCGGCATTAGGGGTATTTTTGTAACACCTTGTATATTCTGCATTCTACAAAAGCTGCGGGTCCGCAACCGCGGCGGGCGCGGGTAATAACCGCTCCGTGAGTTCTTATCTTTAACTAGCCCAAATCTAACTTGTCCGCAATTATCTATTTTTTTCTGATCAAAGGATAAATCTAAAATTACCAATTATTTTTTAGTCATATGCTGAAAAAACTAGTGATTTTTGCAAATAAATATAAAAGGTTGGGTTATAACTGTGACGTGCAAAAAACGGACCAGTTAAATTCGAGCCAGTTAATACCTAGGTACCCATCTAATTCCAACATCGCAAACACATTTTTAGACCTCACAGCTCTTAACATCGAAATCATGTGCATTATACAAGCATGTTTGTCTTGTATAATTTAGTATCAACAGTTTGACATAATTCACAATTTGGTGATATTAATCATGGTGTCATAAATGACAATAGCGTTAAATCATTTCTATGGTGGTAGATTAATTAATAGTACCTAATGTAATTCCAAAATGCTTACGTTCGTTGCAATTCATCTGTCGAAAGTGTTTCTCAAACTGTGGTTACAAATAACCCCTAATAATTATCTTGTGTGAACAAACGTACTATTACAAAATAAGTTTAAGGAAAAAAGTTGTCGTCAAGTTTAGAGTTTACACAAATAAAATTAATTATTTGCAATATTTTTTTAATTTTCTTAAATCCTTATCATATCATCATATCATAATATTTATTTGCGACAAATATGGTACATATTTCTGACATCATAGCAGGAACTTATAGTAATTTGTAGTTTCACATATTTGACCTCCGGTAGAGGCATGCAAATTTTAGGTCACACAAATTGCAGCAGATTAAATTTATATATTAATAAGTAAGTATAGCAAGAATGTCATATCATTACAGAATTACAAATAAAAAATACATTATATTTTCACAAATTCATAATCAATTTTATGTCAGCAAGATAGTAACTAAGTATAAATGTCAAAAGCAAAATTAAATGTCATATTTATCTTATCTAACAAAATTAAATCTTTTTGTCAAGGAACTCCTTCACACTATAAAAGTTGTTAGTGCTAAGCCATACGTTCAGTTTTTTTTTAAATAATTCTATGTTATTAATACATTTTAAATCGTTTGGTATTTTATTGTAAATCTGTACACACATAGCTAGACAACTCTTACGATATTTAGCAGAATTAGGAGTTTCCTTTAGTATGAGCCTGTGTGGATTTCTACGTGATCTATTAGTTGGAATGTCACATGCTTTCTTAAATAAGTGATTGTGTTTCATAATAAAAATGCACATCTGTAGTATATACATTGACGGCAGTGGTAACAGACCAAACGTCCTGAAAAGCGGTCTACATGATTCATCCTGTCGAATGCCACCTATAGCCCTAACACATTTTTTTTGTGCTATAAACACTCTATTCAGGTTCGTACAGTTACCCCACACAACAAGACCGTAACGCAAAATCGATTCAACGTAAGCATAATAGGTGAGAATGGCGGTATTTTTATCAGTTACTTTTTTTACTTGTCGAATAGCATATGAAAACTTATTTATTCGTTTACAAAGACTATCCACATGTGGGTCCCAGTTTAAATTTTCATCGATAATGACACCAAGAAATTTAGTATGTGCCACTTCCTTAATTTTTGCAATATTTAATTTGAAATTACATTTTGCATGCTTTGACTTGTTGAATTGAACAAGAACAGATTTATTTAGGTTTATGTTTAAGTTATTATCTGCGAGCCAATTACACAGAGAATCAATAGTATTATTAATGTCAATTTCATGATTAATTATAGAATTATGTCCTTTATCGGTAGTTACTATTATTGATATGTCATCTGCGTAAAGTATACATCTATGGTCAATTGAATTGGTTAAGTCATTCACGTACAAAAGGAATAAAATGGGTCCCAGAATGCTGCCTTGCGGAACGCCGTATTTATTTTCTCCGTAAGCAGATTCAATGTTTATCATGTCTTTGTCTTTAACATTATTAATCGATACGTACTGTCTACGATTTGTCAAATAGGAAGTTAGCCATTGAAGTGGCAAACCCCTAATTCCAAGTACTGACAATTTTTGTAGCAGGATATTATGCGATACACAATCAAAAGCCTTAGTCAAATCGAAAAACAACCCTGTAGTCAAGCGATTATTGTTCAAATTTGTCATGACAGTATTAAACAGGTCAAAAATGGCTAATTCAGTCGATTTGTTGTTTTGAAATCCGTACTGTTCCTTTTTTATAATTTCATATTTTTGACAGAACCCTAATAACTGTTTGTACATGCATTTCTCAAACACTTTAGAGAACACTGATGCGAGACTAATTGGGCGATAATTACTCATATCTTCCCTAGAACCCTTTTTGAATAGTGGTTTAACTATAGTTACCTTTAAAGCTTTAGGAAACGTTCCCGTTGAGAAGGATAAATTAATTAGATGTGTTAATACACTAAGTATATCTTCAATGCAAGCCTTTAATATTGCTGTACCAACACCGTCATAACCTTCGGAATAAGTATTATTTAATGAAAGCACTTCTTTTTTAACCTCATCTTCAGACATGGGCTTAACAAACATTGAATTTCCGATAAGATGATTTGGTGCTTTCATTGTAACAGTCCCTTTAGGTAATGAATTGTCATTAGGGATATCTAAGAAAAAAGTATTGAAAGCATTGGCTATATCAATGGGATCTGTCAATAATTTGTCGCCACTTCTAATAGATGAGAAGGAATGAGATTTTGTGGATTTTTTATTAACTTCTCTATTTATGATCGACCATGTCGCCTTAGATTTACTCTTACTTTTTTTTATTTTTTTTACTTAGTGTTTTATTTTTTCCTCGTAAAAAATAATTTTATCTGTAACTTTAAAACTTATGCACAAAACAATGTGTTTTAGACAGATGGTTCACTTTGGCCATATTCGAAAACGGTACCATTATTTGTTTTGTTGCGCTAGTAACTCCTTGGTACTGCATGAAGTCTGTTCGCCTGAGATTGCATGAACGAAATTTTTATGTGCGTGCACGGAAAATCGAGATTTATCCCGAGCGGCTATTTAACTTTATATTTTGTTACGTGGGGGCGATAAACACCAAGGGTTGAGAAACTCTGACCTACTTAGACGGCGTCTACGACACGTCGTTAGGTGTGCTGACGCGGCTCTGTGCTGTTAAGAATAAAGCACATGATTTATATTACGGTATGATGTGGCAAGAGCCTAAACTCCGACTACACTCAAAGTACTTAAGAGGAAGCTGGATTCAGACTTTTTATACATTTAAATGGAACAATTAATGTCGTAAGATCATTATGAATTAAGATAAACAATATTAGAAAAAATACTAGAAAAAATCGACTCACCCGTAGCACCTCAGACGGGACTCGAACCCGCACCCTTGGGATTCCGGCCCAATGCACTGACCAATTATGCTACCGAGTCGCTAGTGGGAGCGGCGAAATTGTCTAGTACTTTTAACTTCTTCGCTGCAAGCCCCGTCTGAGGTGCTACGGGTGAGTCGATTTTTTCTAGTATTTTTTCTAATATTATTTATCTTAATATAAAAATAGCATTGTGAATGCGAAAAATCTAAATTTAATAATCATTATGAATGTTGACACGAACAAAATTGCTCCTTAGAATCAGCAGTAATAAATTATTATTAGTGTAAACAGATTAAACTTATTAACGCTTTAGGGTCAGTTCACACCGAGACGCGACGCGACGCGACGAGACAATTCGCCAAGGGGCGGCCTCAGGCTGCGCCCCGCGGCGTCGCGCTACGTCGCGCGGAAATGTATGTCTTTTCGTGTAGTAAATAAAGTCAAATTTTGAGTCGCTCTATTAAAATGTACGCGCAGCGTCGCTTCGCGTCTCGGTATGAGGGTCTCGGAGAATATATCGATATTCGTGTGACATCATGAATTGGGGATCGCCATTTTGGCCCGATTGGGGCTCGATTTATCTGTTTTAATTTGAAGCCCGGCAGACTTTCCGAAGTTCGATGCGTTAGCCGGTACGACCCCTGTTCTTCTAGAACAGCAAAGCAAAGAAATGAAACCGGTAGGTCTGGGGCCAGCCTAATGCTTTAAAAGTAAGCGTAGCGATCAAATGTATTGAAATGTTGGCCATTTGAGTACCTAGGGGGCAAGTTGAGTAAGATAGGCCAAGCGCCAACCGGAAATAAACTGTGAAACTCGGGCAGTAAAGTGTGTTTTATGCTTTTCCCTTTTAGGTAGCTTCCCCTTAAAGGATGATTAGTTACTGCGAGGCCGCTTGTTCTTGGCTCGTGCCTGCGTAAATACATTCAAGTAATTTACCGCGCTCACAAGCGGTGGGTGTTTATGCATCACTCTGGCGAAGATTTGCCGTGTCAACAAAGTATGACATGTCAAGTTTTAATAAACAAAGCAACTGACTTAGTAATTTTTTTTTTGCTTAAAATATGTGAAGTGTTTGCTAAAAGTTAGTAACAATAAATTATTACAGATTTTACCATGGAAATTAACTTAAATTCAATATTTATCTACACGAACTTCACAGCACACTGTCACACAACACAAAGACACTAACCGCCTTATTTAAAAGCTCAAATTGAGTTACAGTCAATTTTAGTTAAAATGCTGATAAGGCTTATTAAACGTCATTTAATTTTTATTATTCATAAACGTATTTTAAGAAAATGTTCGCACTGGGCTACTTTAGCGTTATTATGTTGTCGTTTTGACGAATCCATAGACAAAACAGGAAAAACCACTGGCTGATCCATCTTCCGAAAAAAGAAAACAATTAACTATAGTTAAATATTAGTATGTTGTAAATTAATATGAAAGCTGTCACTTCAAATCAGCTGTTATGTAGTCGGCCATGTTATTTACTAAAATAGGCAGCACCTATGTATAACTTTATCAAAGGTTTATATGTAAAGTGTTTGATTATAAATAATGATTCTCAAGAAATTCCTTATAACAAGCATATATGCCTTCTATAACTTTTTATGGATAAGACGGTAAAAGTGCATAAAATACGAAATATGCACAAACCCTGTCTGACATACGCATACATACACATTCTTTCTTATTTTTAACACTACACAGCCCACTTACTAATAAAGATTTTATAGCAGTTGTATAGTAACACAATGGTCACTCTCTGTCGAACTATATAAGTTTTTCATTAAAAAGAAAGGGAAAAAACACTGTGTAACTAAACATCTGCTATACAATCTTAAAATAATAGAAAAAAGAGTCAGAAAAGTTTATTTAGTTATCTACTTGTATTGTAATTATTCTCAAAGAAGAGGAAGTAAATAACAAACTTTGAATATATGACCATCAGCCAACTTGACAATTAACCATCAGCCATTTTTAATGTCCCCACTACTGGGGCACAGGCCTTCCTTATGGGTGGATAAGGAGGATGGACCATGACCCACCACGCGGGCCCAATGCGGATTGGTACCCACCAATCCGCATTGGGCCCGCGTGTAACATTTTCAGTCGTTAGGCCCGCGTGTAACATTTTCAGTCGTTAGCACCCGCTAACGACTGAAAATGTAGCCGATAGCAACGGCTTAACGTGTCTTTCAAAGCACGGAGGAGCTTGAGATAATAAATTTTTAGTCACCCATCCCATGACCGACCCTTGCGAAAGTTGCTTAACCTCCGCAATCGCTGCACCAGGCGCTATACCACTGCGCCACCGAGCTCCTCAATTTTACCTAACTTATATAGCTTTTATATAATACTAAATATTATTCTAGAAAAAATACGACTCGCACCAGATCATGTTCTCGGACGGGACTCTTTTTTTTCTAGTATATTATTTAGTATTATACAAGATGTTACAAAAGTACCGAAAGCGAAAAAAAAATCAACTGTTTCATACAAAAATTAATTACAAAAATATCAAAATGTATGAAACAGCTAATTTTTTTTCGCGATTTCAGAGTTGGTCCCATAGTAAAAGTTGTTCAGTTTGATGGTCCCTATCTACCATATTCGGCATTAGGGGTACTCTTGTAACACATTGTATAAAAATAGCATTGTGAATGCTAAAATCTCAAAAATTATATAGCATTTTTTGCCTTTAATTTCATATTTAATTTGCTACAGAAAATTATCCTCGTGCTGAAAATATCATTTTCCACATCGGAATGAGTAGGTGCGTTCAAATGCGCGTTCGCATCTGCAAGGGAGTGAGTAAGCTTCGAATCTTTTATGGGATTACAGGAGCTATGGCCGTGAAAGAGTCCGGTGGAGTGCCTGTAATGGTGCGACCATAGTGACGAGCGGGGCGTGTCACTTCTCCGAGAGATGTGAGCGAGCTAGAATGACGACCGACCGGTGAACGTCGGCTACCTTCGGCGACTGTCATGGTGGGACGCAAATTGACGGCCATAGTCGCCTGAAACTGCTGCTCGTCTATAAGCACTCGAACTTAAGAAGAACTTTGAAGTCGGTTGATGATAGACGTTAGTGTTCAACCTACAATGTGGCGTTCCTGAAATGTAGTTTATGCCAACATAATAGATTTAGTAAAATAACTAGCCCCTCTCATTTAACTGAAAACAAGCAGGCTTGTATTTTGAAATCCATCGAATTATATGTAATCCACAATTTAAGTGATTGGATAATGAAAGACATTATTTTTTAATAAACATATTATAAATACTAATATTTTTTTAATATTTATTAATTATTAATATATATTTTTTAATAATGAAAGACTTTACGGCCTTACGAATGTTTCAGCCTATTTACCTTCCTACTCATGTTAAACTATTTAATTTCACACTTCTATTTTTTACGTAGGTACACACGACGGCACCTCAGACTATACATATTGACCTTGAGACCGCCTTTATACCTTACGTAATAAAAGCTGTTTTCGCAGTTTAAAGTGCTGTCGTGTGTACTTTACGATTGCATTCTGTAAACTTTTTATTTAGTTAAAACTAATAATCCGCTCCTCTCAACACTGTATCAACACTACTAAAATTTCCCGCACACAGAACGGCGACGATAAAAGTCATTACTCCTCACTACGACAAGCCATTCGTTAAACGCTACCCGCTCCGCCAATCACAGGCCGCAGCCTAATTTACCAGTTTTAGGCCTGTAAAAAATGGATTGCGTACTACTTCTGACGTCATCAATAGTATTGATTTGTTTTATGAAGAACTGATGGGATTGCTGGATGCTGACCGTAGTATTTTTAGGGTTCCGTATTCATAATATTGACGACCTTCGTGGTCGAGTGGCTTTGTACACCGGTTTTCAAGGTGTCGCTATCTCTGAGGTTCGATCCCCGGTTAGGTTAATTTAGAAAACGAACTTTTCTATATTCTCAGGTCTGAGTGTTTGTGATACCACCGTTGTCTCTGATTTCCATAACACAAGTGCTTTAGCTACTTACTTTGGAATCAGAGCAATGTATGTGATGTTGTCAAATACTTATACTTATAAGATGATGTTAAAATGCACTTAAAAGCCTTAGCAGAAGAAATAAAATCCAATTTTTCGGGTTACATGTCGTTGAATTAGAAAGATTTCTCTATTATTTCGAAATGTTTGCTTTGTACGGGTATTCGGTCTTTTTTAATTTAGAACTAGATGTTCGAGTATGACATACTAATTGTTCAGTACTAAACTCTTGATTGATATAATTCGTATTGCTGAAATCTGATAATAGCGCTTCAGTATTATTTTTAAAAGATTATACGTAGGTCTTTTTGACTTAAGTCTAACTAAAGCATGATCAGAAAATAAATCCCTCCAAACGATAAGAACACTCTAGAAGACTATACTCTCTTCCGTGTTGACTGTACTATTTTGCCACCAGCATTTTCAGCAAAGAAACAATAGGGGTGAGTGACCTCCAAGGGCGGTCATAAATATCTCGTTGGGCCACCCCTATAAATCAACCACTGAGTCGCAAGATGAATGGGTTGCAAATCAATTGCTGTATTATTTTTTTCGCTGTGAATTTTGATGCTGGCAACTACCTACCTGCTGAAAAATAAATATCAGGATCTTGGCTGTATGGCTTTTTGCCTTTTCAATGTGAATGGAAAGAATGGAACCAAAAAAAACCGTCATATTGGTTAAATAATTTTACTTTGAAGTCAACTTGATAACGTATTTCAATACAACATGTTACAAAATACCCCTAATGCCGAATATGGTATAGGAACCATCAAACTGAACAACTTTTAACTTAAGAACTCTGAAATCGCGAAAAAAAATTAGCTGTTTCATACATTTTGATATTTTCGATTTTATTTTTTGTATGAAACAGCTGATTATTTTTTCGCGATTTCAGAGTTGATCCCATAGTAAAAGTTGTTCAGTTTGATGGTCCCTATATACCATATTCGGCATTAGTTGTTATTATGTTGTATTGATTTACTTTTTCTAGATAAAAGATTGATAAAAATTGTTTAAAAATATTAAACAAGCTATGAAATGGTTTTACAGTGTGTATAGCTATTACATTTTTGTCTTCGTTTTAATATTTAAATGTAGGTTCCATCAAACTGACTGTAACATGCATCCATCACGAATTATAATCCTGGAGTTTAATTAAATGAGTGTAATGAAAGAAACCTGCGTTTACGTTAAATTAAAGAATCCACGCACTGTTATTTGGAAACGCTCTTTTATGAATAATGCTCGATAATGTTAAAATGCCGTGATGCCACTGGTGTGGAAAAGTAGTGCACAAGACGGTGGCCGTTTTCATCATTTAATTTTAATAATGACTAATGACCCGCCCTCGGCTTCGGTGTAACGAAACGAAGGCAGGTCGCTAGCTAATAGTGTGTACACACGACAGCACGTCAGGTTATACAGTTAAACTACGAAAACAGCTACGTAGGGCATAAAGGTGGTCTCAAAGTCAACATGTATAGTCTGAGGTGCCGTCGTGTGTACAACACATAAACCTACCAGAAGAAATTCTTTAAATGATAGTGAAAACCGTATCGTGTACCGTAAGTAACCGTATATATGTCGCAGTAGCCGTGTTATATCCCTAGGAATATAAAAGCTATGTACCATAATATTTTATGTTACTAGATTAGTCTGGGTAAATAGTTATAAAGTTTAAGATCTCTATTGTTAGTAAAAGATATGTCCCGGCGTCGTCTAAGTTTGATTATTGAGTCGTCTGATGTTTGAATAGTGAAAAAAACCTAGTGACTGCAAAACCATTATGAAAAACACAGAAAAAATGAATTTTATAACGCAAAAAAAGAACAATGAAATCTAGGAACGCTTAAAAATAAGCAATAAAAATATAGTATTGTTCATTTCATTTCCTTTATTCAGTTCATTTTCTCACATTGCCACAGAATAGATAATAATTACGGCTGAAACCCGAAGTGTGGCTACACCTAGTTCTAGCCGGTTAAAACTAAATGTAGCCAGTTGCGTGACCATTATATATTAACCCCACTACTAATAAAGATTGTATAGCAGATGTATAGTTACATAGTGTTTTGTCCCTTTCTTTTTAATGTCAAACTTAAATGGAGAGTAACCATTGTGTTACTATACATCTGCTATACAATCTTTATTAGTAAGGTATGTTTATATAATTTCCTTCGTTCTAGAGCGGTTAGAACGCGACGTTTTTTCAAACCCGTGGGTGAGTCATTGTTCACTTTACAGCACTCGGCGTTTTGTTGATACGTTTAGTACAATTTTATGACTTGTCGTAAAGCCTTAGGGAATGTTTTGTTCAGGCATAGCTACAAAATTAGAGTGGTAATATTCCGAATAGGTATATAAAATGTAGCGATCAAATTATAACTACTTGCGGACAATAAAACTGGGTTTTATATCGCCTTAAAAATCGGTCAAGTGTAATTTGTATTTAATTTTGTTCATTTTCTCATTGATTCACCAAAAATGCTATCGCATTTTTTCAGATGCAAAAAGTGAATGCTAAATAATATCATGGACTGAATTAAGAAGATCATAAATATTGTGTCATAACCTTTTTAACCGACTTCAAAAAAAGGAGGAGGTTCCCAGTTCGTCGGAATCTATTTTTTTGTTTAATAATTACTGATGTTATGCCTCCTCCAAATTTTAAGAATTCGTGGCTAATTTTTGAGATAGGAGATAATTACTGACAACAAAAAAACTATAAAAAAGGGGTGCATATGTATGATTGTTTGTTATTCGCAAACACTACTGTACGAAATTGGATGGGTTTTCAGGAATTGTATTGCTCTAGAACTGTAACTAAAATCTTCTTCTTGATACGCCTATACCTATGTACTATCGGCAAATTACGCACTTCACTACTTTGCTGAAAAAAAAAACAAACTAAACGTATATTAGTGACGGCGCGGCGTGCAACCGTTTTAACCTTAAGTTAGGAGTGGTAAAGAGGAAGTGTTGTCGATAGTACCTATGAGGCGAGTTGAAGTCCAGTGGCCCTACCATGAGTTGATGCAAACTGTTTACGTTACCGTAAACTATTGTTTTCTCTCTTTCACTCGCATTGACTGTGAGCAGTATATCCGATAGTTTACGGAAGCGTAAACAGTTTGCATCAACTCATGGTAGGGCCACAGGTGAATGGAGTCGCGAGCGGCTGCAATTCTTTACAAAACAGTTCAACGACAATTTCACAGTCGTAATTCTTATTTAAATATGCAACATGTTACAAAAATACCCCTAATGCCGAATATGGTATATAGGGACCATCAAATCGATGAACTTTTACTATGGGACCAACTCCTCGGTCGAGTGGCTTTGTACACCGGTTTTCAAGGTGTCGCCATCTCTGAGGTCCCGGGTTCGATCCCCGGTTGAGTCAATTTAGAAAACGAAATTTTCTATATTGGCTGAGGTCTGGGTGTTGTGATACCATCGTTGTCTCTGATTTCCATAACACAAGTGCTTTAGCTACTTACTTTGGAATCGGAGCAATGTATGTGATTATCATACTCTGAAATCGCGAAAAATCAAATCGGCTGTTTCATACATTTTGATATTTTCGATTTTAATTTTTGTATGAAACAGCTGATTTTTTTTCGCGATTTCAGAGTTGGTCCCATTGTAAAGTTGTTCAGTTTCATGGTCCCTATATACCATATTCAGCATTAGGGGTATTTTTGTAACATGTTGTATAGAAGTAATTTCTTTGTAGTGCTTTGTAGTAATTTCTTTGTAGTGTAAATAAGAATTTACGATTAAATTGAAACTAGAGCTTATTAAGTGGCTGCTTCGCCATTCTTGAGTTTTAGACGACTTTCTAGGGTTCTTTGAAGAAATTCACTTCATAAAATAACTGATGTTTGTTGAACTTTTATACACAACGCGCGTTTTATTTCTACTGTCTATCACGAATTCTAAGAAGTGAACAAATTAATTTATTCTATTATTGGCACAAAATCCATCCTATTGTTTATTTTTCAAATGCTTATTTTATCATAATAATATGTCGAAATACCTACTTAGCATGTTCCGACAACACAGTCGACTACACCAATTTTACCAGTTGTTCACTTTAGGACAGATTCAGAACAGTATTGTATTTGGTAACGATATATTTAAGTTTGTAAATATCGTTACTTATTTCTGTTAAAACTGATAAATAAGTTTCTTGCGCCTGTTCTTCTTTTCAGTTAAAAAAGTCTGGAATAGGTGGTAGAAAAATATAGACGATTCAAAAGCGCTTAATTACTAAGTTTATTTGAATAAAGCAATTTTTTCTTTACTTACTTTAATCGCTTTAAGGGGCTGACATGAGCCAACTAGCGCCGCCAGTCGATTTTATTTTATTTATTCTAAATAAGCCCAATTTCTTAAAAAAAGGACTCACTCACAAGGAAGTCACTGTTTTTTAATAACGTCTAATATTTATTGAATAACTTTACACAGTTTGAAAAAGCATTCAAACAGTTTAAAACGCGATTTTGTTAAAAGTGACCACTGTTGGTTCAAACCCGTTTTTAAACTATTGCACGCATTTTGTAATGTTGTAACGTTATTCAATAAACATTAGGCGTCATTCAAAAGACCTTGACTGATTCTTTTTTTAAGAAATTGGGCTTATCTAGAATAAATAAAATAAAATTGACTGGCGGCGCTAGTTGGCTCATGTCAGCCCCTTAAGACAGAAACTGTAAAGTCGTTTAAATTGGTATAAACACTACACCTATCTATAAAAAACTATGTGAAAGAAAACCGAGGCAAAATACTGCTTTAATGAATTCAATGCTATAAATTGTGTTTCTTGTAAGGAACCACATTTCAATTTTAACATTGTTCTTACCCGAAGTTGCCCGGTTTTCCCGTCGAGTGGCGCTCGCAATAATTCAATTTCGTCGACAGGAAAGGAACCTAATTAATGCCCCGGATAAGAATTACTGTTGTTCAGATTAATTGCCTGTACCGGCTTGTTGGGGATTTGCAAGTTATTGTTAAACTTAACGACATTTAACGATAATTTATTTACCACTAAAGGCTTTGTCGCGGAATTAAAACGAATTACAGCCTTTTCAAGAGATTTTAATGTAGCAATGCAATTTTGTACAAGAACGAAAAATAGTCGGGAAAAAATCCAATCAATCCAATCAATCAAATCAATCAAAAATTCCCTTTAAAAAACAAACATACAAACGAACAGAGAACCTCCTCCTTTTGTGAAGTCGGTTAAAAATATCGGATCGCTGTAGATCTTGGTAGATTGTCAATCTACCATGGTAGACTGTCAATCTACCGTGGTTGATTGTCAATCTACCAAGATCTACTGCGATCCGATGTTTTAACCGACTTTAAAAAAGGAGGAGGTTCTTTGTTTGTCTGTATGTTTAGTTTTTATGAATGCTGAACTGATTTGGATGAAAGGCAAACTGTTTATAGTCTGGATTAAAACAAAGGATACTTTTTATCTCGGTTAAAGGTACCCTAGGGATTTTTATTGTTTTAAAACATTGATATTTATATGTTCTTAGTACTTTTGGGAAATTTGTAAAAAAATATTGCCCATATTTATTTTTAACTAGCTTCCGACCGCGACTACATTCGAAAAATCAAATCAAAAAACAAACATACAAACGAACAGAGAACCTCCTCCTTTTTTGAAGTCGGTTAAAAATATCAGAACGCAGTAGATCTTGGTAGATTGACAATTCTACTGCGATCTGATGTTTTTAACCGACTTCAAAAAAGTAGGAAAAGTAGGAGGTTTTTTGATTGTCTGTATGTTAATTTTTTATGAAGGCTGAACCGATTGGGATTAAATTTGGCAAACAGTTTATAGTCTGGATTAAAACAAAGGATACTTTTTATCTCGGTTAAAGGTATCCTAAGGATTTTTATTGTTTTAAAACATTGAAATTTATATGTACACACGACAGGACGTCAGGTTATACAGTTACACTACGAAAACAGCCTTTATTACGTAGGGCATAAAGGCGGTCTCAAGTCCAACATGTATAATCTGAGGTGCCGTCGTGTGTTCTTAGTACTTTTGGGAAATTTATAAAAAAATATTGTTCATAGGTATTTATTTTTAACTAGCTTCCGACCGCGACTACGTCCGGGTGGACATTCGAAAAATCAAATCAAAAAAACAAACCTACAAACGAACAGAGAACCTCCTCCTTTTTTGAAGTCGGTTAATATATCAGATCGCAGTAGATCTTGGTAGATTGTCAATCTACCATGGTAGACTGTCAATCTACCGTGGTTGATTGTCAATCTACCAAGATCTACTGCGATCCGATATTTTTAACCGACTTCAAAAAAGGAGGAGGTTCTCTGTTCGTTTGTATGTTTGTTTTTTTGAGACGATTTTTCGAATGTCCACCCGGATGTAGTCGCGGTCGGAAGCTAGTTAAAAATTTATATGGGCTATATTCTTTTATAAATTTCTCAAAAGTACTACATATTCATTTCAATGTTTGAAAAAGAATTAAAATACCGAAATAAAAAGTATCCTTTGTTTTAATCCAGGCTATAAACTGTGTGCCAAATTTCATCTAAATCAGTTCAGCCTTCAAAAAAAACATACAGCAAGACTGCAATCTGCGATCCGATATTTTCAGCCAACTTCAAAAAAGGAGGAGGTTCTCTGTTCGTTTGTATGATTGTTTTGTAGTGATTTTTCAAATGTCCACCCACGCGGAAGTAGTCGCGGGCGGAAGCTAGTTAAAAATAAATGTGGACTTCATTTTTTATAAAAACCCCAAAAGTTAGTACTATACTTTTCAATGTTTTGAAAAAAATACTATTTACCTCGAAAAAAAGGTGCCAACCCTAAGCCAGACCAAGCCAGATTGACGTAGATTGACAATCCAGCTCAATCTGATCACGCCAGATCGCGCCAGATTGCGCTAGATCGCAAACAACGTTACACATTCAATCTCTGTCAATCTTTGTCAATCTGGCACGGTCTGGATTGTGTGTGTAATGGCTGCCTATACATCTGCTATACAATCTTTATTAGTAAGGTATGTTTATGTAATTTCCTTCGTTCTAGAGCGGTTAGAACGCGACGTTTTTTCAAACCCGTGGGTGAGTCATTGTTCACTTTACAGCACTCGGCGTTTTGTTGATACGTTTAGTACAATTTTATGACTTGTCGTAAAGCCTTAGGGAATATTTTGTTCAGGCATAGCTACAAAATTAGAGTGGTAATATTCCGAATAGGTATATAAAATGTAGCGATCAAATTATAACTACTTGCGGACAGTAAAACTGGGTTTTATATCGCCTTAAAAATCGGTCAAGTGTAATTTGTATTTAATTTTGTTCATTTTCTCATTGTTTCATCAAAAATGCTATCGCAATATTTCAGATGCGAAAAGTGAATGCTAATCAATATCATGGACTGAATTAAGAAGATCATAAATATTGTGTCATAACCTTTTTAACCGACTTCAAAAAAGGAGGAGGTTCCCAGTTCGTCGGAATCTTTTTTTTTTATTTAATAATTACTGATGTTATGCCTCCTCCAAATTTTAAGAATTCGTGGCTAGTTTTTGAGATAGGAGATAATTACTGACAACAAAAAAACTATAAAAAAGGGGTGCATATGTATGATTGTTTGTTATTCGCAAACACTACTGTACGAAATTGGATGGGTTTTCAGGAATTGTATTGCTCTAGAACTGTAACTAAAATCTTCTTCTTGATACGCCACTTACCTATGTACTATCGGAAAATTACGCACTTCACCAGTTTGCTGAAAAAAAATCAAACTAAACGTATAACGTGCAACCGATTTTAATCTTCGGAGTGGTACAGAGGAAGTGTTGTCGATAGTACCTATGAGGCGAGTTGAAGTCCAGTGGCCCTACCATGAGTTGATGCAAACTGTTTACGTTACCGTAAACTATTGTTTTCTCTCATTCACTCGCATTGACTGTGAGCAGTATATCCGATAGTTTACGGAAGCGTAAACAGTTTGCATCAACTCATGGTAGGGCCACAGGTGAATGGAGTCGCGAGCAGCTGCAATTCTTTACAAAACAGTTCAACGACAATTTCACAGTCGTAATTCTTATTTAAATATGCAACATGTTACAAAAATACCCCTAATGCCGAATATGGTATATAGGGACCATCAAATCGATGAACTTTTACTATGGGACCAACTCCTCGGTCGAGTGGCTTTGTACACCGGTTTTCAAGATGTCGCCATCTCTGAGGTTCCGGGTTCAATCCCCGGTTGAGTCAATTTAGAAAACGAAATTTTCTATATTGGCTGAGGTCTGGGTGTTGTGATACCATCGTTGTCTCTGATTTCCATAACACAAGTGCTTTAGCTACTTACTTTGGAATCGGAGCAATGTCGATCACGGAAATATGAATTAATGTAAGGGACAAAGGTCTACTTTTCAGGAGGAGCAAAAAACAAATTTTATTTATAATAATTGCTTGTATTTTTTTCACTTTTTATTCTACTTACTTGATGCCTATGGCAAAGTTGCTTAGGTTTGAGAGCTCTATAAAGCTATGCAAGCAAAATTACAATTATCTTTATGGATTCCGAAATAGCATGTCTCTTACATTAAAAATCCTTGTAAATACGTTCTTTACCTTAATTGCATTTAACACAAAAATACTCCGCATTAATGTATCAGTCATATTGACAAAATAATATTAGTATTTTTTGAAGTAAGGTACCCTTTTGGGTTTAGTTATTGCTGTATCTTAACTAAATACTATAATAAAATTTTACTTTCAAAAGCAAATTGGTTAACTTGATTTAATTTAGATCAAAAAAATATGGTATTATTGTGAATACATAAAATGAAACAAAAATTAATCATTAAAAGTATTTATTTTTATTCAGCGTTACACATAATCAGTCTCAATGTTAACAATGATGGCAGATTATAGGAAAAATCATTTTTGAATGAAAATCAACTGTTTATATAACTAAAAAAAAATTTCCAAAATTTCAAGTTCAATAGATTTTTTCAAGTAATTATGTTTCTTAAATTATAATTAAAATTAAAATCAATTTACTACAAAGAACTTAAGTAAGATAATAACAATGTTCACACTACTAATTTATACTTAACCATATTAATTAAGGGCCGATTGTTCCAAAGTCAGGTAAAATTTAATCGTAGAGTAAAATTTATAATGTAATACGAACGATTTTTAAATGTCACGTCAAATATCAAGGTATTAAACGATGGTTAAAGCTTACTCAACGACTAAATTTTATCTGACTTAGGAAAAATTTACCTGAAGCGAAAATACTACAACCTAATTGTTAACTGCAGCAGTTTGCATTATCAACAATCCAACGAAACATTATAAACAACATAAAAATGTTATCTACAATCCAAAAAAAGAGGAGGAAGAAAAACAGGTCGCGATGCGATTAAAAATAAGAATGAAATCATAAAAAATTATTAAGTGGGAACTTATTTCCCACTAGAGCAAACTATTTAGTAATCTGTGACTAGAGTCTTCGTCATCAAGTTTAATGATTTAATAACACTTTGTGAAAAAGGTATTATACCTAAAACATATCACAAGGATTACTTAAGTATTCCTTATGAAACTAAATTAAAGACACTTTAAAATATAAGACTAAGACGAAGAGTCTAGTAGGGAATAATTTCCTCCACTTAACCTGTTTGAGCTTTTTTTGGATAGTTGAGAACGTTATTATGTTGTTTATAATGTTTCGTTGGATTGTTGATAATGCAAACTGCTGCAGTTAACAATGAGGTTGTAGAATTTTCGCTTTAGGCAAATTTTACCTAAGTCAGATAAAATTTAGTCGTTGAGTAAGCTCTAACCATCGTTAAATGCCTTGATATTTGACGTGACATATTTAACAATCGTTCGTATTACATTATAAAGTTTACTCTACGATTAAATTTTACCTGACTTTGCAACAATCGGCCCTTAATTAATACGGTTAAGTATAAATTAGTAATGTGAACATCGTTATTATATTACTTAAGTTCTTTATATTAAATTGCTATAATACTAAAATTTCATATTGAATTGTTTTTTTTTTAATTATAATTTAAAAACCATAATTATTTAAAAAAATCTATTGAATTTGAAATTATGGAATTTTTTTTTTTGGTTATATAAACAGTTGATTATCATTAAAAAATGATTTTTCCTATAATGTGCCATCATTGTTACCATTGAGACTAATTATGTTAAACGCAGAATAAAAATAAATACTTTTAATGATTATTTTTTGTTTAATTTTTTGTATTCACAATAATGTAAGGGACATCATTGCCAAATACATAAATCATAAAGTAACGTAAGGCTGGTTAGTTTTAGAAAAAACGAAAACGTGGTTAGGGTAAAGGCCATATATAAGTTTTTATGAGACATACCTTAAAACTAAAATGACATTTTGTACAAGTGCATGATACGTCAAAATTTGTGGTAAAGATTTGTTTAGGACCTTCTAAAATGTGTAATGTAAGGGACAAAAAATTGTTTTTCTTTCAAGATATCAACATTTCAAGTATACCATTCGATGGCGCGTAAAATTCTGAATCCAACGGTGTATATAACTCATTTTCGGGATATTGTCCCTTACATTAATTCATATTTCCGTGATCGATGTATGTGATGTTGTCGAATTATTATTATATTAATTATTATTATACTCTGAAATCGCGCAAAATCAAATCAGCTGTTTCATACATTTTGATATTTTCGATTTTAATTTTTGTATGAAACAGCTGATTTTTTTTCGCGATTTCAGAGTTGGTCCCATTGTAAAGTTGTTCAGTTTCATGGTCCCTATATACCATATTCAGCATTAGGGGTATTTTTGTAACATGTTGTATAGAAGTAATTTCTTTGTAGTGCTTTGTAGTAATTTCTTTGTAGTGTAAATAAGAATTTACGATTAAATTGAAACTAGAGCTTATTAAGTGGCTGCTTCGCCATTCTTGAGTTTTAGACGACTTTCTAGGGTTCTTTGAAGAAATTCACTTCATAAAATAACTGATGTTTGTTGAACTTTTATACACAACGCGCGTTTTATTTCTACTGTCTATCACGAATTCTAAGAAGTGAACAAATTAATTTATTCTATTATTGGCACAAAATCCATCCTATTGTTTATTTTTCAAATGCTTATTTTATCATAATAATATGTCGAAATACCTACTTAGCATGTTCCGACAACACAGTCGACTACACCAATTTTACCAGTTGTTCACTTTAGGACAGATTCAGAACAGTATTGTATTTGGTAACGATATATTTAAGTTTGTAAATATCGTTACTTATTTCTGTTAAAACTGATAAATAAGTTTCTTGCGCCTGTTCTTCTTTTCAGTTAAAAAAGTCTGGAGTAGAAAAATATAGACGATTCAAAAGCGCTTAATTACTAAGTTTATTTTGAATAAAGCAATTTTTTACTTTACTTACTTTAATCGCTTTAAGGGGCTGACATGAGCCAACTAGCGCCGCCAGTCGATTTTATTTTATTTATTCTAAATAAGCCCAATTTCTTAAAAAAAGGAATAAGTCACTGTTTTTTAATAACGTCTAATATTTATTGAATAACTTTACACAGTTTGAAAAAGCATTCAAACAGTTTAAAACGCGATTTTGTTAAAAGTGGCCACTGTTGGTTCAAACCCGTTTTTAAACTATTGCACGCATTTTGTAATGTTGTAACGTTATTCAATAAACATTAGGCGTCATTCAAAAGACCTTGACTGATTCCTTTTTTAAGAAATTGGGCTTATCTAGAATAAATAAAATAAAATTGACTGGCGGCGCTAGTTGGCTCATGTCAGCCCCTTAAGACCGAAACTGTACAGTCGTTTTAATTGGTCTAAACACTACACCTATCTATAAAAAACTATGTGAAAGAAAACCGAGGTAAAATACTGCTTTACTGATTTATTCAATGCTATAATGTGTTTCTTGTAAGGAACCATATTTCAATCTTTACATTGTTCTTACCCGAAGTTGCCCGGTTTTCCCGTTGAGTGGCGCTCGCAATAATTCAATTTCGTCGACAGGAAAGGAACCTAATTAATGCCCCGGATAAGAATTACTGTTGTTCAGATTAATTGCCTGTACCGGCTTGTTGGGGATTTGCAAGTTATTGTTAAACTTAACGACATTTAACGATAATTTATTTACCACTAAAGGCTTTGTCGCGGAAGTAAAACGAATTACAGCCTTTTCAAGAGATTTTAATGTAGCAATGCAATTTTGTACAAGAACGAAAAATAGTCGGGAAAAAATATAACAACCGTTGCTTGGAAACTTACAGACTAAAGAACAAAGACTGGCCACAGCCTAAATAACCATCACAGGCTTTTTTATTCGTCCTGTTGCTAATCGCTCAGTTATGTGGACTAATTCCTAAAAATCGTGGTACGCGGTAGCTCTTAACATATTTATTTTTACTTGACCATCAACCATTTATAATGGCCTTCCTTATGGGTGGATAAGGATGTTGGGCCATAATCCACCACGCGGGCCCAATGCGGATTGGTGGGTGTTAACGACTGCAAATGCAGCCGGGAGGTACACGGTAGCTCTCAACGTATTTTTTTTTTTTTACTTGACCATCAGCCATTTATAACGTCCCCGCTGCTGGAGCACAGGCCTTCCTTATTGGTGGATAAGGATGTTGGGCCATAATCCACCACGCGGGCCTAATGCGGATTGGTGGGTGTTAACGACTGCAAATGCAGCCGGGAGGTACACGGTAGCTCTCAACGTATTTTTTTTTACTTGACCATCAGCCATTTATAATGTCCCTACTGCTGGGGCACAGGCCTTTCTTATGGGTAGATAAGGATGTTGGGCCATAATCCACCACGCGGGCCCAATGCGGATTGGTGGGTGTTAACGACTGCAAATGCAGCCGGGAGGTACACGGTAGCTCTCAACGTATTTTTTTTTACTTGACCATCAGCCATTTATAATGTCCCTACTGCTGGGGCACAGGCCTTCTTTATGGGTGGTTAAGGAGGATGGGCCATAATCCACCACGCAAGCCCAAAGCGGATTGGTGGGTGTTAATGACTGCAAATGCAGCCTGGACCAACGGATTAAAGTGCCTTTCGAAGCAGACCCATCCCATGACCGACCCTTGCGAATGTTGTTTATTTTTTTTATAATTTTTTTACTTATCTGACGAATAAAGTTGATTTTATAAAAAGCTAAATTTCTTCATGCGTTTATTCACAGATCTACTCACTGTCTGAATAATGATAATGCGCGCACGATCACGGCAACTTTAATATAGATGCTAAGTAAAGCTACAGCTGTGTATTTGGTAGTATAATTATTCTGTTAGTTGTGGTCACGATATTGACACTTAATGGTTTGCTACATTCGTACAACCTGTTAACAATTGGATTAGTATTATTATTATTATTAGAATAAAGGGCCAATTAGTTATTAAAAGTGTAGTTGTTTCCTATTTGACTACCTACCTGCGGCGGTATCAGCTAAAAACATTGAAGTTCATGTTAACTGTGTTTTGACAGATGTATGTGATACATTGCTACTTTTCTTTGGTAAGTTTTTATTTGTGCCAAAACGAAGTAGCAATGTATTACAAATATCTGTCAAAACACAGTTAACATGAACTTCAATGTTTTTAGCCGATAGAGCCCCTGATTGGTACAGTGGTCAAAATGCCGGTCTACCACGCAAGAGATCCCGGGTTCGAATCCCGACCGGGCAGAAAAATAGATAGGTATGATGAGTTTTAATTTCTGTGACAAATCGCGAAAGAAATGATCAGCTGTTTTTATACAAAAATTAAATCGAAAATATCAAAATGTATGAAACAGCAAATTTTTTTCGCTATTTGAGAGTTGGTCCCATAGTAAAAGTTGTTCAGTTCGATGGTCCCTATATACCATATTCGGCATTAGGGGTATTTTTGTAACATGTTGTATATTATGATATAGGCCTATAAAAAAGCATTTTGCTGAAGGCTGGTAAGTAGGTAAGAAGTTTTATCACTAAACTCGTATTACCAGTGAAGAGCAAAGTGATATTTCTACTCGAACATCTTGCTTCGTCACTAAATTTACGTACCTAGATGCTAGGGCTGTCTATTCTATCTGTAATACCAAATAATATACTAGAAAAAATACGACTCGAACCAGATCATGTTCTCGGACGGGAATCGAACCCGCGACCTTTGGATATCCGGTCCAATGCTCTGACCGCTGAGCTACCGAGTCACTAGTGGGAACGTCGAATTTCTTCTAGTATATCAATTCTAACGCTGCAAGCCAGCGCCATCTCACCAATGTACAAGGAACTACCTCGACATTCAACTGAACATCTTTCCATATATTTTTAAACAGTTGATTAAGATGAGAAAGTTATATTAGTTTTTTAAATTTTGAGATTTTAGCATTCACAATGCTCTTTTTATGTAATACTAGAAAAAATACGACTCGCACCAGATATTCTATCTGTTAAAAAAATAACTTGGCAAATGTAATAATTTTCGGACAGCAGTGACCTTATGAGGCGGGACCCACAGGACCAACCAGCGGTATATGAGGGCAAGTACCAGGTTTTAGTGAGTATTCCCCACTCCCAGGGTCCCATCGAGCCACTGGCTGGGTGGCGAGCCCCACATATAAACCCCCTGCTCACCTGCGTAAATGAATTTTTTTTTCGGTAGGGGAGACAGGGGCTAAACCTAACAAATTTTAGTTAGAAACTCATATCTCTGAAACTGATAATTACATGAAAGTGGTTTTTGGTTTATATTTTAGAAAATTTATCTGGCTATAGCTAGGTATAAAAAAACAAAGGATATGTTTATATGATAATCAATAAAAGTATTTTTTTTAAAAAAAGTCCGCTGTTAATTTTAGCCCCGGTTTTGGGGTTAGAATTAACAGGACTGGGGCAGGTTTTAACAGGAGGGGTATGTATTAACATGTTTGAATGTGTTTAGTTTTTAGGTGAAATTAAAGTGAAATCAAAGAAAAACATTATATTAGGTTTATGTATTAATTAATATTTTAAATAAGTCGAAAAATTGCTTTACAGCTAGTACAACAAGTCTTTTTAATTAGCAATAATAATCTTATGACAACAACTATTTCAGTCACATTTTAGATCACACATGATCAATTACATACCTAACTATAACTTGTACCAGGTCCTTAAAACTATTAAATCTCTTTATCAAGACTATCACCTAATGTTTACTGAGGAATGTTCAACAATTATTTGTAAAATCACAGTCTGAAACAAGATTGGCAAAGGTTTTTTCATAAATAAACCTACTTAAAAATACACAAAAATAGAGAATACACTTTTCTAATACTAAATATGGCACTTAAATCACAGCTCAGTATTCATTTAGAATCACAAAATAACATGTAATGACTAATTGTTAAAATTAATCCTCTTCATAGTCATCGTCTGAGTTGCAGTTTGTGCAAACAAAAAAAAGAGTGTCCCCTTTCACGCAACTGACATGAGCCCATTTCTTGCATGTTGTGCATTGTATCCAGTCACCACCGGTGGAATCTTCAGCAAACGACTCACCACCATGTTAAACAAAACCACTCATCATCTTCGGTTTTGCTACCTTCTATAAATATATTTTTCTTTACTTTGTCTGCTTCGTGCTTAGATTTTTTTCCTTTACCTTTTCTCTTGTCAACTTTTTTCGTTGCACTTTTAGTATCTGTCTTAGTGTTCGCCTTGTTAGATTTCTTCTTGGCTGGCTTCGTGTTGGGATTGTTGGTTTTATTCTTGTTATTAAATTTCCTTTGTTTTGACTGTCTAAGCTTTAGTTCTTCTTCCAGGTTATTTTTTTTTTGGTGTATCAGTGAGAATGGTGGTTTCACGTGTTACAAGGAACCCTAAAAACAGACCAAGTATTTCGCCGACTAATTATAAAATCGAGGAACTTGCTCCTCTGCTTTGTGGGGCAAGTATTAACAAGTTAATAGTTACCCCGTCCGTTTGTTAATTTTAACCCCAAGTCATATTTTTTTATATTTGTCTATTTATTAAAAAAAGTATTCATTTTACAGTAAATCAAACAGGCTGTTATTGTTGTTAAATAAACAACCGATAAAATAAAAAATAATAACTTAGTTTTACGACTCTAACTAATAAATAAATCAAAAAATAACAAGCGTAAAAAAGTTCGTTTACCTGACAAAATTGAGCACGGTGACGTGACCTTTCCGTGCGGCGCGTGAGCGCAGGATGGTTGACACAGGTCGATTCGCTACTATTCAAATGGTTTAAGTACGTATTTTGAGCACTGAAAGGTTTATAGTTTGGCTGCAATTCGCTTGTTAATTGTTACCCCTGTTAGTTGTAGCCCCTATCTCCCCTATAATAAAAAATAAAAAGACGGCCAAGACACGCACCGAGGGTTCCGTCCATCATTCTGAAAAAGTTTCCTATTTAGAGACATCGTTTTTTATTTTTCCTATAATCTTTTCATACCGTAACATCGGAAATAAGGGGATGGGAACGGTATTTTATTTACATTTTTCATCAAAATTCAAAAATTATGAGGTCTAAAAAAATTTTTGAGAATTTTCAAACAGCGCTCTTTCCCATATACCCTAGTAGCCTCATTTCAAATTTTTAAGACCCCCTTTCAGTCCCCGTTGCGAAAAATATATTAATATTTTTATTTATTTCTTAACTGCTTACTGCAATGTCTTCCGATCTTCCTATTATACAAGGTGTTACAAAAATACCCCTAATGCCGAAAATGGTATATAGGGACCATCAAACTGATCCCTATATGACAAAAATTAAAATCGAAAATATCAAAATGCATGAAACAGCTGATTTTTTTTGTCGCGATTTCAGAGTTGGTCCCATAGTAAAAGTTGTTCAGTTTGATGGTCCCTATATACCATATTCGGCTTTAGAGGTATTTTTGTAACACCTTGTATATTCCGAACTTCTTCGGCATTTATAATTCCTTGTAACAGGCTAGACTTAAACAAATACATTTGCCGAATTTATTTTCCGAAATAATAAAATTATCTGACATATTTTCGTTAAGTCGTTGTCAGCCCTGTCTCTGGTTACCTCAACACGCGCTTGAGCCTTCACAGTGAGATCAGGTGACGCGATAGCTGGCTTCCCCCGAGATAAACCTACAAACGGCCTTTGTAGTGTAGTGCCTACTTAAGACGTAGGTAACCGTAACACGACGCGATGTGTGTGTGGTTAACGTTTAGATAAGCGATTGTTAAACACACACACAACTATTTAGATGCATTATAAAAAAATTAAACAAAATAAATCTTTATTTCTTCTCTCACATATCCATACATTATATTGTACAGAATGTGCAAGCAGCGCTCTTTGATGATACTTGTATGGGGTACTAGCGGCCCGCCCCGGCTTCGCACGGGTACAATGTAGTTACTAATGTGGTGAGTGTGAAGTTATTAGACTATCCTAAATAGTGGTGGCCACATAGTTAAGGACGCCAGTCGATTTTCATACAAACGAAGTAACTTTTAAGCATTGCTTCTCCGCCTGGGATTGATCGAGCGGTGATCTGCTGATGGCCATCCAGAGAGTGAATGGAGGAGATCCAGATTTCTATACACACCCAAGTGATCTGACCAGCATTTTAAGAGATGTAAGGATATGTTTAAAAAACCGCGAATATAGCATAAAAATGTATAAAAATCTTGCAACTGAAAATTCTGATGTTTACTACTCTTAGAATGCTGACCAGATCAGTTGTCTTTCCCTTTTATATATATAGATTATGATACCCCATATGCCCTAGTAACATCACTTCGAAATTTTAAGACCCCCTTTCAGTCCCTTTTGCAGAAAAAATATAAATAATTTTATTTCTATCTTATTTGCAAAATAGTTGAGCAAACGTCATCTAAAACTATTCCAAATTTCAAGTTGAAAGCATTAGTAGTTCTCGAGATATCCAGCTGTGACAGACAGACAGACTGAGTCGCACCACAAGGGTTTCTTTTTACCATTTTGGTACGAAACCCTAAAAAGGCTCTTAATGAAAAAAAAACGTGTCTGAGAGCAGATATTTCATAGCAGCATAATTTTGATATTATAATCATCACGAATTGTCAACCAAAATTGTCAATCCGATTGCTAAAATTGACGTCAGTCAGTATCAATAAGTACTGTACTTTAAAGTCGGTGACACGAGGTCACGAGTAGCATAGAACCCCACTGAAAACAACTCATTTACAAACAATTAAAACTTGGCAAGCCATAATGTTGTAGGTAATTAGAGAAATCAGACATTTTGAGCATTGGCTAGTTTTCCTAGTTATTTAGAGAATAAGCTGAAATTGCTCTAAATGTTATTCAAACTTTTTAATTTTGAGATTTTAGTATTCACAATTACAAAATTATATAGCTTTCTCATCTTAATCAATTGTTTAAAATATCGAGGTAATTCCTTGTACATTGGTGAGATGCGGCGCTAGCTTGCAGCGTAAGAGTTGATATACTAGAAGAAATTCAATGTTCCCACTAGTGACTCGTTAGCTCAGCGGTCAGAGCATTGGACCGGTTATCCAAAGGTCGCGGGTTCGATTCCAGTCCGAGAACATGATCGTGCGAGTCGTATTTTTTCTAGTATATTATTTAGTATTATGCAATATTGTTTATGTTATAATATCTTACTTATTTAAGATTGTAAGTTAAAAATTCATGGGCGATTTTGCTGCCATACAGTTTATAGTGTACATTAATTTTAAGTCTTAGTTTTATTATTCGTGTTATGAGTTCAAGGATATTAGATAGCGTAGGTAGCCCGTGCCCGCCCACAGAGCTGCAAAGCTGAAAAACCAAATAAAACATAAAAAACCCTGAAAATAAAATATTATTTTACTTTTTCAGTAGGTACCTAACAACATTTATTTACTGTTAAACTTGTTATACTTTTACTGCGACATTGCTTTTAATTATATAGAGGGTGTTCACTAAATCTATTTTTTATGGATTTTGTTTGTGTTTTTTGGTTATTTCTTGTTTAAATAATCATGAATCTAAGTTATTTAGTATAAATATTGCTAATTATAAACAATAGTCCGAATTCGGAATATGTATCAGATTTTGAAAGTTTCCATTTTGGCGCCAACTTAAACTCCACTACAGTAAGTAAGTTAAATCTAAGTTATTTTAAGTTTCCGGTTATTATAGAACGTGTCGCGCGCGACGCCTTCGGGCTTAACAAATAGCTTAAAGTTTAAGTTAAGACGATCGCACTTGACATTCTTGTAACTTATAATACTTAAATATTTCGTGTGTGCTTTTATCGGAATATTGCAGAAAAATAAGTTGTTGAAGAATCTTTTAGGGAGGTAATTTAAAAAGGACTCGATAGTAATAGTAGTTTATGATACAAGGTTGGTAAGGAGTTTTAAAAATCGTTAACAACCGTGTACCATACTATGTTTTTCAATATATTTGCGAGTAAACATTATAGGTACCTTCTGAAATAAAAAAAAACCGTAAACAAAAACGCACGGTTGTGGCGTGCGGTAAAATTAACTTTCTGCACGCTGTACTTAACCGTAAACAAAACTCACGGCGTGCGGTAAAATTTACTTACCTCTCGCTGTACTGTCATCGAAAACACATATTTTCGAGCAACTGTATTGAAAAAAACTTTTATAAGTTGGCCAATAACATATTTTTTTTAGGTACACTCGACGGCACCTCATACATGTTGACCTTGAGACCGCCTTTATGCCCTACGTAAAAAATGCTGTTTTCACAGTTTAACTGTATAACCGGACGTGCTGTCGTGTGTACACGGCATTTAGCTACATCAAACGAAAAGCATCTTTCACTTTGGCCCAAAAGAAAAGGTACATCTAAATAAGAAGTAATTATCTACCTATAGAACTTTTAGTCTGCTTTCGGATCTTCTCATTGTGACCCGTGGGTTCTTCCCACACGAGTGCCTTTAGGCATCACATCGGTGGCCAGCAGCGGGAAGTACGAAACCCACAATTTTGTCAGTATATCTCACTGTTTTACCGAAATAAAAAGTTATATATGTGACTCTTGAGACATCTGCGAAGAAATTTTCAGAATCACTAGTTTCAAAGATTACATTCCCTCAGGAACTGTACTTTTTTCGGGATAGAAAAGTTTTCAGCGTCACTTGAGAATATAGTGTAGAGTGTGAAACATTTCGGAAATCCGTCGCCTATTTTACTCGTCCAATCGGAATGTGAAATAAAGATTAAAACTACTTACTGCTGCTGTGATGTTTTTTGTTGTTATCAACATGTTTAACCAGAAACTACCATGTTGTATTTCTGGAAACAAAATAAATATGTTTTTCAATCTTAAAGAAAAAAGTAAATTGATTTGCAAACTCTTTTAGGTGTATTTAAAAGTAGCTTAATCACTATATTGATATTATATTGAATTGAACCATAAAAAATATTATTGTCTTGTACATTTTATTTATTTTATTACAGAGACAAATAGCAGTTTAAGATAACGCCTTTTGTTTCCGATACTGGCCTTATTTTTAAAGGTATTTTATTTTATAATTCAAATGTATTTTGATATTTTGTTGTTTTTGCTCACGCTTGTGTCAGTTACAGTCAGTAAGGAGTAAAATATCATTTTTTCAATTTAACCTTGATCTTATTTCCTAACACCTTTCTTCTATAGGGGTATGCAGATACTATTTTTATAACTAGTCATAAAATTAAACAATGAAAAATCTTATTATAAAATAACCCTACCACGCAACATCCATCCACTCAAAAAAACATTTCCGCATTAAAAAGTTTAAGTATAAAAAGTACACAGTTGAACACCCTCTAGGTGAAATTTTTTAATTGTCTATTTTATAAAGTTTGTTCGGCTCGCGCACAGCACAGACGGTGTATGGGTGCCGGCTGGTGTCCACAGTTTGATTCCTAAAACATAAAAAGTTACTATCGTTAAACATCCAAGGTGAGTACCTACTAACCTTTTTATGTGAAAACTTTTTTAATTAATTTCTGGGATTAAAGTGCTGAAATGTTTCAGAAAGGAGGTTTATGTTTTAAAAAACATTTAGTTCTTGTTTCATAGGGTCAGGATTGCACCTCTTTTGGTTTAATAAAAAAATGTAACTCAAATAACAGCAACATAATCAGCAACTCGTGAAAATGATTCATAAGTTCTTTTTTACTATTTTTTTAGTGACAGTGACAGTGTGCGTTCCTATTATTATTTTACTTCCTTTACTAAACACCCTAAGGCCCAGCGCACATCTAGCCAGGCGCGAGTATCTTAATACTGAGAGGATAGCAATCGAAAATAAGCCCTAATTTCTATGAAACAGACTTGTCCGCGTGCACACTCTTTTGGTAGCGCACAGTTTATTTGACATGATATTTTCAACTGTGTTTCATTGAAAGTAAGGCTTATTTTCGATTGATTTCCTTTCAGTATCTTCGCCGCGCCTCGCCCGGTGTGTGCTGGGCCTAACACTATCGAGTTTTTGGCTTAATTTTTTTGTCGCGTTCAATGTCTCTTAATATAGTATTATGCCATGCAGTGTGCGTTTTAAATTATGATGTTTCATGATAGAAACTGAGGGACTATAATGACTTGTTTGCTTAAGTTTAATAACCAATTTCATAACGGTGGATTAATGGCTATTTACGTACAATGTGATTTTTTGTTAAGACGACTGTGAAACAAACAGTCTCCATACAAACGGCCGTATATTATCAACCACACTGAACCACACCACTTGGGTGCAGTTTACATTTTTTTGAGGTAACCACACCACCGTAATGAAGTTCTAATACTAAACTTGCATTTATCGATATCAATTAATTATTATTCGTAAGATCACGACATGACATGTTACACATCACTAGTGGGCAGTGGTGTGGTTACCTAAAAAAGTTGTAAGCGACACCACAGTGGTGTGGTTGTAACAATACACGCAAACGACGATAACGTTTTCAACCCTCTAAACCTTATCCTAAAGCAATAAATCGATACCTATGCTGTTGAAAACCCTAAAAACTTACCGCCTTATTCATAAAAATCCATAAAATTGAGTTATAGTCAGCTTTAGGTAAATACTGATAAGGCTTATTAACGGAGAAGTATCGAATACAGCATTTTAATTGATTAGTTTAACTATGCTCATAGTTTTGAAAATATTTGGTTATTTTCAAAATAAAAAACTCTCAAATCGCGAAAAAAAAACAGCGGTTTCATACAAAAATTAAAATCGAAAATATGAAACAGTTGATTTTTTTTCGCGATTTGAGATTTGGTCCCTTGGTAAAAGTAATTCAGTTTGATGGTCCCTATATACCATATTAGGCATTAGGGGTATTTTTGTAACATGTTGTATAAGCTACGTGGTTCAAAATCCTCAAAACACAAAATCTAAAGACCATTTTGTGAAGTTTATAGAATAACTTTCGTATGAAAAACAAATCTGAAACAAAAACTCTATTTCAACTGTACGAAACAGCTGAAACTATTTCACGATTTCACACGTTTCCTCCCGTGGTGACACCCAGCCAGTGGCTCGATGGGACCCCGGAAAGGGGGAATACCCACTAAAAACCCAGTACTTGCCCTCATAAGCCACCAGGGGCCGTACCGGCTATCGCATCGAACTTCGGCAAGTCTGCCGGGCTTCAAATTAAAACAGATAAATCAAGCCCCAATCGGGCAAAAATGGCGAACCCCAATTCATGATGTCACACGAACATCGTTATCTTCTAAATAACTTCGGCGAATAGTACAATACGAAACTGCTTACTTCGATTTATCTGTTTTAAGTTGAAGCTCGGCAGACCAACCGAAGTTCGAAAAGTTAGCCGGTAGGGCCCCAGTAGACCCTGAGGGTCCCTCTGAGGGAATCGCTTCATTAGCATATAGAAATACCTCAAAAACAGCCCAAAAAGTGTTGTTATCTTACAAAATCTTATAACACCTGAAAATGGCATTAAAAAACAAATAAACCTTTAATTCTAAGTTGTAATTCAATTTCCGATCATTGTAATAGCAGGGCTCAGGTCACTGCATAATAAATTCATGCATAATTTACATACATCAACGGCTGTTAAAGAAACGAATCAAAAACAATTTACATTTTACGTATAACTTACGAAGGAAGTTATGCTCAAAATGCCGTAAGGTAGCGTGAATGACATAAATACCTACAAATTTTATTACCAATTTTATAATGAACAAGAAAAGTTTGTATAATACCAAATAATATACTAGAAAAAATATGACTCGCACCAGATCATGTTCTCGGACGGGAATCGAACCCGCGACCTTTGGATATCCGGTCCAATGCTCTGACCGCTGAGTGACTATTGACTCGGTAGCGTATTTCGGAGTCGTATTTTTTCTAGTATATTATTTGGTATTATATAAAATAGCATTGTGAATGCTTAAATCTCAAAATTTAAAAGAAAAGTTTGCTTCAAATATTATTTATGGGTGAATGAATCCATATTAAACGCATAAAGTGGATTAGCAATTCCGTTTATTTCAGTATTTCATATTTGATGTCATAAAATCTTACCTGGTTCTTAACTGGTAATAGTTATTGAAATTGAAATTGAAAAATTGATTATTCAAATAAGCTCACATAATATAAGCATTTTTAAATCGTCAATTCTTTTATCCTACCGTTATGTTTTCAATATATATACGTTGTTATGAAGTAAAAAAATCGAATGTCAGTATTCTACGGTTAGGCACCCATCTTCCGGTAAATAAATTAAAAAATAAAACAGTATTTCTAAGGAATATGAAATAAACTGTTCGCTCACTGTCGGTGAGCTTCCCATACAAACGTAATACCAAAATGATTTGCAATTTGAGCTTATTTAACTCTTCTTGTGATGTTATTCAGTTTAAGACAGTATTTGTCTAGGTTTCTATTAAATAAAAAATCCAAAATACCAAAACATATTAAAAATATGCGATTTACAGTTTTGTATGAAAAAATGTAATTGGCATTTATTTTGAATTGGTATAGTATTTTGAATTTTTTACTTAATAGAACCCTAGACAAATACTGTCTTAATCCGAATAACATCACAAGAAGAGTTAATTATGCTCAAATTGCAAACCATTTTGGTATTACGTTTGTATGGGAAGCTCACTGTTCGGACTCTTAATACCTCGACATAGAAGAGGTCACTTTCAATCATCAAAATCATCGTTTAAATCAATCAAGTAGGTAGGTGGAGGTACGTATGGTGGTGCATGAGGGCAAGTACCGAGTTTTAAGTGTGTATTCCTCCCTCCCTGGGTCCCATCGAGCCACTGGCTGGGTGGGACCATGGGAAGAGGTCGTGGAGGGAGCCGCAACATCCCCTCCTGGCGAGCCCTCTGCTCACCTGCGGGGAGGGGATGCGTAAATGCATTTTTTATCGGTATAAAAAAAAAGTATCGAAAAAATATTTTAATAAACGTGATATTTTTCACAAACAAAATTTCAAGGCCTTTTTACGCCATAAATCTAGTTTCATTCACCTGTATATTTTACAAGTAAAAGTGTACATTTAAAGTTACACCGTTAGGTCGCAAGTTGACATTTACAAGTCAAATCACACCACTATGGCTTTGACTTTGTTCTTTAATACAAATTGAATGGACCATAATTATGTACATTATGTATGAGTATGAACCACAAGACTTCAACTCTATAAGCTACAAAATAAATATGAAAAGGCATAATCTGTTTATCCTCACTTGTCTTATTTGATAAACAACTTTTGACAGTTGCCATACGTCTTTTAAATTTTAATCGTTGTATTAAAAATAATATGTTGTCTTATTAAATCACATTGTTACTAATAATTTGTAATTTCTTTCGTAATCTATGTGTGGAAAACTATTTGTTGTATTTTATAATTGTTTTTTCTATAAAGAGTTGGGTGAAGATAATACATAACGCGCTTGCCTAGTTAGATTAACCTATTTATTCGCGACTTGAAGGCCCCCAGATTGTACCTACCAGGAAATACAGAATATTACTCGTGAATAGCAGAGTATCACTCCACTCAAATATTGCCAGTTTGGGCAAAACACCTAGGCTATTAAACGCTGCCTTACTAGCGTTTGGCTACTTCAACCCTGGTGATAATTTTCGCCCTTACATAATGACTAAAAAGTTTCGACTATTATAGACAGGGTTGCCAGGTGGGAAGACTAAAATGTCTGGGCAAAATTTCAAAAAGTCGGGACTTTGGGATTATGGTCGGGACAAATAAATATTACGAAATATAAATTACTTTTTGTTAAAAAAATTAAAATGATCACCAAAAAAAACGCTTTTTGGCAAATTATGAGATCATTAATCACTTATTTTAATATACACTTATAGTAATATACCTACACACGTTTAAATATTATGTAATTTGAAGTTTTTGATCATTTTATTTGTCGGGACATTTTGTATTTTTTCGGGACTCTGGACATCATACGAAATGTCGGGACAATCCCGACGAATCCCGACCATCTGGCAATCCTAAATAGGGATACAATAAAAATCTCTCAACTATAGTTCTGCCTTCATGATTATAGGTCTTAGTCCCAAATAGTCCCAATAGATGGCTGACGACCTACGTGGTCGAGGGCTTAGTACACCGGTTTTCAAGGTGTCGCCATCTCCGATGTCCCGGGTTTGATCCCCGGTTGGGTCAATTGAGAAAACGAACTTTTCTATATTGGCTCAGGTCTGGGTGTTTGTGATACCACCGTTGTTTCTGATTTCCATAACACAAGTGCTTTAGCTACTTACTTTAGAATCGGAACAATGTATGTGATGTTGTCAAAATGGCTAGTACTGCCTTCCAGATTATCGTATTTAGTAACATATTCCCACTACTCCTAACAGATGGCACCAACGACAGTAGCTGAAGACCGGCTGACGTCCGGGCACCGGCTCTCCCACCCCGCCCCTGGGGATGAGATCTACATCACCGGGATTTCCGGGTACTTCCCGGACTCCGACTCTGTCATGCATCTGCAGGAGAACTTGTTCAATAAGGTATTCACCATCAGCGATTTTTATGTCCCTACTGCTTGGTATAGGCCTTCTTTGTGAAAAGAAGGAGAATGGATCATAAGTAACCTACAACTCAGGACGATTTAACGACTGCAAATGCGGACGGGACCAACGGCTTAACGTGCCTTCTGAGGCACGGAGGACCTCGAGATGATATTTTTTTGGTCACCCATCTCATGATCGACTCTTACGAAAGTTGATTAACTGCAGCAACTGCGGCGCGAATGCACTGATCCACTGCATCATCGAGTGCCACAAGTGATTGATGTCCAAAGAGTTTATTGATAGATAACCATTGATATGTTAAGATTTTAAATATAGTAGTTTTTTAATTTCTATTTTTATCAACGCATATCTTTGTTCGACATTCCTCTAGACTAGAATGTTGATGATAATCCTCTTTACTTCGAAAGGAAATCGACATTTTATGCATGGCAACATTTTCTTTCTTCATCAAAGTGAACTGGTGGAAGGCTGATTTCCATATCCACTAAACAGGCTAGTTTAAAACCTTTCAATACCCCTCCCAGGTGGACCTGATCTCCGGAGACGACCGCCGCTGGAAGCTGGCCCACCCCGAAATCCCGCAGCGCACGGGCAAGATCAACAATGTGAACAAATTCGACGCGTCCTTCTTCGGAGTCCACTACAAGCAAGCACATACCATGGACCCCATGTGCAGGATCCTGCTGGAGAAGGCTTACGAGGCTGTTATCGATGCTGGTGAGTAGACTAACGCCCTTCTAAGTAATCTTAGTGGCCGCCCACTACGTCCGCCTGGACCAAGGATCACGGGCATGATACAAACGTGAACAAGTTCGACGCGTCTTTCTTCGGAGCCCACTACAAGCAAGCTCATACCATGAACCCTATGTGCAGGATCGTGCTGGCTTACGAGGCTGTTATCGATGCTGGTGAGCAGAAGTTAATGTAATATTGTATATGCTAACTATTCAACTGTCAGAAAAACATATTTTATAAAATAATTACGATTTTTCTGTAAATTAATAATAATCCTTCCTAAAATCAAGTAGTTGATGAACAATGAAACAACTCAAACATTCATTGAAATGAAACATAAAAAAATACAGCACATGTATTTTACTTCTCTGAAGTTTTTAAATTCAAATGGTTTTGTCATTAACGCTCAGAGGGCCTTTTATAAAATAGCATCGCGATAAGCGTACGATGTTCATCCCACTCCGTGACATTATTAACTCGTGAATAAGGTTCAAAATCAAGTAAATTGATCAACGAACATCGTCCGACTATCGTGATTCTTTTTTGTGCCCCTTAGGTCATAAAATAAAAAGTTTGCTCAGGTGTCGTATATACAAAAGATCTTCAGCCAGTATCTTTATAAACCTGTGTGATATCCGTTATGGTGTACAAAGAACGTGTACATTGCCTTATAATAAGGTTGTTTTATTTGCAATCCAAAGTAAATGGAATAACCCAAGCACATAGTCCTAACTCCCATTCAAAGTAATGAAACTCAAGTCCCAAACCCTAGAAAGCACTTTTAACTTCTTCGTAAACGAAACCGTCGTTTGTCCCCGTAACCGCTACAAGTTACGATGTCGAATACGGAGAATGAACCTTGAAGTGAAAGTGGGATCTGAAGAAAAACGGCAGCTTCGGTTGGCCTACTCGATTTGATAAGTGCCATCGGTATTACTTACCGGTGGTTTGCTGTCACACCGTTACGTATTCCGAGCCGTTCATTATTTTGTTTACATTCGCTTTGATTTAAATAAATTACTATTACTTAATTACTTTCCTAAAGTGCATGTATAGTTTTAACGTGTTTATCTGTCTGTAGCTTCGTAGCTCTCACAACAACACAGCTTCCCAAATCACAGATAATTCAGTCTTACCAATTTTGATCTAAGTATAACCTAAGTACTTTAATTTTTTTATAATGGGAAAAATGCATCCCAATAGCACTTTTGTGCAAATTTTTTAAATGTTGCCACCACACTATTTAGTTTCAAAAACGGTCAACAGCAAATCGGACTCGCGTACCGAGGGTTCCGTACCATTATTCTGAAAAAGTTTACTATTTAAAGACATCGTTTTATTTTTCCTGTAGTCTTTACGTAAACTTCTATCACATAAAATAATTTCAGATTTTTCTTCATGCAAACTTCGGAGATACGGTATATTTTTCATCAAAAGTCGAAAACTATGCAGCCAAAAAAATATTTTTTGAGAATATGCAAGCAGCGCTCTTTCATTGCAGCGCCCCATAATATGCCCTAGTAACCTCACTTCGATTTTTAAGACCCCTTGTCAGTCCCTGTTGCAAAAAATATTTTTATGTCTCTCTTATTTGCAAAAAGTTAAGAAAACGTCATCTAAAACTATTCCTACGTTGATAGCATTAGTAGTTCTCGAGATTATCCAGCTGTGACAGACTGACAGGCAGACTGAGTCGCACCATAAGGGTTCCTTTTTACCATTTTGGTACGGAACCCTAATTAACGATTTTTGTTTTATAAAACCTACTATAATAAAGAAAAAACTTGTTACACGCACATGTAAGAAGGTTGCACTTTATACTTACTTCGGCGTCGCAACCTCTTTGTTAGTAATGAGCCCAATCTGTCTGATCGAAACTCGGAAGCTCTCGGAAGAATTGAATCCGTTTCGGTCATTGGTCGAGACAATTTACAATTCGATGGTATTTCCCCCCAAGTTTCTTCTTCACCTTAAGCTTCGGAAACTGCTTCTGATAAAACACTGCAAGATTAATAGGATTGATATTGTTGAAGTGATAGGGCTTATGATATCGTAATAAAACACTTTTATCGGATTTATTATGCGATTTATTAAGATTTTAATAGATTTTTAGGGGTCTTTTCGGTACTGAATCTATCTATTTGCCTTTTTTATTATTATATCTCAAACAATCTGAAATTGTTTAGAAATAAACTTCAAACCCATCTGGGTCCCAAACACGGGACGTCAAAGGGACCTCCGAAATCAGCGTGGCAATTAAGCCACTCTACTTAGAGCAAGATTCATAACTTTAATTAATTATTCTTTTAGCTCTTATTAAACTTTTTAAACATTTTATTCCCCACCAGTAAGTGCTATTTGCACTTAATCTCATAAAATATCATGTCATCCACGTACAAAGCCCCTTACTAATAAAGATTGTATAGCAGATGTATTGTTACATAATGGTTACTCTCTGTCAAACTATTTAAGTTTGAAATTAAAAAGTTGGATCGAAGATGGCGCTGCCGTCATGTAAACAGTGAGATCGAAGATGGCGCTGCCGTCGTGTAAACAGTGTGATCGAAGATGGCGCTGCCGTCATGTAAACAGTGAGATCGAAGATGGCGCTGCCGTCGTGTAAACAGTGGGATCGAAGATGGCGCTGCCGTCATGTAAACAGTGAGATCGAAGATGGCGCTGCCGTCATGTAAACAGTTAGGTCGAAGATGGCGCTGCCGTCATGTAAACTTACTTGACATGATTTGATAACATAATGACATTATAATAATTGTAATTTTATAACAATTTTGTAATATTCACATACCCGACGTTGGCAAGACAGACGAACTTTATGAAAAAACAGACCTATGTACTTACTCTGTTTTCAGTGAATAAAAGAATTTCATTTCATTTCAAAGAAAGGGACAAAACACTGTGTAACTAATACATCTGTTATATAATCTTTATTAGTAAGGGAGTAAATGTCTAAAGTGTCAACTCTAAGCGTCCTGAATATTTCCTCTCCACATTTTTTAATTCCTTTTCATTCCAAATTCCACAGAAAATTGTGAAAATGACGTCGAAAGTCTGACAAAGGAATGTTTTTCTCCTTTCGCCATGACATTCGTCGTAGATATTTGAATGGGATCATATCTGTATTATTGTCTGTGCGCAATTAAAATCATATGCTTGGTAAGTACCGGAAAAGATATGCCATTATTTTCACATTTAAAACGATTGAAGTGAGTAAGTACGCTAGTTCGTACAGACATATTGGGCGATAATGATATGCTTATTGTAATAATGTTCTGTGTAAATTACAATCACTGAGCTTACACTTTGTTAACTTTAATCTACTTCCTTCTTAATATTTTAAATAATTAAATACTTTCCGTCCGTAGTAAACTTAAATGAATACCAAATAATTTAAGCTATCTTTGAAGTCATAAAGTTTGATTTTCAAGTGATTACAATTTTTTTTGCAATAATAATAATAATGACACGTTTTATTTAATTTAACACAAGTTTTATATTATCCAATAGCCACGCCTGAGAAATGATTGTGGCGCGTCGAATTTTTTCTAGTATATTTTTAAATATTATACAACATGTTACAAAAATACCCGTAATGCCGAATATAGTAGATAGGGACCATCAAACCGAACAAGTTTTACTATGGGACCAACTTTGAAATTGCGAAATAAAAAATCAGCTGTTTCATACATTTTGATATTTTCGATTTTAATTTTTGTATGAAACAGCTGATTCTTTTTCCGCGATTTCAGAGTTGGTCCTGTAGTAAAAATTGATCAGTTTGATGGTCCCTATATACTATATTCGGCATTAGGGGTATTTTTGTAACACCTTGTATATTAAATTTAGAATTGGGAATACTAAAATGACAAATTAAATTTACTTTATTATTAGTTAATAGTAATCCACAAACTAATATTACAAATGCACCTAACCTAACCTAACCACAGAACAAAAATCTAAGCAGTGAAAAAGCTGAAACGATTTTGAAAAACTGGGTAGAGCATAGTCTACATAATATAGTTCCGAAAATTCCACGATATATGAACAGTCGTAACCACAACCTAAAATAATTTACTCATTGACGTACGAATAGTACCTAAGAAAAAACATATAACTGATGACGACGCAGTATGGTCTAAGACCTTAGCCTGTTCTTCGGAACGAATAAAAACAAAAAAACGTACGAATAGAAATAAGAGATTTGAGCCGACGACAGTCCTAAAATAAAACAGTCAATGACTGACATTTATCTTGAGAGTTTTTTGGCGCCATTTTATCGAATTCGGTTTGGTGTCTATTTTAATTATTTTCAAATTAATTCATAGTGGATATTGTGTCTTAAAATTGGTGCAGTTATATGGTACAAGTGTGTCTGAACAATATGTGGGATAATTGAAGTAGGCGCGATCTTGGTTGTGTGAAGCTGAGACTTTTATTGAAGTGGTGGCTTCCTCGGCAGAACTAACCGAGTAAACTGTCTTGATATACTTGGTGCCAAATGCTCCAAGCAGCATTGGAATGCGATGCACCCGCATTCTAATGAAAAATTAAACAATATCTACCACTGAACTATTTAACACTTGACACTGGCAAAAATTACTTCCAAGAGGAAAGTAGATTGCCATAACAAAAAAAGAAGAAGAAGAAGAAGACATTTATCTTTCTAATAAAAGTATTAAAAATTTCAATTTAATTTCATAAGGCTATACCTGACCAAAACTCCGCAATCTCTGAATGGCGCTTATCTTGAAATCCATTAAAACTTCGCCATCGAGTAATTACAACTCAATATTGTCTCGGCCAGTTTGTTCATTTGATAATACTGCGATACGACAAGGGGCGGATAATAAGTATTGACGGTTAATGAAATAAATAATAAAATTATGTATGTTGCTGGGATATTCTCAAATTAAATACTTAAGGCTCCTATATACCTCAAGTGGCGCCCTCATTTTAATTAAATTTATTGCTCGCTAAGTACATAATGTATGGAAAATTCACATGTACAGATTGAAGCTTAGGTTCTATAGTTTATTTACAAACAATAACCTCAGTATAATATAGTTCATTGTAGTAGTAGTTCGCAAAACTGCCAAAAGTGGCCACTTTTAGCACTTTTCCGAACTACTACTACAACGAACAAAATTTTAATGAGGTTATTGTTTGTAAATAAACTATAGAACCTTAGCTTCAATCTGTACATGTGAATTTTCCATACAGTACGTACTTAGCGAGCAATAAATTTAATTAAAATGAGGGCGCCACTTGAGGTACATAGGAGCCTTAATTCAGTATTCGCCTTAAGGCTCCGGCGAACTCTGAGCTTTCCATACAAACGTAATACCAAAATGATTTGCAATTTGAGCATAATTAACACTTTTTGTGATGTTATTCGGATTAAGATTTTAATTTGTCTAGGTTTCTATTAAATAAAAATCGAAAAAAAAACAAATAAATATTAATGCGATTTACAGTTTTGTATGAAAACATGTAATTGGCATTTATTTCGAATTCGGTTAGTATTTTGGAATTTTTATTTGATAGAAACCTAGACATATACTGTCTTAATCCAAGTAAGTAACATCATAAGAGTAGTTAATTATGCTCAAATTGCAAATCATTTTGGTATTACGTTTGTATGGGAAGCTCACTGTTCGGCGGCGTCTTAAAAGGAGGCTTCAACATTACTTATTGTACTTAAGTCATTTGAAAGTGAAAAAAAAAATAACAGCATTCTAATTATGAGACATTAGTACGTTGTTACAATAGTGAAAATAAAGCACCTACAATGCGATTCAACTGACAATAGACAGTGATCCGCTGCAACCTGCAACATGTATAGTTAAAAAACAAAAATTTTACAGATTAAAAAATTCGAAATTTTTGTAACGCAAGCTCAGAAGTTGGTCATTCTGTTGAATATGTTACCGGCCAAACCCGATTTTCAGGACAAACTAGTTTGGCCTAGGTTAAACTAGTTCTACCTATACGCGATGGGATTAACTGGTATAGCCTAGACCAAACTAGTTTGTCCTAAGCCCAATAGGATAAACCAGTTTAGGCTAGGCCAAACTAGTTGATCCTGATATAAGCATTATGGCCAAACTAGTTGATCCTGATATAAGCATTATGGAGCTTCGCTCGCTCCGCTGTGAGTAGTCTAAACACTAACCTAACCTAACCTTCCTAGTGCATTTAAAGTTTTTCTTTGTAGCTAAACTGGTTTATCTTATCGGGCTTAGAACAAACTAGTTTGGTCTAGGCTTTACCAGTTAATCCTATCGCGTTTAGGAAGATCTAGTTTAGCCTAGGCAAAACTAGTTTGTCCTGAAATCGGGTTTGGCCGGTAACATATACAAAAAAATTACAAGTTTTTTACTTGAATATTGTAAATGATTCGTCTCCAGATTATTCAAACTTCAAATTTTCAGGAGACAAAAAAGCTTGCTAGGGACAGTCTCCAAATCTTAAACTAACCCATGGACCATGGGTTGGTCCATGTTACCTAAATTCGTTGGAAACTCAAGGAAAATTTATGCAAAAACCTTTTATCGTTGATTGACAGCAAACTTCTGTACTTGCCCAATTTCCCTAGAAGGTACAACTGTTTCCCTAGAAGTTGGCGAATTTGACCGATAAAGTAAAAGTTTATGGTTTAAATTTATTATTACTGGAACCCAAATATTTTCCCTTTAAAATTGTGACGAACGAAGCGAGACGTAAGTTTGTGTTATTTCCATACTTTTGGCAGGTCTTTTGCTGGATAAATTTATAGAATAGGAGAAAATGTAATAATAACTAAACTTTAATTTGTTTTATTCCCACTTGTTCTACTACTATCATTAGTTCTGCCGTGGAACTAATGATACTTATTTTTTCTCATTAGTGCTACGATTTAGTACTTTGTGGTAGGACTAATGAGAAAAAAGTCTTATTAGTTCTACGGTAGAAATGACCAGTAGAACAAGTGGCAACAAAACTTGAATTTAATCGTCTTCTTAGGGTTCCGTACCAAAATGATAAAAAGGAACCCTTATGGTTCGACTCTGTCTGTCTATCTGTCACAACTGGATATCTCGAGAACTACTTATGTTATCAACTTGTCATTTGGAATAGTTTCAGATGACGTTTACCCAACTATTTTGCAAATAAGAAAGAAATAATTCTTTTTTTTCGAAATGAGGCTACTAGGGCATATATGAAAGAGCGCTGCTTGCACATTTTCAATCACTTTTTTTAGGCCACATGGTTTTTGACATTTGATGAAAAGTTTTAAAAAATACCGTTAGGTACTTTCCGCCCCTTAGCTCCGAAGTTTGCATAGAGAAAAATCTGAGGAGGTTATGTAAAGATTACAGAAAAAATAAAACGATGTCTCTAAATAATAAACTTTTTCAGAATGATGGTACGGAACCCTCGGTGCGCGAGTCCGACGCGCTCTAGACCGTTTTTTTAAAGAAGATCTTGGAACTTTAACTGCAATCATGTATTTTTTTGTGTAAATTAAAAGCCCTCCGAATCAGAAGGTCAATCTATAGTGGGGACATTAAAAATGGCTGATGGTCAGGTACACAACACACTCCTGTGATTTTAATAGTAAGTGAGGTATAAAACCTGCTTGGCTAAATTTCGCTCCCAAATGGAAAAAAATAACCAAAGAGTTTTATTTGCGAGGCAAGTATTCCGTGCTGGCCACTAGAAACGCCATTCCAATTTCAAATAAATTCTTTTACGCGATATTCTTCTGTTTGATTTCCACTTTCAAGATTCGTTCTAAGTTTGGCCGCACATTGCATTGTTTTTGTTAATATTTGACCTTTTGTAATTTTATTTTCTTTTCAAGAATTCACAAAACTTGAACATAGAAGTTAAATTAAATGAAATGAAAAATTCTTTATTCAAATGAAGTTAGATATTAAGTGCTTTTGAATTGTCTATATTTTCCTACCATCCATTTGAAACTTTTTTAGCTGACAAGAAGAAAAATATCCTGTATGTTTAAATCAGTGCATTATAATTAAATAGTGTTGTGTTTATTAAAATTACTTAAAGAGATAACCGCCATCTTTTGTACCTGATCTGCACCAATTTGATAAGAAATTTGAAATTATATTAGCACTAAAGGTTTAATTACTTTTTAGAATACGAACATAGTTATGTTCATTCTTTTAGCAAGAGTTAAACAGATATTTTCATTATTTCTAATCGGACTGGGAGTATATTCCACGCGCGATTAGAATGGGATGGGACCTTGTCAAATTAAATAAAAAATAACAGTTAAGCAGTCAAGTAGCGTTAGCAAAAAAGTTCTGAATCTATTTAAATAAAAATGAATTTCAAAAAAGTTAAAAGTTTTACCACTTTTTCCGATCATTAATAATTAATCACTAAAATAATCACACAATAATATATAAATCTCGCATTAAAAGTAAAACTCGAGCAGAAATCCACTTGCACAGTTTTATACAACTAGCATTATGCGAGCATCGCTACGCGAGTTTGCCGACGCTACGGCTGGCCGACGGACCGTGCTCGTCTCAGTTCCAAAACGTATCATTCCATTCTCATCGCACGCGGATCATACTTTATTTTATTTTATTGATGACTGAATCTTACTTCCTTTCCTATTCTAGGCTTAAACCCTAAAGAGTTACGTGACACTAAAACTGGCGTGTTCGTGGGAGCTTGTTTCTCCGAGTCAGAGAAGACATGGTTCTACGAGAAAATGCAGGTCAACGGCTTCGGTATTACTGGGTAAGTGGTTTCATATGTTTTTATTTACAAACTTAGGGCCAAAACTTTAGGGCCAAACAGTCTATGGGTCTTAAAAATTACACTTAAAAGTTTTATTAAAATTATGTATTATAATTACAATATTAAATAAAATTCACCGCGGACCCACTTTCGGTCTATTAATCGCCTTAAGTCTAAGGGCCCTTAAACATTGCGACTTTTTGCAGCGATACAAACGCGCGAACGACAGCCGCGCGACTGCACCGCGACACCAGCGATCTCGATTAGTATCGGGAAACTAGTGAGGTAAACGATTTGCGACCGTATCGATGCTGCATCACGACTGTATCGCTGCGAAAAGTCGCAATGTATAAGGGCCCTTAGACTTAAGGCGATTCCTAGACCGAAAGTGGCTCCGCGGGGAATTTTATTTAATATTGTAATAAAAATAGACAATTTTAATAAAACTTTAAGTGGATTTATTAAGACCCATAGACTAGTATTTTTAGAAGGTACCATTTCATTCCCTCCTCGTCATTTCTAAAAGTAGATAGCAAAATTGCTAAAAGTGGCCGTTTTTAAGGTTCCGTACCAAAATGGCAAAATGTCTGTCACAGCTGGATATCTGGAGAACTACTAATGCTATCAACTTGAAATTTGGAATAGTTTTAGTATCGTTTGCCCAACTATTTTGCAAATAAGAGATAAGTAAAAATATTTATATATTTTTTGCAACAGGGACTGAAAGGGGGTCTTAAAAATTCGAAGTGAGGCTACTAGGGCATATGGGGTAGTATCATATGAAAGAGCGCTGCTTGCACAGTCTCAAACATTTTTTTGAATGTTTTCAGGCCGCATAGTTTTCGATATTTGATGAAAAATGTAAAAAAACCGTCATTTATTTAGTAAGTTTTTTTTGTGCCAAAAAGAAGTAGCTATGTGTCAAATGAAAGCGATTGCGATAAATTATGAAATTAGACAATAAGTACTTTGCTTTGTACAAAAATGTACTTATAAGAAAACGGATGTGTCGTCAGCGAGTATTTATGTTTTAGCTTATGTTATCGTACCTCTATCAATAATAATAATAATATGATCATAACAATTATTCTCACTTGGTCGGATTCTCATTTCGCCGGAAGACTGTAAAAAGTTTTATTTTAAAAACTTGGTTAGTACTATAAGACTACCTACTGGGTTTTTTGATTAAAAAACAATTATTTTCTGGTATGTCAATTTCAGTTTCTTAAATATATTTATGCCTAAAGATAATCACAGCAAATCCAAATAAGTAACTAAAAGTTTTGTAAATAAAAAAAATAATATTGCTTGTAATAACAAAATCTTAACTTATTAAAATTCAAATCTGGAACCCAATCAAAACATAGTTAACCGAAGCTAAACTTAATTATCGAATGGGCAAAACTTTTTAAAATAATACAATAACGAACTTCAACGAAACGGCTTTCAAAGGTGAACGTCTAGTATTCGCGACTAACTAAATAAACCAACTTGGCACTTTCATCTAAAACTTAAATTTGCACTTGGAGTGCTTTATTAAAACTATTGTTCTGAAAGACTGCTTATAAGTTTAAAGGAACGGGTACCTACCTTGATCTTATTTTAATAATAATTTATTAAATAGGCTATTATAACACGCTTAATGTGCAGCAAAGAATTAAAAAACGACCACATTAATGAGCTGATGAAGTTCTATACCAAAAGAAACATGGCTAGTTTTTCGATCCTTTGATCGATTCGAGGTTTCGATCGAAAATAGTAAACGGTTAGACTGGTTGCTGTGACCTGCCCTTCTATTGTCTTATTTAAAAATCTATAGCAATCGCTTTCAAGATGTAACACATTGATGCTTCTTTTTGGCATAAATAAAAACTTACCAAAGAAATGCAGCAATGTGTCACATCCATCTGTCAAATGAAAGCGATTGCGATAGATTTTGAAATTAGACAATTAGCCCCCTGCTTGAGCATTTCTCGTTATCTGTTCCCTATAAAGTGCCCCGCCATCTAATAGTGAAGTTCCTTCGAGGTTCAACGTAACAAACCAATTTAGGTTCGCATGCCCCTATTGCAAAAATGACCGATTGTTCGATTGTTACGCTAGTGCGGTTAAATCCATTGATGGCATTGACATATTTCACGACTCGTTTCGACTGTTTGGTAACAAACTCATTCAATCTTTGTACCAGTCGACAGACCACCAATGTGTGTGTGTAATAATGACCACTAACTTATCCTTCTTAATATAAATAAGTTGGTAATATTTTTAATGTACAAATTTTACTGTCCCGTTTTACCCTTGGGTACGGAACCCTAAAAATTTACTCCTAGCCCATAATCGAACATAGCGTGAGTTGCTTTTAACTGCCACAAGAGCATCTCGAATGCGCTAAGCCACTGCGCCATCGAGACCACTTTTAATTTAACAAAAATCATTATCGAAATCTCAACACTATTCCCACTAATAAAATGAGGATAATATTGCTGATTAATACAATAAGTAACACTAATTTAACTTAATTATATAAATTATGTCATCAATATTGTACTACCGTTTATTATTCTGAATAAAAAATATAAAAATATATCCCATTTAGCTGCTCCCGCGCTATGCTCGCGAACCGCATCTCCTACTGGCTGGGCGTCACCGGCCCCTCCTACACAGTCGACTCTGCCTGCTCCAGCTCGCTCTATGCCATCGAGCACGCCTTCAGAGCCATCAGGGACGGCCATTGTGACGCCGCCATCGTTGGAGGCTCTAATCTGTGTCTGCATCCTTATGTGTCGCTGCAGTTCTCTAGGTAAGGGCTTCAAGTAGCACATACTGATTATTTTTCGGGAACAATATTTTCTGTCACCTAAGTTTAGATGTGTCACTAATCTGCAATACCCAAATTATAATATTTATCCCCAAGAAATATATTAGTCATCATATTTATCAAATCTGTCTCTAAGTATAAATCACCGATTTAATGTAAATATGTCTCTAAAATTATAGTTTAATCACTTTTTTCTATAACCTAAATATGAGATCTGTCCTCTAAAAAGTAAGTCCCTGGCAGCAATAATATATTTGAACCTAAAATAGTAAATCTATCACCTTATAAATCTAATCAACAAACATTTTAATCGTTCAATCATCAAAATAATAGATGTGTCACTTAATTAATAGAAAAATCCTAAGTAGGGGCGGAGTCAAATTGGCGGGCTGTGAAAATTTAAATGCACTAGGTAGGTTAGTGTTTAGACCACTCGCAGCGGAGCGAGCGAAGCGAGCGAAGCTCCATAATGCTTATATCAGGATCAACTAGTTTGGCCATAATGCTTATATCAGGATCAACTAGTTTGCCCTAGCCTAAACTGGTTTATCCTATCGGGCTTAGGACAAACTAGTTTGGTCTAGGCTATACCAGTTAATCCCATCGCGTATAGGAAGAACTAGCTTAAACTAGGCCAAACTAGTTTGTCCTGAAAATCGGGTTTGGCCAGTAACAAATATACCTAACTAACTCGCACAGCTCGCACTTGACTGCAGTGTTTTGTTTAGTTTTAGATAAGTAGTGTTTTTGTTTCGATTATAAATTTAAATTATATGATTAAAACCTATTGTAGTTTAATTTAATTAATTGTACCCATATTTTCAAATTTCAGTTGAATTATGTAATAAATTGATATTATTTTTCAATGATCAAATATATTTTTTAGGTTATAAATTTTTAATTGTTTGGTGATTCAGTTTTAGTGACACTTTTATTATTTAGAAACCCAATATAATTATTTGATGATTGATATTATTTCCAAGTAATTATTAATTAATATTTAGGTAATTGTTTTAATATTATTTGGTGATTAAATTTAAGTGACAGATCTACTAGTTTAGGAACAAATATTATTTATTAGGTCACTGAAAATGCATTTATTAGGTAATTGATAAAATCATACCCTTATTTTTCTTGGTTACAAATGGGTTGTGAAAGCGTGGACTGGGCCAATTGTAAGAATAAAAGGACTTTTGAAGCTGTAAATTATATGTATTAGGAGGAATTGAGATGTACAACTGTATGAAAGAAAGATGAAGGAAGAGAGAGTTTGACAGAACAAAAACAATTGGTAATTTAAAAATAAAAACATTCAAAATATAAGCAAAAAGTATTTATGTTAGTTAAGTATTCCAACATGGGTATTAAGATTAGATGAACAATATTTCTTGAATTTTTGTTTGTCGCCGACGTGATCCATCTCATCTCTAAAAATAAATGAGGAGAAACAAAGAACCAATAGCGATTATTTCTTTCAACGACCTGAGCGGTGCAGTGGTCAGATCAGTCAAATCATGCCAGTTGTCACGCAAGAGGTCCCGGGTTCGATTCCCAGCCGGGATATAAATTTATGTACTTTAAGAACAAAGGGCTTCCATTTCCAGTGGAAGACCATTGATTGCCAAAATAAAAATTTTTGCTTGCTAACTGATCTATGAGGGGTTAGAAAATGAAATCCAGACTGGCAATGCACCTAGTTCTATTATCACAACAAGCTTCAATGTCTCCTAATCATGATGTTTGTTTGCCAATTCCGCCCGTAGATTGGGAGTGTTATCACCAGATGGAAGATGCAAGAGTTTTGACGCTAATGCCAACGGGTACGCCCGGTCTGAGGCAGTGGCGGTATGTTTCCTGCAGAAAGCCAAAGATTCCAGGAGGTGAGCGTAAAAAAAATAGTCTGACAATTTTTCCAGATGTACCAACATCTGTAGAGATCCTTGTTTGTATATCCGACGTGCCATATTAAATATTTGCAATCACGTAACACAAAATATTGGTCTGCTAGAGAAACAAATGCTTAAAAAGTAGTATGTATACTTAAAGAAAAAACTACTGTTTGACGTAGCACAACCATGCTACATCTCTTTTGTTAGTTGTGGAAAGATGTGCATGTTTTATCCGAGCATCCCAATCTACTAATGCTTGCTTCTGTAATAAACCATAAGCTTTTTCTTGTCAATATCTTTGAACTTGCTCGAATGTAAAAACATCGAGCATGTGCATATAAGTAGGGACGTGACTGTCAACACTAACGGCCTCATGTCGTCTGCCAGAGTATACGCACAACTGCTACATGCTAAGACCAACTGCGACGGGTACAAGGAGCAGGGCATCACGTACCCCGCGGGACACATCCAGAAGCTGCTCCTCCGGGAGTTCTACGAGGAGTGCTCCATTCCACCTTCCAGCCTGGAATTCATCGAAGCCCACGGGACGGGTATGAGACACTTTAAATATTTAATGGCCTGGCTAAAGGAGTGACCGACAGCGTGGAGAGCGAAGTCTTAAAACATGGCAATAAGGGAAGTTAAGAATAAACGATTTCAGTGGGCGAAACGGGCTAAAAACAAAATCCACGTTAATGCTATGTTAAAAGATCGATCACATTGTTTGAAGAAAAGAGAAAATAGTAACAAACTGACCACGCAACAGAACGACCGGCGCGGGGACGGCGCAGCCGAATATTTCCACACAGCGGTTAATCGTAACCGCTGTGTGGAAATATTTGGCCGCGCCGTTCTCTTTTCTTCAAACAATGTGATCGATCTTTTAACATAGCATTAACGTGGATTTTGTTTTTAACCCGTTTCGCCCACTGAAATCGTTTATTCTTAACTTCCCTTTCCCATCATAACCAGAACGATATTTTTTTAAAGTGTTAAAAAAAGTTACGGTTAATCCGAAATCATTTTCGTTATCAAATAACATCTTATTTTAAATAATACCTAATTCTAGAACGTGATCTTTCGTACGCTTTACGCTTATTTGATCATTTTACAGAATAAAACTTTCTTAACCATTAAAAATAACGACAGGACCCAATTCACTCATTATGCTGTCAGAAGTCATTTAAATATCACAAAACCGACATTCAAACAGCAGTTAACTTCCATTCTAAAGTCTTTAATACTTGTCCTTTTATAGACATTGTTGTTCCCATAAAACGAAAACAAAACTGAAAGGAATCGTTAAATATAGATAAAGGAACTTACCTTAAGAACGCTCGAGGACATAAAATTAAAATGTTCAGCTTTTATCTCCGAGTTAGCGCCATTGTTTATGTCACAAAGAATTGTGATAAACCTCCCTTTTGATGGGAAAACATTTTTGTCTGGAGCGTCCGCCCGTCGCATCCTCGGCGGAAAGGTGAATTTCCCTTTACAGATATTTTGAGCTTTTTGCAATTACTTTCAAAGTACTACCTACATTTTAAATTTATTACGGAATAGAGCATTCTTTTAGATAATAAGGCAAGATTGTGTTACATAAATTCCAAGCATTACGGTTTTTCAGTGAATCGTCTGTCTTCAGGGCCCTATAGGCCTCAAAGTGGCGCCCTCATCTTAATTAAATTTATTGCTCACTAAGTCATGTCACTAAGTCACTGTACATGTGAACTTTTAATACATAATGTATGGAAAATTCACATGTACAGTTTGAAAAAAAAAAGCTAAGGTTCTTTAGTTATTTACAAACTATAACCTCAGTAAAATATAGTTTGCTGTAGCAGTAGTAGGCAAAAGAGCAAAAAGTGGCTAATACTTGAAACGCTTTTGCCTACTACTGCTACAACGAACTATATTTTACTGAGTATATTGTTTGTGGCGCCATTTGAGGGATATGGTCGCCTTAAATCGATCTTGATGTAGTATTTAAATGATGTGATGTGACCGATCTTGTTAATTATATTGAATAAAAAATAACAAAATAGCATGATAAACGTGATCAATGAAATTAAACATTAAATAAACATAATAAATCAAAACTCACAATTTTTATACATTTCTAATTTTTTTTTACTCAGTTTCGAAAGAAACACTTAATAATTGTGTTGTGTGCAACATTAATTTTATACTAAATTCTACTTTCTTGATTAATATCAAAAACTTAATTAAAGAAAAAGTATTTTTAAAATCACTTTAAGAAATTCCCCCAAAATGCAACTCCAAGCAAAATAATACGAGTTTTTTTTTAATAAACGTCCTTCTTTCTTTTGAGCAGAGCTTGCGCAACGAACTATGTATTCCTACTGTGTAAGAAGTGTTGATACGTATCACTTTATGTCTATGGTTCATTCCATTTTAAATAGTCGCGCACCCTTCCTTATATTGTCAGTCCGATCATAATAAATATTACGTGTAACTAGTAAATCTGTGCATATTACTATTATTTGATTTGCATATTGATAATGATAATACTGCATAAACAAATGTCGGGGAAACGGTTTTTTTTTAATTTTCATCAAAAGTCGAAAATTATGCGGCTTAAAAAAATTTTAGAGAATGTGCAAGCAGCGCTCTTTCATATGATACCCCATATGCCCTAGTAGCCTCACTTCAAATGTGTCGTGCGGCTGATATGATGATGAAGATAATGTTGTTTGCTTAGTTTTGTCGAGTTATATTAATGTACATACTACTTATTTATGATATATTTTTACTAACAAGAAGAATTCATTCTCCTGTGTTTTATAGAATTAAATGTTAAAATCAGTATTACTAAAAGATATTTGTCAATAACAGTTCAAAGGAATATATTTAACGACAAAAATGGAAAACTTGAAAGTGAATATTTCGTATGTACGAGACGATCCCAGGCTCAGTGAACGGTTAAATTCTCTCCGGCCTGGATATCAGGCTGTTCTTGACATTTCGTTTTACATATTTTAAGTATTCAGGCTGAAACTCATACTTTACAGCATTTAAATTATTAAGCATTTTATCTAGAAATTTTAATTCTACATAAATTAATTTCATAGTGATTACTTTATTAGTTTACAAATAGACAAAATTTTCTGACTAAAAGTTCACTTTTGTAAACACAGATTGTAGCCATTTCTTTGTGTTAAAAAATCTTTTCTGACCTTAAAAGTTACTTTGATATATTTTTTTCTGTTGTTTACGCAGTCTGTCTATTATTATACGATAGCTGAAATTGTGCTTAAGTACACACAAAAGTTCTGTGTGTTTTCAAAGAGCACTTGTATAAATATTAGTTTAGTTATTTTAGACTTTTTGGAATTGTGTTACAAGACCAAAGACTTCTATGTGTATACTACACTAGACAGGCTGCGAAAAATTGCTCATTAAGTTACGGTGCATGCACCGCAAATTCCTTTAGTCTATTGCGACAACAATGACACAATTTTAATTTTGAACAGCTCGTCTATGTTATTGAAGTCATTGCACAAGACTGACTCTGTTGTGTGTGTTTAAATGCAGGTGAAATGGCAAGCTGTTTTAGCATGAAATTAATGGGAAATAGGAGCAATTAATGAAATAAAATCCGCAACGACACAGCTTTGGTAGCCGTTTGGGTGAGAAGAGTGGAAAAAGGCGTTACGGCTGGCAGAACAACTTTTTTGGTCGAGAGTGATAGACTACACGGCCACACGACACACTAAATCTCTGTTGGCGACGTCGATGGCAACATCTCTCACTGATCATGGCCCTGAGGCGTAATCGCTGCGACGTACCCAGGACGCGATGGGGTAGCAACGGTAGTGGACGCAACCACTGGCCGGTACGCTGCGTCGTCCCCTCACCAAACTCGTGATATTTAATATAGACACAAACGAGTAAAAAAGTAAGGACTACATAAAAAATTAAGCTCCCAAAACAAGCCAGTCTACGTGTAAATACGAAGCTACACGCACACACTTGAACCAAGATAAGCCGATCGGCCGCCATACTCTCTCTACCATAAATGTTGCTTCACTTACTAGTATGACGGTGCGGAGACCTTACTTTTTTTGGTCGTCCCTGAATATAGATACCTAGTACTCGCACAAAGGGGGAGGACGTTGCCTACCTTTTTACAGCACCTTTTATTGTTATTTGAAATTTTGAGATTTAAGCATTCACAATGCTATATAATACTAAATAATATACTAGAAAAAATAGGACTCGCACCAGATCATGTTCTCGGACGGGAATCGAACCCGCGACCTTTGGATATCCGGTCCAATGCTCTGACCGCTGAGCTACCGAGTCACTAGTGAGAACGTCGAATTTCTTCTAGTATATCAACTCTTACGCAGGTTCGATTCCAGTCCGAGAACATGATCTGGTGCGAGTCCTACCCTTTATTGTATTTTTTATAATCATTTTTTGTTTTTTGAAGTTGTCATTCGTACTTCAACCAAAGCCTTGTCACTGCGGAGTTTTCGATAATTGCTCCAATTTCCCACTGTTTTCCATTTATTTCATGCTAAAACAACTTGCCATTTCACCCGCAGGTAAACACAGACAACAGCGTCAGTCTTGTGCAATGACTTCAATAACATAGACGAGCTGGGGCTCTCATTAAGTTACGGTGCATGCACCGCAACTCCTTTAGTCTATTGCGACAACAATGACATAATTTTAAATTTGAACAGCGGCGGTATCGGCTAAATAACATTGAAGTTCATGTTAACTGTGTTTTGACAGATGTATGTAATACATTGCTTCAAATTTAAAATTATGTCATTGTTGTCGCAATAGACTAAAGGAGTTGCGGTGCATGCACCGTAACTTAACGAGAAATTTTTTGCAGCCTGTCTAGTGTAGTATACATATAAAAGTCTTTGGTCTTGTAACACAATTCCAAAAAATCTAAAATGGCTAAACTAATATTTATACAAGTGCTCTTTGAAAACACACAGAAATTTTGTGTGCAACCTTCTAACAATGTGCTTGAATTCGCGCATTTTTAGTCGTAAAAGCTCTATAGTAGCACGTAGTTTAATTACTGCAAACGTTTACATTTAGTTTTTGTTTACCCTCTCATTCTCTCTTTAATGGGAGGACGGAGTTAGGATACCTTTCTTTGAGACGAAGTTTACAATTTATTGAGATAAATAATATTAGAAAAAATACTAGAAAAATCGACTCACCTGTAGCACCTCAGACGGGACTACGGGTGCTACGGGTGAGTCGATTTTTTCTAGTATTTTTCCTAATATTATTTATATTTATATAAAAATAGCATTGTGAATGCGAAAAATCTAAATGTTATAATTTACAATTTATCTTAATAATAAACAATGTTGAATATAATTAATTTGACATTTTTATATTGTAATTTTCACACATCCTAATATTGTATTGAGTAAAGGTACAAGATGGTAGCCCATTTAAGTTTGTAAATATCGTTACTTATTTCTGTTAAAGCTGATAAGTTCTTTGCGCCTGTTCTTCTTGTCAGTTAAAAAAGTCTGGAACGGGTGGTAGGAAAATATAGACGATTCAAAAGTGATTAATTAATAAGTTTATTGACTATTGACTATTGACTACATTGTAATTGCTACGGACTACGGACTCCATCGTAGCACGTCGTAGTCTCGTAGTCTGTAGCCACTGCAAATCATTGCATAGCTCTTTGAACTATAAAAACGAGTCTTAAGAAAAATGAAAACATAACGTCGGTCTTCACAAAAATCTCTTTTCAAGGAATGAAAAAGCACATTACATTGATAAACGACGAAAAGTAACAAAACATCGTTGTGGAATACAAGCCACGAGCCCTGAATATAGTTCTGTCGCACCGCAAACCTTTCTTTCCACTCAGCGCGCAAATTAAATGAACTCAGACGATTACTACAGAACAATAGTTCGCACTAACGGGTAGTGAAAATAAAAGAGCATATCATTTTTTGTTCCCAGTACCTAGGGTCACCTCGTTTGCAAATTGCTGGCTCTTTCTAGTTTTGTTGTTCATATGTATTCGGTTCGTTACTGTTTTTAGATTTCGATGGCATAACGAGGTAAAGCGTTGGGTTACCTGTATGACATATGAAACATTTTATATTTGGTAACGCAAGTTGTGCGATATTAAATTACCTTCCTGGTTCTATAATGATGTAGATGTATTTTGTTACATTATAAATATTATTAAAATGGCTTTACTGGTTCCGGTTTAACAACTAAACAAGTGGCTTTGTGAGTTGAAGACCTTCCGTTTGTGTCATTTTTGAAAAAAATCAAATCAAATCAAAAAGGCTGAAACATTTTATTTTTTTCGAAAAATTCCGAAAAACTGAATCGACTTAATAATATATATAATTGTCGAATCTGCTCACCAAATTTCATAAGAATCGGTTGAGAAATGCGATCTGTAGAGGAGATCGACATACGAAAGCATTAATGCCCAAGCTGAAATGGAGACGCTTTAATTATGTATAATATTTTAGGTCAACCAGAATATATTATCGCCATCCAAAAATTGTACCTAGGCCTTAATCATCGTACAATTGTGTTACCTAACAGCCTTTGTTTATTTAATTCAGTCTTTGCCTTACTAATTATTCTTATTATTATCGTATGAGAATTAGTGGCCACCTCCTGATGTTAAGGGTTTATCAAACCGCCTGTAAGGCCTCTAACTTGGCTTAACGACTGTTATCAGATGACAACAGCCGGGACCGATGGTTTAACGTGCCCTACAAAGCACGGAAGCGCTCAGTTGTAATGCCACTTAACGGTCACCCATCCGACACCTGGCCGGACCGAGCGTTGCTTAACAAACGTGTTCGGGTACGATCAGTCTAACAAGCTCCGCCATGAGCGCTTCATGAGCGCATCATTATTCCTATAACGAGTAAAGTTTGTAAAGCGGTAAAAAATGTTTTGAATTATCGGTCAGGTACTCGCGTCGGAGACCCCGAGGAACTGGTGGCGATCGACGAGATCTTCTGCACGGGCAGATCTGAGCCGCTGCTCATCGGATCTGTCAAGTCCAACTTGGGGCATACAGAGCCCGCTTCTGGCTTGTGTTCTGTCGCCAAGGTAAGTTTTAAATTTTTTCACTATTTAGTTTAGACTTAATATGAGCACTTTTGAAGTCCTCATTTTGAAAAAAACCATAACGGTGACCTCTTTACTTGTACTGAAAAGAACTGGCAAAAATATCTATGATAAATATTAACAGAGTAAAGTAGACTTTTTAATAAGCTTTCTCTTAACTCCAACCGAAATTCGAAGTTAAAAGCCTAAACGAAAGTCTAAACATTTGAAGTAAATAATTTTTTGTTCTCACTGAGCGCTGAAATCATAAAATATAATTATAACCTACATGAAAAAAGAATGCATGAGGTTCCACATTTACGTTGTGGTCTGATTCATCACCTTAGTGCGAATAAAATACTTACTTCCCACACAAGTGCAAGAAGTAGTATTCCAGCCCTCGCCAATGTTTAAGCTAACTTCCCGCACTCGCCTGTAATGTAAAATTAATTTCTTCCCAGATGTGCATAGCGTACGGCACCGGCCTTATACCCCCTAACCTGAACTACTCCACACCGCGTGAGGGCGTGGCGGCGCTCGCCGACGGTCGCCTGAAGGTGGTCATAGACAAGACCCCCTGGGAGAAGGGCATGGCCGGAATCAACAGCTTCGGGTTTGGAGGCGCTAATGCCCACGTGCTTCTCAAAAACGTTGCTAGGGAGAAGGTAATAATTTGCAGTTGCGCCCTAAAACATGAGTCTATTGGTTTGTCTTGACCGAGTCACGTTACCGTTATCCCCTTTTCGTTTTAAATTTTCAATTCGTCTTGCGTCAATAAAAATTATACAATCTCAATTTAATTCTGTTTTTTTTTCGAGTTCATTATTTAAACTTTCCGATTTGAGGCAATATTGACCGTCATTTCTCCATCAGGTGAACCATGGCATTCCGACAGACGATTTGCCCCGCCTAGTCTGCGCCTCAGGCCGAACGGAGTCAGCTGTTGCCAGGATCCTGGACGACTTGGAGTCCAGGCCAGTTGACACTGAACTGATTAGATTGTACCACGCTATACATGATGAAGACATAATTGGACATGTCGTGAGGGGATACACTATACTAGGTAAGCTTAATTTTTTGATTTCCTAATAATATCAGATCATAATAATAGAACAAATATCAGATCTTTAATTAAACTAAGAGGTAAGTATGCCATACATTTTAATTAAGCACTAATATTTGTGAGACATAGATATTCAATTCCTAATGATTGTTTCTACCCTTTAACAGCCCGCCTTTTTACATGCGTGCCTTAGTAGCGTACGACGCGATTCACGCGCGTAGTGCGTGATTTTAGAATAAACGATATGAAAGTCAGCTACGTACTGAGTACGTGATCAGCTTTTTAACGAAAATAGCTCAAACGGACTGTGTACGTGATCGGCTGTTAAAGTGTCTGACAAAAGGTACCTAGGACTAACACTACAAGACCTCAAAACGGCCTGTTTGCCCTCGTCAAATAAGCCAAATTATTAAAATCCTTTTCGATAACTTCGCCATATGTAACAAACTTTGGCCCCCTTTGTTCAGTGTCAAGATAGATTAGGTACCACCTCCACTTTCTCGCCACAGAGACGATTCCCTAGCCCACGAGGTACTTCTCTTTGGGTCTAACAAGAATGCTAACCCATGATAATAATAGGGGGTGTGGATCTACATATCTTACTGTATCTGGACTGGGTCAATGATTAGTATATATATTAACTCGACTTTCTCCCACCAGAGTCTACTCCGACCAAGGCAGTCTCCCTCGCCCGCGAAATGCAATACTTCTCTGGCGTGAAGCGCCCCGTGTGGTTCGTGTACTCGGGCATGGGCTCGCAGTGGGCCGGCATGGCCACCGAGCTCCTGAGGATACCGGTATTCGCTGCAGCCATTCAGAAGTAAGTCAATATTTTATTACCACACATAACATAGTTCGTCACATTATAAGAGCGCGTAGTCTGCACATTGAAAAAAAACATAAATGCTTAAATAAATACGAAATCGTGAATTATCTCTCTAGTGCAATCTGAAGATTTTATAGCTTAAACAATATTTTATAGCCTGTCGTTTAGTTTAATGAAGTTTTTTTGCTAAAAGTGGCCACACTTTTTGCGCGCCAGAAGCGCCCTTGCCGTGCTGGAGAAATGAAAATAACTGTTGATGCTCAAGTGAGAGAGAAATTAAATAATTTTAGCGAAAATTTATTATCATCCCGAATAAAAGCTTTTACTCATATTTTTGTTTTTTCTGTGCCTTTACTATGTTAGTAAAGCAAGGGTTTCTAATCTAATAGCATTATTCTTCCAATTCCCCAATCAGGTGCCACAAAGCCCTCGAGCCCAAAGGTATAAACCTGACCAAGATCGTGACTGAACCGGACCCAAGGATCTACGACAACATCCTCAACTCGTTCATCGGCATCGCCGCCGTGCAGATCGGCCTCACTGACGTCCTCAAGACTGTGGGCATCGAGCCTGATTACATTATCGGTAAGGAGAAGAGAAATATTATTGTTTGGGTGTTGTTAATGCGTAATGTCAGAAGCATAAATTGGCACTAACCGCTGAATCCAAAATCTGTACGAAATTCTACCTCCAGTAAAGTATAAACAAAACTTTTACTTTGGTGAAATGTTCGGAAATAACAACAAAAACCTTTTTGTTACTGATGATAGCGTTTTGGATTTTTCACCAAAATTAATTAACAGATTGGAAGGCAATTTATCATCATCAGCCATTTTAGTGTCCCCACTACTGGGGCATAGGCAGGGACCGGATAAACCCTTTTTGATATTGATTATTATGATAGCATATCGAATAGGGCTTCCCTGTCAAAAAATATATTAAACATGTATTATTTTTAATTATTTTCCTTCTGTAAATACTAAAAACTCAAACGAACGTAGTGGTTTTGCCTAAATCGCCTATCCCAGTCTGGGCACAGGCCTTACTCATGGCTGATAAGAAGGACGTATTCTACTTAAAATACTTTTGACAATTGTTTGATTATTGAACATAGCTATCTGTAAATATCTTTTCTTTTTTAACCACCTTTGTTAACTTTACATACAGGTCACAGTGTAGGCGAGTTAGGTTGCGCGTACGCCGACGGTTGCTTCACCGCTGAGCAGATGATCTTGTCTGCGTACAGTCGTGGTCTGGCTTCTATAGAGACCCCCTTCATCAAGGGATCCATGGCTGCAGTGGGTTTAGGCTACTCCCAAGTAAGTTTTTTTTTCTGTAACGACACTAGAATCTGTGAAACGGAATCAAATATAGAAATCCTCTTGTTTTCAGATATTTCATTGACCTTTGGTTCAGATTTAGCGTTTTCCTCGACTTATTTCGTAAAAAAACAAATTTCTGACTAAATAATTCGCTTATCAGATCAAAACAATGTGTCCACCTGAGATCGAAGTGGCCTGCCGCAACGGCCCCGACTCCAGCACCATCTCAGGACCTGCTGACATCATGAAGAGCTTCGTGGCCAAGTTGACCGCGCAGGGCATCTTCGCCAAAGAAGTGCCTTGTTCCAACATAGCGTATCACTCGAAATACATTGCGGAAGCTGGTGAGTAGATTACGGTTCTTTCCATAAAATTCAGACCGTTGATAAATAAGTCTACTACCCCTCTAGCATGACCACCGAAACACGACATGATATAGCGATTTATCACGTTTAACTGTCAAAAGACAATAGATTTGACAGTTGGGTGTCGATAAAACGCTATATCACGCGATATACAAGGTGTTACAAAAATACCCCTAATGCCGAGTATGGTATATAGGGACCATCAAACTGAACAACTTTTACTATGGGACTAGCGAAAAAAAAAACAGCTGTTTCATACAAAAATTAAAATCGAAAATATCAAAATGTATGAAACAGCTATTTTTTTCGCGATTTCAGAGTTGGTCCCATAGTAGAAGTTGTTCAGTTTGATGGTCCCTACATACCATATTCGGCATTAGGGGTATTTTTGTAACACCTTGTATATCGTGTTTCGTCGGTCATGCTAGGGGGACTAGTCTTAAACGATTTGTGACCAAGTGGTATTAGAGCAATTTTTTTCAAAGAAAAAGGTGCTTATCGTTCAATCAAATAAAGACGTTAAGGATTTTTCATTATCCTACCTTTCTGGTTAGTTTATTTTTGCAGATAGAACAAGAATTGAATTCATGCTTATCGTACAACGAAAAGAAATCAAATTGAGATAATAATAGTAATGTTGCTGATAATATGTTAAAACAAACCTCAAATTTTCTACCATAGGTCCAAGGCTACTGAAATATTTGAAGGAAGTGATCCCATCGCCTAAGAAGCGCTCGGAGCGTTGGATGTGTACGTCATTACCGCAAGCGCAGTGGAAGGACGTCAGAGCGGAGTATTCCTCTGCGGAGTACCACACCAATAACTTGCTGGTGAGTGAGGAATGACACACTTCCTAACACTTTTAAAGATTACTAGATAATATTTGATGTACCTTTTGCCTGTTTTTGTAAGATATGGCTGCAATTTGTTTATGACTGTATAGTTATGTTTGAATCTTTTGTGGGATCAATAATATACGGTGACCTTAGGATGAGCTTAGGATTTCATATCATTCCTTTTAAAGTTTCGACGCGCAACTGATCGAAAGAAACAGAACTTCTGAACACTAGTTCTTCCCTGATTACGTCTACTCCAATTTTAAGAAGTCTTTAGTGAATTTTGTAACCTTTGCAGACAAATGAGTGTATATTTTCATCTGAATTATTTACTTTAAGTATGTCCATCCAACAGAGCCCAGTGCTATTCGAAGAAACGTCCCGCCTCATCCACCACAACGCAATCACAATTGAGATTGCCCCCCACGGCCTACTGCAAGCAATCCTACGCCGCTCGTTGAAGAAGGACGTCGTCAACATACCGCTGACGCAGAGGAACAGCAAGGACAACGTGCAAGTGCTCTTCAATGCTTTAGGAAAGTAAGTATTTTGACCTTCAATAGTTAGGTACTTGATCTTAGTAATCTCAATAAAACATTAAGATTTGATTTCCACGCAAAATAATCAAAAGAATGTTCATTTACCAAATTGTAGAACGGCCTACTAATTGACGGAATATGACTTCAGTGTTCATATTATTCCAGTAGCAATCTAGTCTAGCGATCGAATTCAGCACTGTAATAACCACTGAAATAATGTGAACTAGTACTGAAATCACTGGATTGTATTGCTCAATTGAATCCCAGTGCAGTTCCAGTGCATTCCATAATTCCATAAGCCTATGGAGCAAATCAAGTGATATCCTATACAAAGGCTGGCCATGGTGTCTTAACTTGATGTATCTTGTAAACCGCTGTTTGTAGGCCTTGCTTTGTTAACGATGCCATCTGCACATTCACACAAAATCAGTATGGTACTGACCTAAAATTTTTTAGATTTGCGACTTTGTAATTAAACACAAAAATTTGTTTACTAAGGCTAGTGATGTTAACAGTAGACTAAAATGGGATCCTGATAGACTCGTTATTAATGAAATCCCCAAAATCAGCAAAATACTCAAAAAGCTATCTGATTATGTGTATCAAGATTTATAACCAAATTCCTACTGATATAAAAAAATATGTGTAAATTCATTTACCAAGAAATTGTACAAGTGGCTCCGTGAAAAGGCTTTTTTATGACATTTAAAAAATATCTAGAAATTGACGATAAATAAATCAAGTGCTGCATTAATTTATTTGTTGACATGAAATGAAATGAAATGAAAAATACTTTATTCAAATAAACTTAGATATTAAGTGCTTTTGAATCGTCTATATTTTCATACCACCCATTTGAGACTTTTTAGCTGTTGTAAGTTCTACAAAATTTGCGTGCTATAAATTATCAAAACATGTGCGACTTGCATTTAATTAAAAAACTTTGTATACCATGTTTTAGCAAATAAAGATATTCTTCTTCTTCTTCTAACTTACATAGTACTCGCACTATATCTAACACTGACCTAAGACATTGTTTCTAGATTGTACGAAGCCGGATTGAACCCGCACCTCGCCAACATCTACCCTCAAGTGCCGTTCCCGGTGTCAAACAGCACCCCCATGATATCACATCTGGTGGAATGGGAACACAGTGAAGACTGGTGAGTGTTATTACGCGCAATTGACTATTATTTTTAATATTAATTTTTTACTTCATTGTCTTAACAATTTCTTCAAATATCAAGATTGCCTCAAAAAAATTTTCTTATGTGTTAAATGCTTTTCTTTGTTATGTGCCCTTTTGTTGTAGGTAAATAAAACTTAACACTTTTGCCTACTACTATAACTGCGAACTATATTTGTGTGAGGTTATTTTTTCTAAATAAACTATAGAACCTTAGCTTCAATCTTGCATGTGAATTTTCGATAAATTATGTACTTGGTGATTGATGAATTTAATTAAGATGAGGGCGCCACTTTGAGTGCTATAGGGCCTTTAATCTTTTAATCATACGTCTCTACTTTTATTGACTATATAGGTAACTTTAAAAAAGAATAGTAAAACAGTATACTCTACCCTGTTGTTTGCAAATCCCTGTACAGACATTTAATTTTACTATTTATTACTTATTATATTTTACACTTAACCCTTAGGTTATATATAGCACGCAATTACATGAGTCCCATTAATTTGGAACCTCATGGTTCAAGTTTACCCCTTCCAAAGTTACTACGATAACTTCGTTCGAACAATTCTACTTTAGTTACGATATATGTGTTTTCATAACCTCTTTATTTTGCTGTATTAATCAAACTCCAACAACGAGGCAATACCTATAAGAAACCCCTTTGGAAGTCAATAAAAACTTTTCCAACTTCGGGAAAAGCAATTTATTAAAAAATACAACTGGTACCAATAACCGAATTAAAATATCTTTTCGAATAATATTATTGTGCTAAAACGAAATAACTTGCCCATGTAAATTAATAGAATAATTAACTACTTTGTGAAATGAAAAGTATACAGTTCAACATCTGTTCAAGAGAAGTTATTGTTAATGGTATTGTGACTAAAATTTAATTTGATTAATTACAAGTACACACGACGGCACCTCAGACTATACATGTTGACCTTGAGACCGCCTTTATGCCCTACGTAATAAAAGCTGTTTTCGTAGTTTAACTGTATAACCTGACGTACTTAATTATTAAGATAAATAATATTAGAAAAAATACTAGAAAAAATCGACTTACCCGTAGCACCTCAGACGGGACTCGAACCCGCACCCTTGGGATTCCGGCCCAATGCACTGACCAATTATGCTACCGAGTCGCTAGTGGGAACGGCGAAATTTTCTAGTACTTTTAACTTCTTCGCTGCAAGCCAGCGCAATTTCATCAATGTGAGGAAATACCCCCACATTCGAAAGAAACATCTTTCCAGATGTTTTGACAATTGATAAAGATGAAACAGCTATATAATTATTAAATTTAGATTTTTCGCATTCACAATGCAATTTTTATATTAAGATAAATAATATTAGAAAAAATACTAGAAAAAATCTACTTACCCGTAGCACCTGCAGTGCATTGCAATTGCAATATTATTTATCTTAATATAAAAATTGCATTGTGAATGCGAATAATCTAAATTTAATAAGTACCTAATTATTATTTTTTTCGACACCTTTATAAAAACACTTTAGAGCACAGTTAGTACTTATATCTTAGATCCCTTAACTTAGTAGTTCAGAATATTTACAAGACTTTAATCATCCAAATCAGAAAGAAGTTCACAAGTAGGTGTGAATTTTATTAACACTTTTCGAGAGAGAAAGCCAAGACTTTTCCAATTTAAGACTCAGATGTATAGGGTACCCTTCTCAAAGGCCTACTTGAGAAACTCCCAAACTTCAGTCGCCAATAAGTGTCGGCTTATTAATCGCTCGCGATCCGTCTGCCGACCGCAGACAAATCGCCGATACACCGCACCGCTCGCAACGCATTTTTCAAGGCCCCACTAACTTCTGCTGAAGTATCTTGAATAATGACGTCTTCGCAGCTGTATGAGCGAGCTCCTACAATATGTATCAATTACAGAATCATTATTTTTTACGCTAACGTTGCAAATACTTAAATGAATGCATTTATAAAACAGTGGCAATAAAGCAATTATCGGTGCCACACGTGTTATACATTTCTCCTTACATCCTTACGAACATTAGTTTGAGTAATCGTAGAACATCTCCGGAACATCCGTATAATAATAAATAAATAATAATAAATTTGACAACATCACATACATTGCTCCGATTCCAAAGTAAGTAGCTAAAGCACTTGTGTTATGGAAATCAGGGACAACGGTGGTATCACAAACACCCAGACCTGAGCCAATATAGAAAAGTTCGTTTTCTAAATTGACCCAACCGGGAATCGAACCCGGGACCTCAGAGATGGCGACACCTTGAAAACCGGTGTACAAAGGCACTCGACCACGGAGGTCGTCAAATATAACGTCGGAGGTATAACATCCTATGTAGTTATATTGGTCCTCCGAGCCGGATACAACGAGATTAGCATTGTTGTCAGCTTTTGTTTTTTTCAATATGGCTGATACTATATTTTCACAGCTTTTATTACGTAGGGCATAACCGCATAAGGTCAACATGTATAGAGCCCACCATCCTGATTATGTAGCTTTGTTTTAATCAACTCTGACAGAAATCGCAGTTACACTGCTGCTTTAGTAAGAACCAATGTAACAACTATCTTACTTAAAGCAGCAATGTAACTGCGGTTTCAATTTCAATCGAGAATTGTTAGCAACAGAGTTACATAATCAGCCCCCCGGCCCCAAATGTGTTTCCTCTTTTTCTTTGTCTTTACAATATCAAATCTTATTGCAAGCTTTCGAGTGAAACCATAGTGTAATAATCATTACGGTGTTGAACACGTCATGTCACATTAAATTTTCTCTGAAACTCTATAGTAAAAGAAACGATTCTCAAATGGAACTTGGCATAGTTACTCAACATGTCGATATTCATCATCTTCAATTCGGAGCCTGAAAGCAAATGTAGTTTTAGAATAGTTTGTTCGAAATGTTTTCTATATTGTGTAGACGAAACTTCTGTACTACCTAGCCTACCTACTTTAAGAACTCTTTTTTCCGTTGCTAGCTTAAGAGCGCGTAGTCTGCACACAAGTGCCGCCATTGGAAATAAAATCATAGTGCTTAAATAAATAGCGAAATAGCGAATTATCTTTCTGTAGTGCACTCCGAAGAAGCTTTGTGGTACTTTTTATCACTTGCACAATATTTTATAGACTGTCTTTCAGTTTAATGGAGTCCACTACAGAGAGATAATTCACAATTTCGTCTTCATTTAATCTTTTAATCATACACTATGATTTTTTTCTAATGGCGGCGCTAGTGTGCAGACTATGCCCTCTTAATCTTGTATCCTTTTATCCGATATTACTTTAATAGATTTTTAATTTGCTAAATGATTTTGTTTCTCACTGTCCAGGTATGTGACGTCATACAGAGCTCAAGAAAAGATGAAGTCTGGCGAGAGAACTGTCAGGATGTCCATTGTGGACGAAGACAGCGAGTACATGGCTGGACACGTGGTGGACGGTGGGCTCAAATTAATTTTTCGCCTCTCCAGCATGAAAGAGCGCCTTTGGTGCGCAATAAAAAAAACTCGCAGCAAAGTCGAAATCGTTTCGAATAACTTTTCCTCACGCTCGCAGCAAAAAATAACTGTGCTCACTTTTGCACTTCTATACCAATGATTTCTCTCTTTTTCCCATAGGACGCAACCTTTACCCAGCCACTGGGTACCTGGTCCTAGTGTGGGAGACTTTGGGTATGATGATGGGAGAGCTGTACACAGAGGTTTCAGTGGTGTTTGAAAGCGTTCGCTTCCAGAGGGCCACCAACATCCCCAAGGACGGAAACTTGGAGTTTATCGTGATGATCCAGAAGGGAAGCGGGAATTTCGAGGTTAGTAAAATAACAACTTTTTCATTTCTCATATTCGGAAAGTAATGTATATTGAAACTGAGCAGCGGGTAAAAAACTCTGCGTTCCACCCTAGGGTGTAAAATAATTCTAAAAATAGAACTGAATTTGGTTACATAGTCGACCATAGAGTTGGTATAACAGCCAGTGCAAAATTAAAAATTGGGTGGAGCGGCGACGCGGTCTGTTCCAAATTTGAACCAAAGTCTACCTATGTAGTTACTACATGTTTTTATTAATAAATATTTTGGGAAAACTACGATTTTTTTTAATTTCCTTATATTCGAAATGAAAAGTAGAGTGTTTGACACGGGTAAAAGTCATCAATTCCATACTCGAACCTTTTAACCGTGTTAAACACTCTACTTTTCATTTTGAATATAAGGAAAGTAAAAAATCGTAGTTTTTCTAAAATATTTAATAATAAAAACATAGTAATATTTATTTCTTATTTCAAATTAGGAACAGTCCGCCTCGCCGCTCCGCCCAATTTTTTTAATTTTGCACTGGCTGTCATACCAACTCTATGGACGACTATGTAACCAAATTCAGTTCTATTTTTTAAATTATTTTACACCCTAGGGTGGAACGCAGTTTTTGACCCGCTGCTCAGTTTAAATATACATCAGTATCCGAATATGAGAAACGAAAAACCTTTTGTTTATATCCTTTTAGGTCGTAGAGAGTGGAGCATCCATCGTCACTGGTCGAATATACGCGAAAAAGAACGTGGGTCAAGACTACCGCGTGCTGCAAGCGATGCCCGAGGCCAGCGGACCCAACATCAAGCACATGCTCACCAAAGACTTTTACAAGGAACTCAGGCTAAGAGGCTACCAGTACAAGTAAGGCTCTATGACAATTTTCAACTAAAATAATATTATTAGCGAAAAGTATGCGTTATAACTTATAACTGCAAATTAATATTACAAATAACTGCGTAAGGAAGTCGAAACCCCTGAGGCTGTTTAATACTCTCAATTATTAACAAACATAATTTGCAAACAATTTGAAAATAGAGAAAAATATCAATCAGTACCTAGCAAACTTATCAAAAGGTAAAATACCTACATCAGAATAATTTTTCGATATTAAGGAAGTTTCCAATATTTTGTTTGTGATTCTAACATTTAATTTTAATAATTATATTCACGAAGAATGACTTGCATTTTGCAAAATTTTACGGAATTTGTGACGTCACAAGTCTCATTTCATTTATAATTTTATATTATTTTTTTGAGATATTGAACATCTATTGACCTATATAACAATTAAACGCTTATGCTCAAAATATTTATGAATTTATTTCTCAAAAAACAAATCTTCTTGTTTATTAGTTTATGCATACCAACATACTTCTAGGACTACACACCTACTACCAAAGACCTTATAAACGACAATATTTACTGACACAACCTTAAACGGGTCTGTCCCACTATTCCCATTGAGAATCACCATTAATGGTAATAGTGGCACTAATTTTCCCACAATTACCATTACGTTTTATGAACGTTTTTTAAACGCGCTGGCGTGCTGAGCGCCAGGCTCCAAAGCGTTTATATTGAAAACAGGTAAGGTTAGACAGTAAGTTTAGTCCCACTTATAGGATTGGAGCAAAACTGAAAACTGTTGAAATAAACACTTCATTTACTACACTTCGTTTATAATATTTCGTCCTACGTCTTTTCTTCTTTCAACTCGACTGCGTCCCAATAAACAAAATAAATCAAAAAAGGAATCTTAATTCTTACATGCTATCTCTATCACTCATCCTTACGTTCCAGAGCATAAGGTGGGCTTATGACTTCCCGACGCATAAGCGTTAAAACGCCGCAAATGGTTATTCTGGGACACGATCGTATGAAAAAAAATCCTACAATTTCCATTGGTTAATTCTTAAATCAATGGATATAGTGGGACGGACCCAGAATTTCCACTGCAATGGCTAATGGGAATAGTGGGACCGACCCCCTTAAACAAATAACCAAACCAACACAACACAAAACAAGCAATGTTAATGGATCCTTAAAACAATGCTTACCTCCTACGCATTGCCTAACTAATTTCTTTTTTGTTGTCTATAGCGGTCTCTTCCGCGGCGTTATCGGCTGCAACGTAGAAGGCACCCGCGGCCGGCTCGCCTGGATCAACAACTGGGTCACCTTCATGGACTGCATGCTCCAACTCAAGATCATCGGCCAGGACACCAGGGGTCTCTTCGTCCCAACCAGGATCGAGAAATTATCCATCGACGCTAATATGCATTATAACGCTATCTCGAAAATGAGCTCGGATTCTAGCAAACATTCCTTTGAAATCAGAGTGTATCCCGATGTAGATGTTATCAGGTAAGTGGAATATCGTTTCTTTATAAAATGTTCTCAGAAGTGTGATGTAGTGTCAAATATCAATTTTTTTTTTTTTAAATACTTATTATTTTTACAAACAGAGCTGGTGGCGTTGAAATCCGTGGTCTCCACGCTACTCCCATATCCAAAAGGAATCCACTTGGAGTGCCAGTTCTCGAGAAGAACGTCTTCATTCCTAACTTTGGAACTAGCAAAATGAAGGTAAGTTCGGTGACTATCAATAAAATGTGAGCATTTGTAAAAAAATATTGGTATTGTATTCATTATTTTATATATTGTTAAAACAAAGTACAATTTTTAAAATTAATTTTCAAACCAAACAGATCGATGACATCCTCCGAGCTGACCTCCAACTAGTACTCGAAAACATCCAAACCTTCAAAGTCAAAAGCATCGAGTACATAGACGAAGAATACAAAAGAAACAACCTAGAACCGATCATGGAGATGGTAGGAGAGGTGTTAGGAGACATGCCGTTGATGCAAGCTGAACTGCTGGTTGTGTCCGAAGAACCGATAGAGAACTTGCCTAATAACATCACTGTGGAAAATAAGAAGCTGTCTGGGGAATCAAATGCTGTAGTGTTCATTGGGGCCAATCTTTTGAAGAGAGTCGATGTAAGAGTTATGCTATTTTTAATGAATTGAGAAACTCTTGTTTGTTGCTTTTAATATTGCTTACTTGTAAAAAAATACCTCATTAAATTTTGATAAGGGCAGGTAAGAGATTCATTAATTGATAAGAGCGTTTGAGCCTAAGCTTTAGGTTTTAAATTTTTGTGATTGAATGCCAGTCATTCCTTTCACACACACACATTCATTTTTGCTGTTAAATATACTTAAACGATCTTTTATATTCTTCCATCATCAGATTTTACAACAAGGCATAGCAACACTCCGCGACAAATGTTTCATTATCAGCAGAGAAAACGACCGTCCAGACCCGAAGCGATTCTCTGACAAATACGACATCATCAGCATTCACGACACAGGCTTAGAATACGTAGTCCTTTTGAGGAAGAGAGTTGGTGCGAGGCCCGCTAAGTTCGTCAAAATTGCCACTACAGATGATACCTTCGCTTGGATCGATAAAGTCAAAGAGGAATTAAAAGAAGGAAGGAAGGTGGTTCTTTACGCAGAAGACGAGCATATCAACGGTCTTCTCGGTCTAGTCAACTGCTTGAGAAGGGAGCCAGGTGGAGAGATTGTTTATGGAATGCTCATCGCTGATCCTTCGGCTCCACCTTTCAACCCTGACTTGGAAATGTATGAAGAGCAACTGGATAAGGATTTGGCCATCAACATTTTCCAAGACGTAAGTTGTAATCAATCCATAATCTAAGTTAATATTTCATCAAAAAAACCAAGCATAATGTTTCTAATAAAGATGCCCAAATATTTCTCAATTAAGTAGTATGTAACATATCAATCATAATATTTTCTAATCTAATTTGGACTGTGTATTAAATTCAGTGGATTCTTTTGGCCTTACCACAAAACACTGTTTAACAAGTGTTTATCTTAAACACTGTTTAAATGTGATGCAGTCACTTTTTTGACAATATTGTTTGAATTACAACGTCATCACATTTAAACAGTGTCTAAATTAAACAATGTTTTTTAAATCTTTGCGCTAAAGCCGTTTTTTTCCACCCCTGACCTTACTACCTGTTCTAGGGACAATGGGGAACCTACCGCCATCTCCTTCTGGGAGACTTGGACACCGTCCGCGCCAACCACGCGTACGTGAACACCACTACCATCGGAGACTTGTCCACGCTCAGTTGGCTTGAAGGGCCCATCAGGCCCAACCAAGTGTTCAAGAATCCAGACAGTGTGCTGTTGCAGGTGAGTTACTTAATTTCATCGGAAACTTATAATCTTAGGACCGTATTCATAAGAGCAGTTTATAAATACGGGCCTTTATGTCTGTTTCACAGTCTACAGCAGGGTTTTTTAAAGTGTTGTCCACAGACTCCTTAGGGGTCCATAGCTGTTTATCAGGGGAAACCCTTCCCGTAATGAAACTACCAAAAAAAGTTTTTTTTTAATATAAGGCTTGTTTTCTTTTCCTAAAATAAGTATTCTTTGACAGAAGTCCGTAGAATTTTCTAAAGTATGTGTTCTATACAAGTTTTTTTGTCTAGGTGTACTGCTCGGCTCTGAACTTCCGTGACGTAATGACAGCGCTTGGACGCGTTACTGTCGATGCGGTAGCGCGGGGACGACTTGCGCAAGAGTGCGTGCAAGGATTCGAAATTGTAGGAAGAACGCCCAAGTAAGTATACGAAGATCATAGATTCATGGCGTGTACTTAAATATTTTCAGCCAACGCGTACGTAGCTTAATGACTAGAATAAAAATGTCAGGAAAACGTGAACAGGGTACGAGTAACGTTATTATCTTCCTTATCCTTTAGCACTGCCAATTCTCTGATGGAATTGCCGATTGGTTGCATTGCGGTCATATTAAGGTTCAAATTATGTCTAGTGAATTTTATCAAATCAACACACTTCTCAATAACAATTTCATTATTTAGCATTTCTTAAGACTATAAAAATTTCCCAGTGGTTCTCGTGTGATGGCGATGGTCAGCAACCGCGGTTTGGCCAACGTGGTGGAGGGAGACCGCGCCCTCATGTGGAGCATCCCCGACGAGTGGAGCTTCGAGGAGGCTGCCACCGTACCCGTCGCCTACGGCACCGTCTACTACGCCATGGTTACTAACGCTTGATATTTTTCACTCAATACCATACAAATCACTGCCATCAACCACACACACTCACTTAATCATTAATGCTGGTATACTCATGTGGGGCAGCCATATAGCTTCGAGGAGGCCGCCACTTGGTTTACTTACTCACACTTTATTCTTAAGGATCTTAAGACCCTGTCCAGAATTACATGTCCATATCAACATCCCTGCTTAGTTTTCATACTGAAGTTTATTTTCATCATCATCATCGTGTCTAAAATCTGAAAAAATAGGCCTTCTCCAATTTAGATGTTTATGAAATCAGCTGGGAACTCGACGTATTCCTGGCAACAGATTTAATTTAAAAAACAGAATATACCAGTAACCGATTTGTAGTTTTTTTAATAAATATTACTTTTACTCTAGTTACGTAAAAATATCGAACCAATCACTTTTAGTCATAATGGGTGGTATATGTTACTTATACTTTAGCTGAATTTAGCTCCTAGCACGCCCTACCGGAAATACGTCAAGTTACCTTACCAGTGACCCCGTATAAAACTTTTCTTAGATAATGGTGGGTCAACTGCAACGCGGCGAGGCCGTGTTGATCCACGCGGGCTCCGGCGGCGTGGGGCAAGCTGCCATCAACGTGGCGCTCCACTACGGCTGCGAGGTGTTTACCACCGTCGGCACTGCAGAGAAGAGGGCCTTCATCAAGAAACTGTTTCCACAACTCAAAGGTATACACTTGCTCGATATCCTTGGTCTAGTAATAGGCTATCATACAGTGGTGAGCTACAGTACCACAGTGATGCTCTCTGACGTCATCATTGTAACGCCGTTCACCACCGTCGGTACCGCCGCGGAGAAGAGGGCCTTCATCAAGAAACTGTTCAAAGGTGATGTTATAGTGTAGGTAGGGCAGCTGTCTGACGTCATTATTATGACATAAAACAAGGGCCATCAGTTACTAGTATACCTGGCTTAACTTTGACCCACTTATACAATGTGGGCTCGATTTCTACAACTATTGGTAAGCACTTTAAGCTTAACATCAGCAGTTAGAATATCGTCATAATTTCGCTTAATGAACTTACCAATGATGTTTGCACCACAGACAGCCACATCGGCAACTCCCGTGACACCTCCTTCGAGGACATGATCCGCCGCGAGACCAAGGGAAAGGGTGTAGACATGGTCCTCAACTCACTCTCTGACGAGAAACTACACGTAAGTTTGTCAAGTGTTAAGTGTGTACAATAATATACATATTTTAATCAAATTCGTCGACCATCTCAGCCTTTATATACCTTTCACGAATTGAGAATTTAAGAATGATGGGGTCATGAATATAAAACTTTTCAGGAATGTCGTCTCCTCAGTATAGTGGTTTCTATAAGTTTTTTGTAACACATTGTATTATAATGAACTTTACAAAACTGCATGGATTGTTTATTGTGTATCGGAACAAAAACAAAATCTGTACATCATATTCATCATATTTCTGCGTTACTCAGGCGTCAGTCCGCTGCCTTTGCTATCGCGGTCGTTTCCTGGAGATCGGCAAGTTCGACATCAGCAACAACACGCCCATCGGCATGTACTTCTTCCTCAAGGAGACCTCCTTCCACGGCATCATGCTTGACTACATCTTCAACCAGAGCTACGAGTTCAGGAAGGTTAGTTCTATTTATAGAGACAGACACATTAAAAGTATATTTGAGGCGTTTATTCTTAACAACTACTCTTTGTTGACACACTCTTTGCGACACCAATATCCAACTGTTCAATTCAATTCACTTGAAAATTTAGATAAAATTATATCTCCTGATTTATCAGATTGAGAATTTTAACTCTCAATTTCTTTAGTTGTGCTCTAGCATGTATTTTTTATTTAAATTTCGGTAAAATAACGGTTTTATTCGTTAATTACATTGTAGTGTTATTAATCTTGTCAGAATAAATATTATAATTAGTAAAAATATATCTTTAGAGAAGTCAATCGCGTAACCCTTTAATGAGGTTCTGCAGTAGACTTCTTGCACTTCAACAAATGAATATCCTATAGTGCTTTTTATTCATAATTTCGCTGGTACATTATTCTGATTATCTTTCCAGCTATCATAAAATATTGTCTCAGTTTGTCTGGAATGGCGATAGAACCTCCTCTACTAAGCCTTAAGTTTTTATACTAGCTTCCGCCCGCTACTTCGTCCGCGTGGACATTTAGAAAATCCCTAGCGAACCTTTGGCCGGTATAAATAGTCATCATCATCCCCGTACCCTTATCCCAATTTATTTGGGGTCGGTGCAGTGTGTCCTTCTCTTCCATTCCTTCCTGTCTCTCGTCATCTCCTCATCCAGTTCCTTTACATTCATAATAATATCATTCCGCACACAATCCATCCATCTTTTCTGCAGTCTTCCTCTTACTTTCCAGCCCTCAACATCCATATCCATTACTCTTCTAGTAACATGCCTTATAATATAAATAGTCCTATGTTTTAATCCACGCTATAAACTTTCTGTGTGCCAAATTTCATCCAAATCGGTTCAGCCGTTTTTGCGTGATTGAGTAACAAACATTCAAACATCTCACCTTTTATAATATTAAGTAGGATTTTCCTTATTGTTTGTGAGTAAGTGTTTAACCATCTTCATTGTATTTAGAGGCTCCAAGACCTCCTCTTGTCGGGTATAGAGAGCGGCGCGGTCCGTCCGCTCACGTACTGCACCTTCGAAAAGAACGAGGTGGAAACCGCCTTCCGGTACATGGCGGCCGGCAAGCACATCGGCAAGGTAACATTTATATTGCTTCTATTTTAAAGTATTGTATGAACCTCTCTTTTTTTGAGTATTTGAAGGGTACCTACCATGTTTCAATGCAAATGGTGTATCTCAGGGATGTATTGTTTCATCACACCTGTTTGAAGGACCACTAAATATTTCCATCTAGATTTATTTGTGATGGTGTCGTAGGTACTGCTGGCTTTATTTTATTAGACTTACATTCACTTTTGTGTAGATTAGCTATGATATTTATTTTTTGGACCATCAGTAACTCAAAATATTTAGATTTAATGAAATTCCATAAATGCAAATTTGGGTAGGTAGATACCATTAAAATAACATTAAAGCAACTTCGTTTACTTAAGAGTCCGGCGAACAGAGAGCTTCCCAATACTGTCTTAATCCGAATAATATCACAAGAAGAGTTAATTATGCTCAAATTGCTAATCATTTCGGTATTACGTTTGTATGGGAAGCTCACTGTTCGCCGGACTCTTAAGTGCAAAATTATCCCAAAAGTTTACCTCCATAAAATAAAATAAAATATACTTGAATGAGCTGATGTGCTCATTCAGTGTAATGTCAGATGATGTAAGGTAGTATCAGGATGATGATGCAGGAAGATGTCGACCGATTAGTATCGGTCGACTATATCTCTACGGAGTGTGATTAAAGTAGGTCGCTACGTTGCATATTGTATAAGCTATCGTTAACCCGTACAATACTATTTCTAGATAACGGACTACTTGAGTTCGTATTCTGTGATGAACTGACACATAACAGGTATTGAATTTGCCACAGGTGATCATAAAGATCCGCGATGAAGAACGTTCTCACCGGCCGGTGAAGCCCACTCACTTGCCAGTCGACGCCGTACCAAGGTAAGAGTCATTCACAACATTTCTAATACGACTTACATAGGTATCTTAGCAAAATAAAACCTGCTACTTGACTGTAAACATTTTTAAAACTTGCAGTTGCAGCAAAAGAGCAAGATCATATAGTATACATATACAAAAGTACCCCTATTGCCGAATATGGCAGATAGGGACCATCAAACTGAACAACTTTTACTATGGGGCCAACTTTGAAATCGCGAAAAAAAAATCAGCTGTTTCATACATTTTGATATTTTCGTAATTAATTTTTTGTATGAAACAGCTGATTTTTTTTTCGCGATTTCAAAGTTGGTCCCATAGTAAAAGTTGTTCAGTTTGATGGTCCCTATCTACCATATTCGGAATTAGGGGTACTTTTGTAACACCTTGTATAGTGGTGGCCATTATAACTAAGGACACCAGTCGATTTTCTTACCAACGAGGTAACTTTAAAGCCTTGGTTCTCCTCCAAGGATTGACCTAGCTGCGATGTGATGATGGCCATCCAGGGAGTGAATTGATAAGACTTAGATCGCTATACACACCCAACTGATCTGTCAGCATTCTAAGAGATATAAGGATATGTTTAAAAAATACCGATATTATCATAAAATGTATGGAAATCCTGAATCTGAAAACTCTGACCCTTAGAATCTCCTCCAATCACTCCCTGACTGGCCATCATCGATCAATCCTTGGTGGAAAACTAAGGCTAAGTTACCTCGTTTTATGAAAATCGACTGGTGTCCTTAATTATCTGGCAACCACTGTAGCTCTTATGCTAAATCATAGAATAATAGGTATTTAGAACTTGTATTCTTGAAAATAACTTATTGCCATATTAAGAAGAGTAGCTTTTGTGTTAACATATACGTATACTATAGCATTGACTCAAACATTTCTTTTTTATAAAATTAAACCAAAAGTCATAATTTCAAACTAACAAAATTAACACATCATCAAACATCAAACACCGATATTTATAAATCGACATTCCCACTAGAAACGCTTGACCACGGTATAATGGTATGCTCGACATTGAACGCTATAAAACCATGTCGCACAATGAATGCGTTCACACAGGAGGTAATGCGTATACAACACAAATTAAAGCTATTGGTGTGAGAAAGTACCAAACAAAATGTTCAGCTACTTCTGAAGGCGACAGTACCATTACACAAATTGCTTTCACCATTTCCAGTTCCTACAAAGTTGGTAGTTTCATTGGAAATTTCAATTTCGTTAAAAACCGCACGAGGATGACCGTATGAATTCCTTTGCGTCGTACGAACAGGGACGTGGAGGGTTTTTTAATTGAAGTTTTGAGAATAATTCGGGGATGCGGTTAGTTTGAACGCTAGTGTTGTGGACTGACCCTTTGCGACTCGAATGTGTAACTAAATTAAATTTATTTAGCTCTATTATTAATATATCAACCTCGTGTACTGAAATAGTTTTTATTCAATGATTCAATTTCATAAAATAGGTACTCTAAAATGACTATTCAAGGTGCTATTGAAAAGTTTTTGCCAAAATTGTTAGGATATCTGCATAACATATTCGATTAGAACCGTAAAATTCTTTGTAGGTATGTTTTTTTACTATTTTTATTTACTAAAATTACATAATAATTATTAATTTTTCAATTATTAATAAAATTAAAAGTTGTAGCATTACACTACATTTATGAATGAATTAACTAGATTTCCCTTTTAAAATTGATATTTAATTTTATTACTGTTATGGTATCCGCTTCCTCAGCCACTTAATTGCCATCCATAACCTAACATAAGAGTTTCTTCCATAGATATACCTGCCACGAGGACCACGTATACGTGATCGTGGGGGGTCTCGGAGGGTTCGGCTTGGAGCTCGCCGATTGGCTGATCCTCAGAGGTGCAAGGAAGGTGCTCCTCACCTCGCGCAGGGGGGTCACTAACGGGTACCAGTCCAGCAGACTCAGGTATTCAGTGTTACTTTCAGATTTTATAGGGTAAAACAATTCTAGAACGCTTATGCAATCTATTGCAAGTTTGTATCTTCTTTGGTTTAATTGCGATTTGATTACAAGAAAAACAAGTATTATTGACGTAATTATAAGTATGTCATCGTTAAATCACACTACAAAAGTAATCCAAAATTAAATTTTGATATCGATATTCAGTTGTTGTGGTTGTGGAGGATCATTAAAAATATATATATGCTAGTATCGGTGAACTATATTTATTTGATCCCTCCATATGAAACAAAACGGCCTGAAAAAAGGCCTGGGAGGGTATTACAACCAACTTGTCAGTTCTAACAGTGCGTCTCTTTCTCGCTGTAAAGCAAATAAAAGAGACGCATCGATAGCCATTCAGAAAACTGTCAAGTTTTAAGAGGTTGTAATACCTCCCCGGTCAGCTTACCACTATTCTAATATGAACTGCACCAAATTAACCGATATTTACATTACCCCAGGGCATGGGCGGGCTACGGAGCTGACGTAAGAATCTCCATCCACGACGTAACAACAGAAAGCGGCTGCGAGGAAATGCTCCTAATGGCCAAATCCATGGGCCACGTGGACGCCATCTTCAACCTCGCCGTCATCCTCAAAGACTCCATCTTCCAGAACCAGACCCCTGAGTCGTTTAAGACTTCGTTCGCGCCGAAGGCTCTTGCTACTATGCACTTGGATAAGTTCTCGAAAAAGCACTGCCCTGGGCTAAGGTGAGTCGTCGACATCAGCCATTTTTAATATTCCCACTGCTAAGGCACACCCAACTAGCAAAATATATATAATACAGAACTTATATGACTTCCAGTCATTTAAATGTTTTATTGTCGTTTTACCATTACTTATTAGTCGTATAGAAGTTGGAGATTTTACATAATAGTTGTATACCGAATTAGTCGTATTGGCACGACCATTAAACGTTTTACCAACTTTCTTATACGACGATCATATAATGGTATAATAGAAAACGTTTACCTAACATCAATTTAGTCCTATAAACGTTTTGGTTGGATAAAAGTCATATAAAAGACAAAATGGTTTTAAGGAAAACATTTATATAACGGCAATATAACAATTTATATAAAATGTGGATAACCTAACTATTATAAAACATTTCAGTGTTTACAAAACTTTAATATAACCCTTTTAAGGCATATAAATCCCTTAAAAATTCAGCTAGTACTTCATCGACGCATTGTTCAACAACTAGTGTTGGTCAAGAAAGTATCACTAAAAGTTCAAAAGGTGCCGTACAAACACTTTTTGATAAAGATACACCAGATCTCGAAAGTAAGTGTTAAATTACAATTTTGTAGCTTGCATTTATATTGGTGGGTTAAAAGTTAGTAAACGTGGTGACTTTTTTTTATTACGTTATACTTACCCATGAGAGTGAAATCTTATTTATTTTTTCCTTGCGAACAATTTTGTTTTTTCAGTAGGTAACTCAACGTATTTCGGAGAATTTTTTTCTAATACTAGAAGTAATCAGAATCTACATTGTTATTAATTTTCGTTTAAAAACATTGAGATTCATATGAAGTCAAACCTACTACATCTTCGGGGGGTAGGTTTCTCAGTGGCTGAATGTGCCTATTAGCAGGTAACAAAATTTAACAAATTACGTGCATTTTTGCTAAAACTTAAAGATAAGTATCAGCAAAAACGATACATCAAATTTTTTTTACAAGATCTTTCAGTAACTTCCTAGTAGTTACTGAAATATTTTGAAAGATTATTCTTACGTATCAACAATCTGCCCTAACAAATACATATCTCGTAATTTATAAGATTTCTGCAATATAAATCTACTCTGCCACGGGGTTCACTTATTTACCTCGAGAACCCTAGTGATAAAACATGGAGCTTATCAATAGTCATACCAAAACGTGTACATGACTATTTTGTTGTTTAGTAGTTGTATAGCAGTCTATATAAAACTAAACTAAAAATGGCTAGTCTTAAAGATTAATTTTATATGAAATTAATGTTCTCATACATCAGAAAAATCATGAATATCGAGAGGGCTTAAGGAAAATAGTACATATCGTCACATACATTACCGATAAAGTTAAGTTCCCATGAGAAACTAGTCCCAAACGTGCTTAATACCACATTCACTTATTCATATTAAATTATCAATATTTTGCAAAAGTAATAACCTTTTGATGTCAATACTTTATTAAAATTTCAAGTTGTTGAACAATTGGAGCACAATACAAACTGACAGTTAGGATGGAGAAAAAATGTTTTATAAATGTCATAGCTTAATATTATTAAACCATTTTAGTCATAATGAAGTCTTATAACTACCTTTAATAAAACGTTTTAGTCGGTCTCACGACTTTTACTGGACTACTACATGACTATTTAGTTTTATAAAATGGGCCTTTTTGACGTTTTATAAACGTTAACTTGATGTTTATATGACCGTCATATAATCACTTAAAGTCGCATAAGAAACGTTAACTTAACGTTTATATGACATTATTTTGGATTCCTTATGGATGGAAAAGAAGTATGGGCCATAGCCCACCACGCAGGCCCAATGCTGATTGGTGGGTGTTGACGACTGCAAATGCAGCCGGGACCAACGGCGTAACGTGGCTTCCGAAACACAGAGAAACTCGAGATAATAAATTTTCGGTCACCCATTCCACGACCAACCCTTGCGAAAGTTGCTTAACCTCCGCAATCGCAGGGCCAAAACCACTGCGCCACTGAGCTCTTCAAAGGAATATTCAAACATTATTATTTAATAAATCACCTGCGATTAGGAATATCGAATATAATATTGACGCAATATTTTCCAGGGACTCAATTTTTTTTGTGATTCGACTCTGATGCACTGAATACAATCATGTACAGTCAGCAGCACGTCAAGTTTTACAAAACTGTCAATAATCTGCAATTCATTTTAAACCTTAATTTCTTTGCAATTAAGTATAAAATTGATTGAATATGACCATGAAATAAAAGTTATTAATAAAAGGCTAATAGTAAAATGTGTAATATGACATTTAAACGTAGGTAGTCGTAAATGTTCTATCGGAAGGAAAATATTGAAGATTAAAAACTTAATTTTAAAAAAACTATTATGTTTACTTGACTTGACTTTCATTCGTTCCGACTATCTTCATCATAAAATCCACTTCTTCGTAACCAGAAACTTCGTGGTGTTCTCCTCGGTGTCCTGCGGTCGTGGTAACGCTGGACAGACCAACTACGGCTTCTCCAACTCCGTGATGGAGAGAATCTGCGAGTGGAGGAAGAAGCTGGGCCTGCCAGCTCTGGCTGTGCAGTGGGGCGCCGTGGGAGATGTAAGTTGAAGGATTTCAATTTACAATACCTGTAGCATAACAGCCCACTATTTAGTCCACTGCAGGAAGTAAGCTTCTTTTGTAACGAATAACGATAGCAACAGGGTGGTAGATAGACAGAAAAGTATAAAAATTATAATATTTACAAAGGAGACTGATTGTTTTCATTTATTTCTTTCACAAAAACTACGGGCACGGACGAGTATTTAATAAGAAAAGCATGTCAAAAAGACTACTTTTAAGCCCAACATTTTTTATTTCATAGTCAAATCATTTTTATGACTAATATAAAAACTTCATTAATTAAAAGCTACCTAATAGGTATGCTACATTTCAAAAGGGTTTACTATTTCGATTTATCAATATTTTGAAAACTTCTGTCTATATACTTTTTACGAATCACTGCGCGTGTATTATTCAATCAATAAATCCAAACTACATAATTCTTAAATGATACCTGAATTAATAATATACGCGTTCTGATCCGTAAAAAGTATTTTATATCTAATAATTTCTGTCTACTTAATAAACCAACACCACAGACTCATCCTATCGAATCGACCCAATGTTAAATACAACCATTCCCACTAGGTGGGCCTCGTGGCTGACATGCAAGACGACGACGTCCAACTAGAGATTGGTGGCACCCTCCAACAGAGAATATCGTCATGTCTGCTCGCGTTAGACAAGTTCTTGAAACAAGACGCGCCAGTAGTGTCATCAGTGGTGGTCGCAGAGAAGAAAGCTGGAGGCTCTGGTTGCGGGAACATTGTGGATGCTGTAGCGCAGATCATGGGTAAGTGGAAAATAAAGAGCAGTGGCATATTTCAACAGAGGATCTCTTCGTGTCTGCTAGCTAGCGTTAGACAAATTCTTAAAGCAAGACGCGCCAGTAGTGTCGTCAGTTGTGGTCTCGGAGAATTCGCCGGTGGCTCCGGCTGCGGGAACATTGTGAATGCTGTAGCGCAGATCATGGTAAGTGTAGTCGATGAGAAAATTGCTTTCATATCCCAACAAATACCGATTCTTGAAGACATGAAAAATGTTTGCAAATGTCAGGTGGATTTAAACTTTATTATCAGCTCCTCACTCCTTCAGTATTAAGTTTCTTCTTTAGTGATCAATACACTTCATTTCATTAATCTTATGAAAATTGTTCACTACTTTACTTACAGTTCCTCTACTTTTTGAAAAATACGATTTATCTAACCATCCATAAGGATATAAAAAAGTGACACCGAAAAACTGTAATCATACTAATCTAGTGCTTTCCAATAAGGCTGACTTTAATATTAATTTTATTTAGTAAACTACCTAATTCCCGAAGGAACATCGTAGGCGTTTTATTTCAGTCCCAATATCCCTTATTTCATTTTCGCAGTTGAAGCACGTGTCGTTAAGGGATTTCCAGTCCCTTGCTCTATTTCAACAATATTGGAATATGTCAAATCAATTCCGAATTATTTTGATGAAAATCTGGGAAACTACCTGTGTGGTGTGAGGAAAATTAGTGTGTTTAGAAATGTGCTTACTTAAGAGAGCGTAGACTGCACATTGACGTCGCCATTGAAAAAAAACATAGTGCATAATAATAAAGACGAAATTGTGAATTATCTCTCAGTAGTGCACTCCGAAGAAGCTTTTTTGTACATTTAACTCTTAAACAATACTTTCTAGCCTGTCACAATAATAAATTATGAATTTTCAGGACAGGTTATAACTGTCCCGAAAATTCTCAATTTCGTCTTTATTTAAGCACTATGTTTTTTTTAATTTCGTATTTATTTTTATTGTAAAAAATGTATTCATTAAAATATATAGTCCATATATTTTAACTAAGTAATTACCGGACCGTAAACGATAGACTTTTTGCGCGATCAAGTCCGCAACATGATTTTAAATACTCGTTAGTTTAGAAAATAAAAGTGTTGATACATGCTAAGATCAATCTTACGAGTATATCTCGTTAACATTTATAACTTGCTGCTAACAAATACTGTAATTATTCAATGCTATACATATATTGACAACCTTTCTATCACAACGTATGTAGTATTTTAATTTAAAATACCACCTCGCCTAAACTTTAAAAAATCCAAATGTTTCTAAAGTCTTACCAACTCCTCATCTCCTCACCAGGCATCAAGGACCTCAAGACAGTCTCCCAGCAGGTGTCACTGGCGGAGCTGGGCATGGACAGCATGATGGCGGTTGAGATCAAGCAGACCTTGGAGCGGGAGTTTGAGATCTTCCTTACTGCGCAGGACATCAGGACGCTCACATTTGCCAGGTTATTAAAACAGTTTGTTGATGCAGTAGGTAGCTAATAAGCCGTCTTTTTTGAAGAGTATTCAAAAATCCGTCCTTCAATTTGATTAGGTGGTTAACTCTAATATTGGATAATTTGGACAGTAAAATAAATTGTGGAAATGGTTTTTTATGGTGAAGGAAAGGTGATAGTTAAATGGTCTAGGACATGTAGCTATATTTGTTACCATTTTACTAATTTCTTTTTTTTGTTATGCTCGGAAAAAGAAGATACGAGTGTTCCCTTGATTTGTCTTAATTGTTCTTTGTTTATTAATGTTTCCATTATGGGCATAAGCTTTCCTTATGGATGGATAAGCTCTGGTTTCCTAAGATTACGGTGACATCACATGGCAGCATAACGTCACTATCATGCTGATTTTGCTGCTTACATAGCAGCAAAATCAGCATGATACTCAAAAAACCTTAATTATTGCATATTTTATAAATAAAAGAAACTTTATTGATAGCTTACTTATATTATCCAAGTTGTATTTATGGTATAATTCACTGAAACTTAACATATTTGTGAAATAATTACAAAAATGTACAAACATTCTTTCCATAAGATGGCTGGAGTATAGAAGGTAAATGAAATAGCGCGGTTTCCTAGAGCCGCTATGTGACAGCACAGTAATCTTAGGAAACCGGAGCTTTAGGAAGGTCGTAAATTTAGTTTCCCCTTTTCTTATAGACTGGTGGAGCTGACAGTGGCGCGCGAGGCAGCAGCGTCGACGTCAGCGCCGCGCGTGGGCGGCGGCGACGGCGGCGCGGGGCTGCGCGTGCTCATGCGCAACTTCGGCGAAGAGAACCTCGTCTCTGAACCCCTCGTGTACATGCCCACTATGGTCAGCGACGCGGTAGAGGTAAATACGTTATAAACTACGCCATACTACACGACCGACACATGGGCCTCTCCCAAGAATCTTCAAGACGATCGGTTCTTTGCTACCACCGACGTTATCAGAGTGCAGTGCGTCGTCGGCGTCGCCATTCTAAAACCTATCCTCCCCAGAAACCATCAGTTATTCTCGGTATGTGTCTCACCTCACCCCCTGGCATATCAGCTGAGCAATTCTTCTAACAGTATCGGTTACTTTTGTTTTACTACGGAAAGGATCTCTTCATTTCTAATTCGAAGAGAATCACAAAACAAATATTACGACATTGTCCGCTGTTTAATTTTAATTATTATGAAATTGCAGGGCGATGAAGCGATTCACGTGATGGAGAACGTGATGTTCGTTCTACCGGGGCTAGAGGGCGCGGCGGCGGTCATGGAGCCGTTGTGTCGTCGGTTGAAGATCAAGGTGTGCGGGTTGCAACTGGGCGTGGAGCATCGAGGGGACTCGCTGCAGCAGATGGTGGACCGTCTGCATCAGGTATTTATACAACCAATGAACAACAAAATGTGGCTTGTATCAATTTTGAAAGAAATACCATTTATTTCAAACTGTCTAGTTAGCTAATTGTCATTCAGAATGCTGATTAAATGACGCTCTAGTTAAATTGTTGAGTAAGGTTGGTTGCGACTTGCGACAGTCACATTTCTCGAAAGAGATTAGTTTTTTTTTCAACAGTTTTCAATTCCATAAATTACTATACATGTACACTCTTTTACAGACCGTCCGCTCAAGATTAGCACCAGGCGCAAACTTCTGGATTCTTGGCTACAGTTTCGGTTCCCTGTTAGCGCTACAACTAGCCGCCAAACTAGAGAGCGAAGGCAACAGAGGCACTGTGTTCTGTCTCGACGGAGCCCCAGATTTCCTGTACGCAATCCTCACCATGGCCATCAGCTTCAAGAACGAGTTCCAACTGCAAAACAGCCTTATATGTCATACAATTGACATCATTGCCCCTAACAACGACGTTACCAAAACTTTAATGGAAAAGCTCAACGAAATTGAGTCTTACGAGGAAAGGGTCTTATATGCTATAGACGCTTCCCCAGTCCAAAGCAAATACTCCAAAAAATTCATCGCCGCGGTCGCCGCCTGCTCCCTTGACAGACTCAAAGCAGTACTGAACTTCGACACGAAGAACGTTAAGAAACTAATGTCCCCTATCATTCTTCTCCGTCCAAAAGATAACCCTCAAAATGTCGTCGTAGAAGAAAACTATGGCCTCGACAAATTCACCGAACAAGGGGTTACTATTCACTACTTAGAAGGGAACCACATCACCATCATTGAAAACAAGGACGTTGCAAATATTATTAATAGAGCACTTCTCGATAATGATACGCAGAAAGTGAAGCCGGCGGAAAATGTCGTTACAAGCATGGTAGATAATCCAAGACAAGTCGAGGTGTGATTTCATTTATTTATTTATGGTTAATGTCTGAGATCCAAAGAATTGTCATTGTGGTTGGATGTTTTTGTGTGGTTAATAAAAAAAGGGAAGTTATTGTAAGTGTGATTTTTGTTAATAAGTGGCCGTACTTAGTGATATAATTAAATTAAGATTAAGCTAAGTTATTTATTAAGTTGTCTAGAAGGCACCAGTACCAAGATAAAATAATCAATATTTAAGTTATTGCGGGGGGTTGAAGGGGGTTGAAAGTTAACGATATTTTTTCTTACTATTGGTGTTGTTGTATTGTAGTTAAATTGAGCACTTGATTCATCAAGAAATAATATTTAAATCATGGGACCAAAATATATTTTTGTGTGGATTATTTTATTCTTTTATTTTATACCTTTCTCGTGATTTTCTCCACACAACCGATGGTACAAGCCGGGGGTAGTATGGGCCCAAAAAGTCTCAAACTGCAGTCTGTCGATTCTGTAACCAAACTCGAACCTCACTTCACTGCCCGGGAATTTGAAATCATAAATGATATAATGTTAGGCTGTTTTTTAATCACAAAAGATTTTAGATAGCTATGGTAGCTACCTAAAACTTTTTGCAATCGGTAAAGTAGCTTATATTCAGCTAAATTTCTAATAACAAATTCACGCGAAGTGAAGTGAGTTTCGAAGTGAGATGCGAGTTTGGTTACAGAATCGCTCGCCTGGCATTCGGAACGTTGACAGTTCAAACAATTGTAGAATTTGATAGTTTTGGATAATTTCATATTTTTTATATGCTGTTGTTGGCTGGTCAAAAAACATTTTTATCATTCGTAAAAGAACCAAATGACATGTTACACATTACTAGTAGGCAGTGGTGTGATTATCAGAAAATATTTTAAACTACACCCGAGTGGTGACATACAGCCAGTGGTGTCTTTAACAATGCACGAATTTCTCGTTGCTAGATTATAGGTCGGTACAAGAAAAGTTACTTGTTGAATCAACAAATTATTTCGACAGACTTGACACTTTTCCATTGTACCAGTCAGGGCCGGATTTAAGGGAGGGCAACCGGGGCAACCGCCCGGGGCCTCCACAAGAGAGTGGCCTCCACATAAATTGATATTAAAAAAAGAATCTTATATACACAACGAAAGAGTACCTACCTAATATTACGATTTGAAAACATACCTAGTAATTTTGATTTAAATATTATTTATTACTAGCGGTGTGTGTCATTTATTTTGTGCCATACGACTAAATAAATAAATGATTGAAACACTTTGTAGGAAAAATATTATATAACCTATTTGAAAAATAATTAGGGGTCTCCACTCCCTTGTTGTCCCGGGGCCTCCACACCTCTAAATCCGGCCCTGGTACCAGTCGCACACATTACCGAACAATAGGCCCAGACATTGTAAGTACATTAGGAGTGATTAACGGGCATTACACACCGAAACAAACTTAAGCCCTATTGTCGAACAATTCTTCCTGAGCTAGGGTTGAACAGTGAGAACCAGTATCGATAAATATTAATTTTATCGATACTTTAATATTTTGATTGACAATTATGATGGACGTCCGGCCTGCCGCCTTACCAAGTGGCTTTCTACAATTCGAACAACAGAAAAATATATGGCATTGACGTAACCTGACCATAGACAATCAGAGCGTTTTTAAATGACAATTTCATACAGTTAACGTCACTTCCATTCTATTCGAATAGACGATTAACTAGAGGGCTGGAGTTTTGTTGGGTTGATTAATCAGCCAACAGCGATAAAGGCTCCCAGTCCCCATCCAATACCGACATTTTGTTAGCAGCTGATCTAAGACTTGTCGGTCCTGCTACAAACAATTTATTTGTTACGATTAAAGAGTTTCACGTTTCAACAGAACGTGAAACAAAAAGATTTCATGATTTTGGTTTAGTATTTTGGATTTTTTGTTTAATAGAAACCTAAATAAATACTGTGTAATAACATCACAAGAAGAGTTAATAATGCTCAATTTGCTAATCATTTTGGCATTACGTTTGTATGGGAAGCTCACTTTAGCTCAGCGTTCGCCGGAGCCTTAAAAAACATTTTATGTAAGTAGCTTCATCGATAAGTTACAGCATGTCATGATCCCTACACGCCTCTAGCCAAGACATTGGTGTTGTTTAATTAAGGAACTGCGAAGAACCGCCTTTAATTAAAATGAACTTTTTGAGGTTTTTAATTAAACTTAATTTATTGAACTTTGTACGTTAATGAAAGAAGATTATTGACTATCAATCGCGTGTTTAATAAAAAGATTTAATGAAAATGGCATTGTTTATATTTTGAATTCAAGCATTTTGAATAATAAATTGCCCAATGAGCGAATCATGAAAATTAATCTTTTTGACAAATCAACGGCAAATCCATCAAGTTTAATTACTCAGCTTTTGATTGGCTTTGGCTGTATTTTTTTCGTCGTTTATTCATTAATTCGAGTCTGATTCAGGGTTCCACATGGCAATTTATAATAAATAGCGGTATTTAAAACAACAATACATATTATTATTGGGTTAAAACGTTTAAGCCGGGTTGACATGATAAGAGTCAGCTCGTACCGAGTCCCCTCGTACGAGGCAGCTTCATACGTAACACATCCGAGTGCACTCGGATTACATGTTTACACAAAACGAGTAGCGCCCGAGTACGAGTAAAAGAGCGACTCGGTAAGAGTGTACTCTGATCATGTCAACGCGGCTTTAGGTACACGCAAGATCCACACGCATAACAAAGTGAGCCTAGGCATTAACAAAGAGGTTGTTTTAAAACTTGACTATACAGGGCCCTTACTAATAAAGATTGTATAGCAGATGTATTTACACAATGTTTTGTGCCTTCCTTTTTAATGTCAAACTTAAATAGTTTGACAGAGAGTAACCATTGTGCAACTATACATCTGCTATACAATCCTTATTAGTAAGGGGGCAAATACCTAGTGCAAACTTACCTCTAACATTATCCTATTCTAACTAGGACGTTCTCTAAAGTTCAAAACCAATGTCGATGTTTTCTTTTGCCTAAATAATAATGTGATCTGTTCTATCTCCTTTTACGGTTTTTTGTGATTATTATGATAGATATGTTGCTCAGCGGTCAGTCGAAGCATTCGCCTTGGATTGCGAAAGTGTTATCAGCTCTAAGGTCTATTACACACACACAGTCAATCTCTGTCAAACTTTGTCAGTCTCGCACGGTCTGGATTGACTGTGTAATGGCTGCCTAAACGGTAAAAAAAAATCTACAAATAACAATCGAAATACCTGCAAATGAGAACAATGAAAAAGTTTTCTACTTAGCGCAAGGCGGTAATAGTGTGAGGGGAATACAGAACTAATGTAGGTAGCCCATTTGTTAATCGAACTTCGTTGGTTAGGCAGCCGCCTACAGCCGAAATGGAGTGGTCTACCTTATTAGAGGGACTCAGTGCCGGTGCCTTCGGACAGCAATTTTATTAGACTCAGACCCGAGTTCGCCAACTACCTAACCAGCCGATTAATTTGTATCCATCTCTTTTGACATTTTTTGCACACATAAAACGTCAAAAAGAGACGGTTGAAACTTAATCAACTGATTATGTGTTGGTGAACTTCACCCTTAGACCAGAGTTCACCAACCCCTCCTTAAACAGCCGATTAATTTCTAGCTAACCACCTGTTTTTGACATTTTCTGCATACATAAAAACGTCAAAAACAGACGGTTGAAACTTAATCAGCTGAATATGTGTTGGTGAACTTCAGCTTTAGTCGGGTCGGGTTATCACTCGTCTCTTTCCCTAATTAGCCAGTTTCTCTAACTGGTCAGTTTACCTCATTCGTCAGTGTCGCGAAATTCGTCAATAGGTCGATTTCCTTTTTTGTCAGCTTTTAACTCGTCAATTTATGCAATTCGTTAGTCCGGTACACAGCCATCATGTCAGCCATTGGCAAAGCTAGTTTGTCCAAGTTGCTTTATGGTGTTAATTCACTTGAACTTAACGCATTTGTGGAATGAGTATGAAAAGTGTGCAAAGTTTTGTTTACAAACATTCTTTCCGTAATATAATGTTTTAAATTTCCATGGTTTTTGACGTTATTAGAATAAACTATATCGGGATTTACACCATGCACGCAACAATCGACAGTTCTTCCGTGACCATGGCGCATGCAACTGCGCCGAAATATCGGAGTCTCAAAAATAAACAGGTACATGGTGTAAATCCCGATATAGTTTATTCTTTCCGTAAGTTGATTGGAGTATACATTATTTTTTGGGACCAATAAATCAAGTAATACTGTGTGAAATCGATGCTCCATTATGTGTACTTGTCGTAGTACAGGCCCTTTTCGCTAATATTTTTTATTGTTCGACACATGGGCGCATCTGTGTGTCCCATGCCCTACTTTCTAACATGGTATAAATCTCCTAACAGCAAGTTACGCAGTTCGGTGGTTAACGCGTGCCGACGTCATACAAAATCCACAATTTTAAAGCCATTTCAAAGTAAAATTCTTACCGCTAAAATCTTAAGGTTGGTTTTCCTTTTCCTGCCCCCCTAGTATGACCACCGAAACACTACATAACGTGTTACAAAAAAAATCCTCAAAGAAAATCAGCTGTTTCATACAAAAAAATATTACGAAAATATCAAAATGTATGAAACAGCTGTTTTTTTTCGCAATTTCAGAGTTGGTCCCATTGTAAAAGTTATTCAGTTTGATGGTCCCTATCTACCATATTCGGTTTTGTAACACGTTGTATAATATATAGCATGATATAGCTTTTTATCGACACAACTGTCAAAATCCATTGTCTATTTTGACAGTTAAGAGGACGCATCAGACATTTTGGTGGCAGGGATCTCGATTTTTCTCATCAATTACAAAACATATAAAAGTGTTATTTAACAATATGATTATTTATTTAATTGATTTCATTTTTTCAGTTGCAGTAACACGATTCGTTAACTTTTATAACAGAGAAAAAAATATCAAAGACCCCACTTTTAAAACAGAGATTTGCATTTTACAGACCGACCGATTTAAGCCTCTAAATTTTCTTAGTAGATTAGTCGAAAAACACACTTAAAATGCCAGTTGGATTTTTTAAAATATATTATTGATTTTTATTTAAACGAAAAAAACCGGTTTGGCGTCGCAAAACTGCTTGCTATGAGTGATATTATAGTTAAGTGTAATTTAGGAGAATTTGAGCGAGACAGTCGATACGATAATAGTTTATCGATGCGTCGCCTTAAACTTGATAAATCACTATATCATCGTATTATCGAGTTTCGATGTTCATGCTAGGGGGGCAGGAATAGGTACTTCACCATTTTGTAAATAGGAGCTGCAATTTTTTTCCCTTTCACGTAGAAGTGGTTATTATTTCTCATTTTACTAGTTTATTTCTTGGTCAAGATCTTTTTGAATAGTAAACTTTTTTTAGCAAGTTTACATTTATTTCCAATTTAGCCATATCTAACCTGTATTAAGGTGGTAATTTGAAATGCACTGCGCTCAAAAATACTTACAAAACTCAGTTTCGCAAATTACAAAAATGAATGAATGCAATCAAAGAATTTGCCACGGATCTAATTGATGTAGGCGAAGAGCCTACACTACACTCCGAGCTTTTCCATTTCTTTCGCTTCTTCAATGAAAACACTCAATATTTTTTCCTTTGGAAGTCTTAATTAGTGCAAGCGGAGGGTTGTGGTTGTGGCTCTGCGTTGGGTATTTGTACTCTTTTTAATTTCCGCCCGCAACAGAATTTCAGCCAGATACAATTGAGAGCAAGTAAATCTACTCAGCTAAGTTTATTTCAACCTTTCTCAGCACATGATTAAATTATACAAGGTGTTACAAAACTACCCCTAATGCCGAATATGGCATATAGGGACCATCAAACTGAACAACTTTTACTATGGGGCCAACTCTGCAAAACTTAAAATCGGAAATATCAAAATGTATGAAACAGCTAATTTTTTTTTCGCGATTTCAGAGTTGGTCCCATAGTAAAAGTTTATCAGTTTGATGGTCCCTATATACCATTTTCGGCATTAGGGGTATTTTTGTAACACCTTGTATATTAGAATTATAATTGGTAGGTAGGTAGGCATTTAAAAGCTCGATAATTGATCTTTGAAATGTATAAATTTCATTTAATTATTTCAACAGATTCTATGTCAGAAAGAACTTAAAAGAAACCAAGCTGAGTCGATTTCATTGCTCTAAAGTGTATAACTAAAGACCTAAAGATACAGTGAGACATAATTTGTATCTGCCATTTATTATCATTTTCAATTTTGTTCTTAATTCCTTATTGTTGTCTGGCTAAATTGGAGTTACGAGTATTTCAAATTGCTGACAGTAATGGGTATTTTTTCTGTCAATTAATTCAATTCTTATCAAAGTCCTGCCGTAGTAAGCTTCCGACATCCACGTGTGGAAAAAGATGTCCACACTCACATTTCGATAGGTATAAAAGCCCTGAAATAATAAATTATTTAATTAAAAGTATGTATCGACGTTGCGAGGCTCTTAGTCAAATGATCGCCACCTCGCATTGAGCAGTAATGCCTACACACGACAACGATTTATCATAATGATTTGTCCGTTTACACAGTTTCATCGAACGTGTGTACAATTGACTGAACAAATCAAATTACAATGCTCCCAAAGTGATAATGCGCATAGAAATCTTCGTCACTGTTCGGCAACAGTCGTATTCCCCGAGCGTCGGAAGACGATATGTATATAGAGTGGTTAAGTGCATTTTCTTCATGCATAATTTAGTTGAATTATGTATAATAATTCGGATGTTTCCGGGAATACGACAGTAAGCGAAGATCTGCATGTGCATTATTAATTTGGGAGTACTGTAATTATATTTGTCAGATTGAAATTCATCATTATGAACACTTGCATTGACTTGGGGTTTAGTTTCTTTACGCGTAAGTAAATATAGAAAAACTAACTATTCCTAACTAGTTCCCACCCAAAATTTCGATTATCCCCCCTTTCCTTCGTCCTTCAGTCAAGTGGCCCAGTCCAGTGGTGAATCAGCCAGGACATATCATTTAAGCATAGATGTCTGATGTAGTAGCTATAGTAACAGACATATTTTTAAGACTGTTAATAAATAAATAAATATTTGACTACATCACATACATTGCTCTGATTCCAAAGTAAGTAGCTAAAGCACTTGTGTTATGGAAATCAAAGACAACGGTTGTATCACAAACACCCAGACCTGAGCCAATATAGAAAAGTTCGTTTTTTAAATTGACCCAACTGGGGATCGAACCCGGGACCTTGAAAACCGGTGTACAAAGCCACTCGACCACGGAGGTCGTCAAAACTGTAGATGAATAAGAACTACCTACTTCTGACACAGAGCACTTCTGCTTGTCATACTTCACTCCGCTCAAGGCCAGAAACATGCCGACTATATACCGGTCGCAGGTCCAGCCGGGCACCCGCCAGAGGAGGTTCCACTGGCCATCCTCCCACAAAAATAGGTCCAGTTTGATCTGTGGATAACAAGAAGTTTTGAGACCATTTCAATACAGCAACATTACACTTCTTTACTTCTGTTCGGCCTGCGCACGCTACAGTACTAAATATAGTTTGAGTTAGCCTGAGGTTGCCTGTACGAAACGTTTAAGTGTGTGTGCATGAAATGATGCGGTGTTCTGCTAGCGGCTTTTCCGACTAATTTATATGTTTACCTTCAAATAGCTGTATTTATTTTTAACGTGGTTACGGTTGCTCATCATTACGTTGATAATCAGCATTGATGGATCGAGAATCTCCATCAAGTCTCTCTAGAGATATATGTACCTTCAAATAACTGTATAAGATACATTTACCTAAATGTGTCTCCTATAGTGCTGCCATCCTTCCGGGTTTCCCCGGATTTGTCCTAGTTTGTAGGGCATCCGGGGAGGGTCCGGGCGGGGTTCTTAAATAGTGTCCGGGTAAAACCTGTCACTATTTGTGTTAGGGGAAAGGGTGTTAAGTTTTCATTTTATTGTAATTATTTTTTTAAGTATTCTGCGTAAAATTCTTTATTTCACTCAAAAATGTCCGGGATTTTTTAAATTTTTATCCGGGTTCCTTTAGTTGATGGCAGGCCTCGTCTCCTACAGTTTTTTGACCTACTACCAAGACGATGCATGGCGATGTCTTTTTAAAGAAAAACATTTTCTTTCAGCTGTGTATTCAGAAAAGAATTACATCTAACTATCACAGTACCTTCAAATAACTGTAGTTATTTTTGGCTATGGTAAAGTTCCCTCCCAGCAGGCCGGTCCGGTTGCTGACAACCACATTGAAGGTCAGCATCTTGCGCGGAGCCCGGGGACGGGAGATCTTATCGCACATCCCCGTGCTTATCACAGATGATCTATACGGACCCTGCGAAGTGCAACTTTCGAAAAATAATAATTGGAACAAAATATAAGTTTTTTTTGTATGAAATAATATTAGAAATAATATTAGTCATAATAATGACTAATATTATTATGTTATACATTATATACAAGGTGTTACAAAAGTACCCGTAATGCCGAATATGGTAGATAGGGACCATCAAACTGAACAACTTTTACTATGGGACCAACTCTGAAATCGCGAAAAAAAAATCAGCTGGTTCATACATTTTGATATTTTCGTAATTCATTTTTGTATGAAACAGCTGATTTTTTTTCGCGATTTCAAAGTTGGTCCCATAGTAAAAGTTGTTCAGTTTGATGGTCCCTATCTACCATATTCGGCATTAGGGGTACTTTTGTAACACCTTGTATAATAACATGACTATACAATATTATTATTATATTATTACTTTTTTACACGACTGCCCAAAAAATAAGAGTGTATTGTGTTCATGTATGTATGCTTCATGTATTATTACAATATGGGTATCAAATAAAAGATGTGCTCATTCTAAAACTATATAATTTGTGACGAAAATTTATGAAATAATAATAAAAAATAGTAAAAACATGACGACCCTGCCAAAAACAAGAGAGTTATTACTTAACTGAAGAGTTAAGTAAAGAGCCATTGTAGTCGGGGGGACTTCTTTGATTAAAAAGTGTCTCCCGACTACAATGAATCTTGATATTTAACTTTTTAGTTCGTTTTTGGCAGGGCAGTCGTGTTTTTAATATTTACAAAAATATTTATTATTTTATTGCAGCATTTTATTATTTGGCCCTTGGCCCTTGGCTCCTGTCATGCACATTTTTGCCCACATGCTGTCTGGTCCCTACTCCATACTTTTCCTGTCATATATGCCAGATACATGCTGACGCCCCAACACGTGTATATCATAATAGCCCGTATTTTAGAAATAATTTGTATTGAAAACTGCAACGTGACAACCCTAAAAACAAATAAACTATTGTTTTCGATAATCAATCCCATTATTGCGCAAAAGCAAAACAAAATTTTGGGCTAGGGTTCAAAGGTACCTTATCTACCATATTTGACTTTACTGGTTTTTTGTAACTCGTTGAATTACACAAAAATTACTGTAGACTAAAAGAAACAATAACCGAACAGAATATTGAAAAATGACTTGGTAACTCTGTAAAAAAATCCTGAATAACACCATAAAAAAACTTATAAAAATAACTTCCAATCGTCAGATTTCGTAATTTTCAACGACCGAGATATCATTTTTAATGGAAAAAGGATAGCTTTTTTATTACAATTTGATCTAACACAATAACCGAGTACATTTTTAGTAAATGATCCAGTATTCCAGAAATCAATAAAAATTTACTTTTCGTCCAATTTCTGGCGAAGCGACAATTAAAGCTATGCAATAATCAACCATATTCTAAAGAGATAGTGGAAGAGTAGATTTCGTGAACTGCCTTGCCTTAAATCCAATTGAGCTCTTCACCCAGTTGATAATTACACTTAACCTATATTATGAACTTACTTTTTTCGCATTTTCTTCAGCAACATTTAAAGTAAATCTAAATAAAAGCAAGCACAAAATAAAATTATATAAAATCATCATCTCTGATTTCCAATTTTTATTTATGAAACGGAAATGTTTAAGCTGTGTATTTAGTGTTTAACGCAAACAATAGACTACGCTGGTCATAACCTGCCATCAGAAAATACTTAGGACACTATTAGGTATGCTAAAATGACTACACATAAGTAATTATATTTATCAATACAAATCTCATCAGTCCATTACATTTACCTGTTAATGTTATATACTTATGTAATTTTGAATTAAAAAAATATTAAGCAAGTATACAGGGTGTTAGTATCACCCTAGCGAAAACTTTCAGGGCGTAGTCGACTCATGATTCTGAGTCTATCACAAGTGGAATTTTCCGTTGCAAAATCCATGAAAAAACTAGTGTTTTTATTTTTATTTTTGTATCACACAGAGTCTGTATTCGTTGCATAGAACCTAAATTTACAAAAAAGGAATTTAAATATCAAAATTTTATAAACCTGCAATGTATGTACAACAACAGCTATTTGCTCGCGTTCGAAGGGCGTAGCTTTGTTGTAAGCGCGCGCGGGCCCGTGGTGTTAGCGAGTTGTTACGCGTGCATTGCTGCTCAACGAAAAGGTTGACTTTGCTCAAAAAAGGTTGTCAAAATAATGAACACATTACAAGCATTTTTGAGTACGTAAAGTTTTTTTTATTCACCTTATGTTCCAAAAGCAGCTATTTCTTTTTAATATAATTTATAATTCTTTGAAAGTAAAATAATTGTAATTGACTTTTGTAGCGGTGGTGTATGTATGACTTTTGGTATAAACTGTATTAATAAAATTTAAACAATAAAATAAGATAACTATCTTTTTCATTCAAATTGGACTTGTTTGTAACGAGTGAGGCTTCGCTTAAGTAAAGTAAAGTAAAAGTAAAAAATAGCTTTATTCAAATAAACTTAGTAATTAAGCGCTTTTGAATCGTCTATATTTTTCCACCACCCGTTCCAGACTTTTTAACTGACAAGAAGAACAGGCGCAAGAAACTTTTCAGCTTTAACAGAAATAAGTAACGATATTTATAAACTTAAGTATATCGTTACCAAATACAATACATATAACAGGTTATTAACAACAAGTACTTATTAGTTATTGTGTTACATCATTTCCACGCATTCCGGTCTTTCAAATAATCGTCTACTTTATAATAACCTTTACCCATGAGCGTCTTTTTGACATGATTTTTAAATTCATGCAAAGGTAGATCAATCGCTTGTTTTGGAGCTTTATTAAGCAAGGTTATGCGTTTCCCCATAAATGAACCTCTAGTTTTTGCAAGCCTAAATCTTGGAACGGCAAGTTTATCTTTATTCCTTATATGGTGAAGCAAATCATAAGTAAAGATTTTTCGATGTGGTACTGGTACTGTGGTACTGGTTTAGTATTAATTAATTTAGTCATTAAGATAGTGTTTGTTTTGTATAATTTGTTACGTTGCTATGTTATTTGTTTTCCCTGTTTAACATAGCTGTTGGTTGTCCGAAAATTAATAAACTAGTGGCTCTGTGAGCTATAAACCTCGCGTTTGTGACAATTTTGATCATTTTAGAAATGGCTGAAGTATTACCTATTATTAGGTTTTTGAAAAAATAACGATAAACTAAATTCCTGAAACTCTTCCATTTAATTTGTTGAAAGATATAATAATTCAGTGGCGTCCGACCTTTCCGACCAATCAGTGGATGCGATAAAACAATTTTACCAAAATATGTTTTATTACGCTTCTGCTCCCTGTGAACATTAATCGTTGATTCGGAAATAATTACCTCGAGGGAAGAGCCTATATGATACTTCAAATATATAAGCAACAGTGACAAATACTAGGTTTAACCTAGTATTGTATAAACCTAGTATGGGGAGAACAGTGTTAGTAGTATAAATAAATTATTTGAAATGCAATTGAAATCTTTATTCAAATTGGTACAGTAATTTAGAACTATGAATGCTAAAAAAGCTAAACAGCTTATCATATCACCCATTCTAGACATATATTAACAGTGCCCCAAAATTAAATGAGTAAGTAAGAATTAGTGGAGATAACTTGTTTTTAATAACATTATTATTATCATATCAAACATAATGATAACACGAATATAAATTACGAGGCCATGAAGTTTGCCGCAATATTTCCGCTTTGGTGTTCGTCTAAAAGAAAATGGAGGAAATTTGGCGCTTTCATTACGGCGGGAATAACCGAGGAAAGCATCTTTGGGTTCAGGGGGAAGAAATGAAATTCGAAATTATTAGCTTGTTTATTTAATTTGTTTAATTTTTCACATGATACGCAGTGTTGTGCTCATTATACGTACTACAGTAGACAGTGATCCGCTGCGACTTCACTCGGGAATGTATGGCAAAGAGAACATTTTACAGATTAAAATACGTAATTTTGCACCGCAAGCGCTCTGAGTTGCTCACTTTTGTTGTACCTCGTTAAAGTAATCGCATTGCCTCTATACAAGGTGTTACAAAAGTACCCCTAATGCCGAATATGGTAGATAGGGACCATCATACTGAACAACTTTTACTATGGGACCAACTCTGAAATCGCGAAAAAAAATCAGCTGTTTCATACATTTTGATATTTTCGTAATTAATTTTTTTATGAAACAGCTGATTTTTTTTTCGCGATTTCAAAGTTGGTCCCATAGTAAAAGTTGTTCAGTTTGATGGTCCCTATCTACCATATTCGGCATTAGGGGTACTTTTGTAACACCTTGTATATCTATAGACATTGCTGTGCTTTTATATTCAATAGTAGGTGTACTTAACTTCATTTTACCTGATATCTTTTCTGTAACGATACCAATATAATTTGCCGAAAATAAAACAACATTCTCAATATTCGTACATAACCAATATAGAAGATCTGTAAGACATAAACTGGCTAATATAAAAAAAAAACAAAGCACAAAGTTACTAAAATCTTTTGAGTAATATTATATTATTAAAATACATGTCCGAGTAAATACTAGGAGAAGATTCATACAGAACCCTTAAAAAGCGGTTGACTTACTCCTGTCAGCGTTTTTATTTGCACGTGGAATGATGAGTCTCTGGGTGTTATGAATATAGTAATAGCAAAATGTGATACGACATGTTACGGCATGTCATCTGTCAGACCAAATTATGTTGAAGAACTACAGTAATATTATGACTTGTGAATATTGTGATGCTCTGTGCTAAATTTAAATTTACGGTTAATAAAAAAGTTACGATTGAACTTTTGGCAATAGCTTTTATTTGGATCTGTTAATCAGAGATTGGGGTTTCTTCAGTTGGTAATTTATTATGTTAAATACAGAGATGTTCTTATTGTTTTTCATGTTATTACACAATAGGTATATTATTTAGACTAATAAATATTTTAAATTAAATTATTTAAACTACTTGAGGGTTTGACTGATGGGTAATTTATTATAATGAATGACTTAAAACAATGATAGTAAAAAATATCAATATGATAATTAAAAATATTTAAGGGTTTTTTTACTGATACCTAATTGAAATCATTTGTTAAACCTAGCATGTGCCAAAATCTCATTGTTTAAGGCCGAAAATTTATGACTTTTGTCTTTTTTATAAAATCATAACAATTACCAACTGATGTTTTAGGATGGAGTTTTAGTAAAATTAAGATTTACCAATATAACGGCTTGTTACCGTAAACAATTAAGTATATTTAAACTTTCACGCATCTTAACGTGACTCATGAGCTGAATAAAATACTTTCACTTCATTCATTTAATACTTCAAATCGCAAATAAATATCGGATGAACTTTTTCCCCGCACTAGCACACTCTTGAGCAATATTGGTATTGTTTTTGTGTAGCCCTAATTAGATTACCGCTGCTTTGTTGATTGCTTCATTTCCTTCGTTAACTTCGGAAATGTAATGGTTACGAAAAATAATATTGGTTGAGAACGCCGCAGTCACCAGTATCACGGTTTTCAATAACAGATGGAATACATGATCACAATATTCAAACACGTTTGACAAATATTTGACCTTAGGGTACTTTCCCCTAAATTTAGGAGATTTAGGAAGGTTAAAGGGATTTTTAGGTGGAAAAATTGTGTTTTTTTCTTAATTATAGGTAATTAGTGTTTAGGGGAAAATATTATCGATATATCGATATTTTTCCAGACATACTTCTATCCATGTAATCTCTGGATTTTATTTTCTATAATTGCAGTAAATCTCTAAGTAGTAAAATAAATTGCAGCAAATACTCCTTTTCACGAATATTGTTCGTCATCTTTTTATTATTCTCGCAGTCGGGTAAAAATGGCGCGATTGTTTGACAGACACGCCCGCAGACCACCGCAGACGATCACATCATTAATTTGACAGACTCGTAGTCAAATATCGACAAACAGGAACGCTTACCGGGTCCTTTATAACTAACTTTCACCAGTATTTTCCACTGTATTCAATAACAAGTTGTATTTCGTTTGATAACTAACGCTAACCTTAAGAATAAGCAATTAACGATAAAATTATTAGTATTCTAAGCTGGCTAATTCCAGAAATAAATAAATATTGGACAACATCGTAATTCGCGTGATTTGGATAGCTCGGTGTTGCCTACACTGTAAATTAAAACGATGATACCCTAAGTGGTCTATTCGACCCCCGGGGTTTACGGTTACCGTTCTATTAGGGTGTATTTGAACTGTTTATAATTTGAACTTTAGGTGGCTTAAAACTAAACTACATAATTATGGTACATATAATAAAACTTGAGCCCTTATCAGAAATAAAAATGCATTTGTCTACGCAAAATGCCCCTGAAGCCCCTGAACACGCATAAAGAGGTCTACCTACGCTAAACAAGAACTTTGGGAACCACTGCTAGACTAACAATTTTCTATGTTGCAGTAAAGTCGACTGCACATTTGACAACTCACTAATCACTTTACGTTATCGCACTCGCGTCGACGCGGCGGCTCATTCGTAGGTAAATCTGAGCGATGTAGCTTTCAAATTGGAATTTCCGTTTGGCTTGTGTCGCGGACACTTTGTGGATTCTGACAAATGGTTGACCGGCTGGCGTGTCGGGTCTGGCTTGGCTGAAAAGTTGTATGTTAAACATACAACTTTTCATTCACGAGACCAAATTTTTGTTATGTCTCGTGTCTTTAAATCTCTCACTGTGCTCAGCAGTCTATTATTAGATCACTCGGTACGCTCGTACGTGATTCAATTCTAGACTATACTTCGTGATTGAAAGTCAGCACAAATTGACTTTGGTCTCTAGTATAAAATTTTTATTTTCTAATATTGCTTGTCTGGGTGTTTTTATTCTTAGGAAACGTTAGGACGTGGTTTTATCAACAATTCTTAACTAATCTTTTCTTTTTCTATATATTATATTAGATTTATTATTTTACTTCATCATAATAATAATGTAGTGAAATTTATTGATTATTTTACTTACAACTATTTGAACACAACTGATGTCCATTAATTACAATACACTGCATAGTTATATTTATACGTTATACTACGAAACGACTAGAACGATTTACGTCAAAAATTAGTTAATTACAGGTGCCTTTATACATAATACTAAATATAAATACCTGTATCTATATAAATACTTGTATTTATATTAAGTTGTATAAAGGCCTTGTCAAGAAAAATCATTTCAGATATATCCCTTTCACTCAAATAAACATAACACAGTAAGCTTAATAGCAGACGTTTTTTAAGTGTCCGGATGCTCATAATAATTTATGAGCATCCGGTCATTTAAAAAACGTCTGAATTCCTACTTCACCCGCAACGCCGACTTAACAAATGAATCCAAGTACCCCCGTATTTGGTTGCCGTAATTAGAATTTCAGCAGCAAAATTCGGTTTTGTTTGTTCAGCGAATTGGGTGTCTCTGCACCTCTCGTGGGATTAAATATTAATTGAACGAGCGAGCGCGAAGCATCTCCGTTCCACCTTGGGCAAAAATTCTATAGTACTTAGAATATATAATACCAAATAATATACTAGAAAAAATACGACTCGCACCAGATCACCTGGATCCCAAAATTTAAAAATTATATAGTTTTCTCATCTTTATCAATGGTTTAAAAATATCTGGAAAGGTATTCAGTTGATGTCGAGATAATTCCTTGTACAATGGTTAGATGGCGCTGGCTTGCAGCGTAAGAGTTGATATACTAGGAGAAATTCGACGTTCCCACTAGTGACTCGGGTTCGATTCCCGTCCGAGAACATGATCTGGTGCGCCCATTTTTCTTGTCAGCTAAAAGACGTCATAATGGGTGGAGCGATAAAAGGATTGACGATTTAAAAATGCTTATTATGTGAGCTTATTTGAACGTCCGAACAGCTGATCAAGTGTTGTATGAAAAGTCAAATCGTCGGTTTTCGGAAAAGTCTGACCTAGAACAAATTTTGTTGTTAGTGATAAAGCTATACTCCTGCGAGGTTCTTGGTGTTTTACAAAAATACCCTCTGTAATGTATATAAATTGAGCAATAGAGGTTTCCAACACTCTGATGCCTCCTAACTGAACCTATTTTGTAAGCTACGTTAAATTTAATTTGCTGTCTAATTACCAACGAAGTCGGTTAATTAACTACCAGATAATGTGGCTGTTACGTCCTTCGTGTTTCATTGATCGATTGCTCCGTACTCTCTCAACTTGTGATGCCACTAGCGAAAATTACAGAGTGCATTAAACTAATTGATACGTCAAAAGAACCATTTCATTAATTATATTAAAAACATTTTCATTAATTTCGATGTTAAGTACTACATGAATTTTTCAAGTTAAATAAGATTTAAATGTTTGAGTTAAATAACAAATTTACCATTTATCTGTACCGAGACTGAAAAAAATAACGCACGTAAAAACTTTCGATAGAGTGTATGAGAAATTTGTACAGCGCCATCTACCGCCGAAAAGCGAAATTAAACTTTTCATAGACATTACTTTTACGCGCGTTTTTTCTCGATAGCTGTTCGTTCTAAGGGTACAGTTTAATAACTTGTATAATGAGAGGTGAAATCAAATAAAACGGTCTTTTTTCAGAAACAAAATACCATATTTAGTTGTAAAGTTATTTGTAAAATAAATTGAGTAGATATAATGTGATTAATTTAACTATACAACAGAAGCGGCAACTTCACTCGAGAATGTATGGCTAAGAGTCAATTTTACAGATTAGATCACATCATTTTGAACCGCAAACGCTCCGAATTTAGTCGCTTCTGTTGTACATAGTAATTTAATCGCATTGTACACACGACAGCACGTCAGGTTTTACAGTCAAACTGCGAAAACAGCTTTTATTATGTAGGGCATAAAGGCGGTCTCAAAGTCAACATGTATAGTAGCTACTGCGAATACTTTCAATGACTATTGCTAAATTGCTTTCCAAGATTATGATCATAATATTGAAGAAATAACTTTATTTCTGCTGAAGCTATTATAAGCTAATCTTTATACTTACTTACCTGTGCTACTATAAGAAGTAAATATTATGATTTAAGTAGCATTTTCATCTTTTCATGCTAGTTTTTTATTTGCTTTGCTTGCTACTCATTGCTTTAGTACCTAGGTAGAGAAATCTTTTTTTTATTTCATTTATCTATTACCAAAACAAAAACACGCGCCTCAAAATGCGCTGTTATACTAGAAATCAGTGTAATTTTGATTTATTTAACTCTACACAGACTTCCAAAAGATTTTCTACAAAAATAAAAAAAAATAACAAAAAATATACTTAGTCGAAATTTTGTAAAATATTCTAAGGTATCAGTTTATTATTATTCCCAATTCGCTTCCCCGATTTGACATCCGCACAATTTATCTCGTTCAGATTAACAAATTTCAGAAACATTAGACAAGCGAGATCTTAAACGAATTAAAAGCTTAATAAATTCTGTTTTGTTAAGAACAAATTGGGGGCTCGGTTGTTGCAAACGTCAAAGTAATCTAATATTAGTTGGCATTCCGACGTGCTGGTATAGTGTACAAAGCAGTGGTACATCAAGATTCCAGGTGTGCGTTCCGTCGTTTTGGGTTTGTTCTCTCGTTTGAGTTGCAACCAAGCCACGGAACGATCGAGTTGTTTTTATAACTTTAGATGTCATTAAGTACAAAGTTTTCGTTTTCTATTTTGGAATACGGATATTTTAAACATTCCTATAAACAAAATCAAATAAAATCTGTTTTTTTGAGGAGCAACCATGAACTTTTAAAGACAAAAACATCAAAATACAAAATAATGTCAAATGACATTGACATTATCACAAAATATAAATGTCAGAGCGTTTTTCAACGACCGATTTAGGTGGTTGTTTGTTTGCTGCACTCTGAGCCACGAAACGGGTGAAACTACGCTCTGCCAGCGCTCAGAGTTAAATTTCACCAAGCCACGGAATGGTTAGAGTGCGCACCCGAGCGCGCTCGAGTGCACTCGAGCGAAGCGACGGAACGCACTCAGTGGCGAAGTGGCGAAGCCGATTCCCATCGGTTTACCTTAGAAATCCCACCCCACCGATCCACTATGCAGGAGCCCAACCGGCTAACTTATATGGCTGTCGTAATCATTTGACAGAACGATGTGATACATTGCTACTTTTCTTTGGTAAGTTTTTTAATGCTAAAAAGAAGTAGCAATGTGTCACATTCATCTGTCAAATGAAAGCGAATATGATAGCCATGTAAGTTAGCAGGTAAGGCCCCGATCATAACATTTTTGTAGCACGGCTTGTCTTCGCCATAATTTCATCCCTCGCCACTGCAAGATTCGAAACCCTCAAACGCATCCATGAAAAACCCATGTTAAATAAATAACAACTAAACCTGTGACCATTAATAACTTAATTGAATAAGATCATGGGGTAAAGGAGATTTAGTGTTAAAAGTATAATATAACAAATATTGCATTGAATAATTTAGAAAAGGAGTGTAATATAGGTATACTTAAATAATGTTTATACCTTAATCTAGGCTGTTAACAAGCACATGTACATGTCAAAGGAGTGACGCCATCTGTTTTGAAGCCCTCGAGAAATTATACTTGTAAATACTAAAAGAACCGCGAAAGAACCGTCAACTGGCTTTCTTGTTTTTTTTTCCTGTCTTAATTGGACAGAGTCATCAAAACGAAATATGAAACAATTATAATTATGAACTCTTCAAAAATGGTTTTCAGTAAAAAAAAATTACGTCAGTCACTCCTACCCACTGACCTCCATATATTTCACAACAAAATTTTTTTCAGGTCAGTGCTCCTACCCAAACAATTTATGCAAAGGTAGTTATAATTTTGAAGTATCAGAAAGTGCAATTTTATATTTACTATGCGAGTTTCCGACTTCACTGGGTACGAAATCTTGAGACCCCATGTCAGTCCCCTGGGGTGTCCATAGATACTCTCTGTTACATGTACCCCCTATGGGTACACGAATACCTCGTTGTTACTCTTGGACGCCCGACACTCTAAATATCACCATTATTCACTTCCTTTTTCTTTCAATGGATGGGGAACGTAATTTAAAGCTAACGCACTGCTCCTACTTGCACTGTGGCATCGGCATTCGCAATAGGCCTAATTAGAGCGAGCTCTTGTAAACATTCATCTGTATTACCGACGGAGATGTTCGCCTGATCTGGAAACAAAACATCTCGAAAGGGGCTACCATCTTGGAATGCCAAACTTGAGATTAACGAGAACTTAGCAGCATTCATTTGAAAACTTTTGACATTTAATGATTTTTGACATTTAATATTGTTTTGTTCCCACTTCCATCGTACCGTTCCATTCTAATGTGCAACCTTATTTATATGTCAACTAGCGACCGCCCGCGACTTCATCTGCGTGGAAAGTTTTTTGCTTTCCCTCGGGAACAATTTTTTTTCAGGATGAAAGGTACCCTATGTCCTTCTCTGTACCCCTGACAACGTGTATGCAAAATTTCATGATGATCGGTTCAGTAGTTAAGACGTGAAGGCGTAACAAGCAAACAAACGGACTTTCGCGTTTATATTAGTAAGTATAATCAAAGCCTAATGACACTTTTTCGATTCCGCTAGAGTCGATCATCGGATGGGTGAGCAACATCGAGCTCGTCCGTCATTCAGAAGGCGTTAAGCCCTAGGGCTCTACCGCGTAACTATAATTGATATGAAGATCATGTAAATGATTTAATATTGTATTTTTACTTGTATACAATAGGTCATTTTATTGCCGTGTATAACAATCTACTATTTAACAATTTACTTATTCACTTGAACAAAAGAGAATTAAGTTTTTCCTTTAAGAGTTCTTCATATACAAACGCAATTTGAGCATAATTAACTCTTCTGTGCTGTTATTCGGATTAAGACAGTATAATGTCTAGGTTTCTATTAAATAAAAATTCCAAAATACTAACCCAATTCAAAATAAATGCCAATTATTTTTTTTCATACAAAACTGTGAATCGCATTAATTTATATTTGGTTCAGTATTTTTTATTTTTTATTTAATAGAAACCTAGACAAATACTGTCTTAATCTGATTAACATCACAAGAAGAGTTAATTATGCTCAAATTGCAAATCATTTTGGTATTACGTTTGTATGGGAAGATCGGTTCGCCGGAGCCTCAATGCAATACCCAGTTCTTTAATAATTTAAATCATGACTTACGAATGACTAATAATAATAACTACTTATCTAGAGGGCCATCTGCAACAGATTATTTGATAAAGACACTGGGTTTTTTTTTCTTTGATTTCGTAGCATTGTCTTCTTACCCCCAAGTCTAATTATTAAAAAAAACCGGACAAGTGCGAGTCGGGCTCGCCCACCGAGGGTTCCGTACCCACCTACATTATAAATAGTTCAGAAATCGAGCCTCGCAGTTTTTTTCCGAGCTTCACCCAAAATTCAGTTCCCAAAACATATAATTTTGTGTTTTATAAGTGATATTGTGGTTATACTAACCACACAGTTCATACCTAAATTAGTTAGGTAGGAAACCTTTTCAAAGTACTTAAATTATATTTTGTGAAATTATTTATTAATTATGTAGGTACTTATTAATGACACAATATTTTTTAGTAGGTACAAAGCTACGCCATCTAGCATTTGTGTCGAACTAATTTAAAAATAATTTAAGTAGGCAAGGGTTGTGCTTTTTTACGAGTTATCTGTTTGTTAATTAGATTAGTCTAGATGGTCTAGATGGATTTTAAGTTGTTTAAATTTTGAGTGTTGTATACGCCTGTAAAAATAGTTCACACAGTCTCATAAGTAATTCAGTCTTTAATCTATAAATGTAATGTGATATTGTTGATGGTGTATCAAATAAATAAATAAAATAAAAAATGGCGCTGCGCGGCGTCGTATCGATATTTGATAAACATCGTGTGAAAAAGACTTAAATTAGTAATAGCAACGAACGATGCATTGTTTTTTTCCGTGTATAGAGCTGGTGAAAAAAAATATTTGCTTGTATTGAGCTGGTGAAAAAAATTGCTTGCTTTGTTGAGGCTTCATTCTCTAGGCGGGCACGCCACTGAACAAGGCCTTCTTTAACCTATTTGAGGCCGTGGGGCACATTTGAGGGCCCCTATGATCTTGACTGAAATAAGATTTATCTAGACATGCCGACATCAGAAAGCCTGATATTCGGGCAAGAGTAGGATAGCTATGCGCATGCAAAAGCTAGTAAGCAAGTAGTATTTGTATTCCGTAGTGTATCTTGACTTTCGACTTGATTTAAGTTTTCGAAATACCTAAATATTTTAATATGTGTTTTTTGGTAATATCCGTTATCGTTTAACGATATGGCAGGAACTAGGGGGCCCCTATCGATCACGGGGCCCTGGGCACGTGCCCAGAGTGCCCAGTGGGATAGATGGGACTGCCACTGAATATGTGTTTTGTTTATTATTTTTATGTTTGTATAATACTACTAGGTACAAGACACTGAAGTAGGTAGGTACCTATGTAGGATTATGTTTATAGTAGATTATGCAATAAGGGCTTAAAGTAGTGTATTATGTCCCGGGCGCTATATTGAACCCCGAGCACGAGGGATAGAATCCTCAGTACGAGGTGTTCAAGATCGCCCAAGACAAATACACATTTGAGCCCGCGATGCATACTCTACTTTTTATACTTTCTGCGAGGCAATTGAAACCAATGACTGTTATAAAGAAAGTACTTAAGTATTTATTTAAAAAAACATGCTTGTCTATTTTGTAGTGGTCAGTTCGACATTCGAATAAATCCTTCTTGATGCGCGGGTAAAAATGGATTTCGTAAAAAGTTTTCAAGTTTTTCTTTTTTTTTAATTTGTATAGACAGTGCAAAAATGATAACATACAGCCTAACTCAGAATAAAATCTCATTGCACCCAAACATTTTTGAAACCAACCTCAATCAAGCACGACTACATGGGTTGCATTCCAAATTCAAATCACATTATTTCCCATGGGAAAAATGACTTACTTTAGGAAAGGTTTGCATGACACATAATATGTCATTGACGAGCGTGTAGTGTAAAAAATACATTACGAAATTATAAAAATAGGGCTAAGGGTCGGGGCTTATCTGTATTACTCGTTTGACCGAAAAATTAAGATGGTTTGTAATAGGAAAATGCGGGAATTCAAAAGAAAAAAAACAGAATTACTAAATAATATACTAGAAAAAATAGGACTCGCACCAGATCATGTTCTCGGACGGGAATCGAACCCGCGACCTTTGGATATCCGGTCCAATGCTCTGACCGCTGAGCTACCGAGTGCGAGTCCTATTTTTTCTAGTATATCATTTAGTATTATATAAAAATAGCATTGTGAATGCTTAAATCTCAAAATTTCAAATAGTTATATAGCTTTCTCATCTTAATCAACTGTTTAAAAATATCTGGAAAGATGTTCAATTGAATGTCGAAGTTAATTCCTTCTACATTGGTGAGATGGCGCTGGCTTGCAGCGTAAGAGTTGATATACTAGAATAAATTCGACGTTCCCACTAGTGACTCGGTAGCTCAGCGGTCAGAGCATTGGACCGGATATCCAAAGGTCGCGGGTTCGATTCCCGTCCGAGAACATGATCTGGTGCGATTTTTTCTAGTATATTATTTAGTATTATATAAAAATAGCATTGTGAATGCTTAAATCTCAAAATTTTAAAAAAACAGAATTATCAATATATTGGTATTTGTTGGTAAAATATACGTAATAATAAACATTATCACCCAAATTTCAAGTATAAAGGTCAATTAGAAGTTAAATTATGACCGCGCATACCATCGTTTAACCTTTTTTTTTATGCTGAGGAAAAACGCATTTACGCGCTTCCTTCCCCGCAGGTGATCGGGGAGGGGGCATGTGGGACTCACCACGACTGCCTCCCGTGATCCCACCCAGCCGTGTGGCTCGATGGGATCTCGGGAGGAGGGAATACCCACTAAAAAACCCCAGCACTTACCCTCACGCCACTAGTGCCGCCAGCAATGACGCTGTGTCGGGGACCGGGTTGGCAATCACCCCAACGGCAGCGCGGCCTGCCCGGCTAAACCAGGCCTCCTCCGCCGGGGAATGGCCGGGTAAGTTTGGCCATTCCCCCCATTCTGCCAGGACCGTGCAAGGCCGACGGTGGTTCACCTCTCACCGCCAGCTTGGCCCTGAACCATCGTTTAACCTCGGTGATTGACTACGTATTTTGATGACTAGATTTTCCCTGTACTTGTAATATAAAACAATATTACTTGCCAAATTTCATAGTTCTAAGTCAACGAGAAGTACCCTATGAATTTTGATTCCCTTGATGCGGGTAAAAGAATTAACGATTTAAAAATGCTTATTATGTGAGCTTATTATGAATAAAGAAATTTTCAATTTTAATATTGAAGCTCGGGAGTAAAACTACCTTGTAAACAATTTGTCATTTTAGCGCCTTGTATAACATCACTATTTACCTATCCCGTAATTATTCATAGGTAATTAATAATTCAACAATTTACTTATTCATTTGAACAAAAAAGAGATGAACTTTTTCCTTTGATGCAACCTAGTTAATCATTTAAACCATGACTTACGAATGACTAACAATGATAACAACTTATCTAGAATTCGTTTTTTATTTATCATTAAGGGCCACCTGCAACAGATTATTTTGATAATGACAAATATTAACCCTGAACTCTTATTATTAAAAAAATATTACGTCTGTCTGTAGATATTAATGTCATTAAGTAAACGAAAAAAATCTGTTCGACTTGATTTTGCTTTCATATTTTTTTATGAATCGTTGGGTGATTTTAAATGGGGTTTGATACTTAAGATCAACATTCATTTGGGTTTTAAATGTCCGCATTTTACACGTATCTATTAAATTGTCTTCTTATTACATTACATTAAAAAAAACAAAAACGTTTACAAAATAAATACAGGTAATGAAATTAAAACAAAAAAATCGGTTTACTCAAAATATACTATAATATTACCACCTCTGTGGCATTTTTTTTACTTTTTATGATCACTCTTTCCTTAGAGAATTAAAAACGATTCGATGATTAAAAATGTTTAAATAATGCTTATAAAATTGGTTTATTTAAGGTTGTTCATAATTAAGTTTATAATACAAATAATATGTTTTGACTGCGAAGGAACGAACTCGGGTCGTGCACTTGATTCAACATATTTTTATCATAAACTCTGATAACAATTACGACTAATAAATAAGAAATCAATGTGCTCGGTAGTAATCGATACTGTGAAGTGTCTGTCTCAGCATGTTGCGTCTGGTAGTGTTCCTGGCTGCGGTCCTGACCGTCCGAGGGCAGACCACGACCGTTAACAGATGTGAGTACGGTCTTCAGCATTAATATCATTAGGGGTCTGAACACTTTAGAACACAGACCATTTAAAAATTCGCGGTGCCCTTTAGGACACAAAAAATATTCGCTGTATCGGTAGAGTGGAGTGTCTGTCTCAGCATGTTGCGTCTGGTAGTGTTCCTGGCTGCGGTCCTGACCGTCCGAGGGCAGACCACGGCCGTTAACAGATGTAAGTACGGTCTTCAGTATTTATATTATTAGGGGTCTGAACACTTTAGAACACAGACCATTAAAAAATTCGCGGTGCCCTTTAGGACACAAAAAATATTCGCTGTATCGGTAGAGTGGAGTGTCTGTCTCAGCATGTTGCGTCTGGTAGTGTTCCTGGCTGCGGTCCTGACCGTCCGAGGGCAGACCACGGCCGTTAACAGTTGTGAGTACGGTCTTCAGCATCACTAAGAAGTACTAGATTACTTTAGATTAGCGGTGCGACATAGGTAATACAATTTTAGCATTACCTCCGTGGTCGAGTGGCTTTGTACACCGGTGTTCAAGGTGTCGCCATCTCTGAGGTCCCGGGTTCGATCCCCGGTTGGGTCAATTTAGAAAAACCAACTTTTCTATATTGGCTCAGGTCTGGGTCCTTGTGATACCACCGTTGTCTCTGATTTCCATAACACAAGTGCTTTAGCTACTTACTTTGGAATCGGAGCAATGTATGTGATGTTGTCAAATATTTATTTTATATTTATTTATTTGTTCGTAATGTGGCTATTGTTCCTATTTTCAGGCACCTGGCACTCAGGGGAGTTGCCCATAAACGTGTACATAGACAACTGCGCGACGCCGCCCTGCCTGCTGCCTCAGTTGCAGGATGTCGTCGTCAACATTATCTTCAGGACTCGTAAGTATCTCATATCCCACTTTTACGCTGCAAGCCAACGTTATTTCATCAATGTGGGGCCAAGTCAGAGGCCTTACAGGCTGAAACGTGTTGGTTTCGAAGTTTGATTATTTCTCCTTGATTCCCTACCAAGTACCTACACAAGAGGTTTATGTGGATAGATAAAAGGCTGAAGGAAAAGGACTTACGTGCGTGGCTGGCCACCGCTATAGTCAGCGGCAGCGACGACTCCAACTGATAATGCTGTAGGTTATTAGCACTTGCACCACACTGGCACTCACTTCTGTTGTGTTCTTTGATCAATCTTTGGAGCCGGCTCCGTTCTTACACCCTTGAACCCTAGTGAGAGATTTTTTGAAATCTGTTAAGGGTTTAAAAGAAATGTCAAGCTCAATGCAATATGTGCTTTATCACGTACGACGCAAGGTTCGCGTACGTCGCGGATGACGTCATAGGACCCCCAAAATAACAGTGTTCTAGCTAGTATAACTTCTCAGGTTTAAGAAATATCGTGAAATTTTTTTCACAGTTAATCATGTGGTGGCATAAGCTTTCTGATAAGCCACTAAACAAAAATCGTCGCTGATCCTCATTGATTAAAATGAAACAGCTATACAAGGTGTTACAAAAATACCCCTAATGTCGAATATATATGGTATATAGGGACCATCAAACTGAACAACTTTTACTATGGGACCAACTCTGAAATCGCGAAAAAAAATCAGCTGGTTCATACATTTTGATATTTTCGATTTTAATTTTTGTATGAAACAGCTGATTTTTATTTCGTGATTTCAGAGTTGGTCCCATAGTAAAGGTTGTTCAGTTTGATGGTCCCTATCTACCATATTCGGCATTAGGGGTCATTTGTAACACGTTGTATAATATTTGTTTATTTACTTAATTGTTTTTTTTTATTTCAGCACGAACGTTAGAGCGAATGACGACGGTAGCGACAGCATTCCTCACCAGCTTCATCCCGATCCCGATCCCGTACGACCTCGGGGCGAATGCCGTCACCTGTAATTTCTTGCAGAACACCTTCTGCCCTGTGTTCGAAGATGAAGTTATCGTGTACCAGCTGAGGATGTTCATAGAATCATTCTTTCCAGTTGTAAGTAATTTTTCTTCTATAAATAAGTATTGGAGACGACCTCCTTGGTCGAGTTTGGCTTTGTACACCGGTTTTCAAGGTGTCGCCATCTCTGAGGTCCCGGGTTCGATCCCCGGTTGGGTCAATTTAGAAAACGAACTTTTCTATATTGGCTCAGGTCTGGGTGTTTATGATACCACCGTTGTCTCCGATTTCCATAACACAAGTGCTTTAGCTACTTACTTTGGAATCGGAGCAATGTATGTGATGTTGTCAAATATTTATTTATTTATTATTTATTGGTAGGTAAACCGACTAAGTGCGAGTCGGACTCACGCACGAAGGGTTCCGTAAAAATCACGTTTGTTGTATGAGAGCCCCCCTTAAATATTTGTTTTATTTTATTTCAATTATTTATTTTTAAAGTGAATATACTTATAACTAAATATTCTTTGAATATTTCAAACGTATACCAGCCCCCTGATTATGTAACTTTGTTGCATTCAACTCTGACAGAAATCGCAGTTGCATTGCTGCTTTAGTAAGAACCAATGTGACAACTATCTTACTTAAAGCAGCAATGTAACTGCGGTTTCAATCGATTTCAATCGAGAATTGTTAGCAACAGAGTTACGTAAACAGGGCTGTTGCCTTTGTCAATATCGAGTAAAAACAAGCAAAAAAAATCACGTTTGTTATACGGGAGTCCCCTCAAATATTTATTTTACACTACCTGCTCGTCAATGGCATATTATGTGTCATGCAAACCTTTCCTAAAGTAAGTCATTTTTCCCATGGGAAATAATGTGATTTGAATTTGGAATGCAACTCATGTAGTCGTGCTTGATTGAGGTTGCTTTCAAAAATGTTTAGGTGCAATGAGATTTTATTCTGAGTTAGGCTGCATGTTATTATTTTCTTTGCACTGCCTATAGAAATTAAAAAAAAAAACATGAAAACTTTCTACGAAATTCATTTTCACTACAGAATAGACGACAAAAAAAATTTAAATAAATACTTTAAGTACTTTCTTTATAACATTCATTGGTTTCAATTGCCTCGCAGAAAGTATAAAAAATAGAGTATGCATCGCAGGCTTAAATGTGTATTTATCTTGGGCGATCTTGAACACCTCGTACTCAGGATTCTAGCCATAAAATCCCTCGTACTCGGGGTTCAATATAGCGCCCGGGACATAATACACTACTTTAAGCCCTTATTGCATAATCTACTATTATACTTAGCGTAGTACTTAGTTGGTGAAACATGCGCTCGGATGACCTTGGTCAATTAGTTTGTAAAAGTTATCCATGTTCAATTATTAGCTTATTAAGCAAGTTTTTTATTGTTTTCAGGATACCAATGCCAACATCGAGTTCAGGATAATGGACCCGAGCATCAACTCTGCGATTATGTGCATCAGAGTGCCGATTCGAATAGTTCCTCCAGTCCAAGGAAGGAACGCTACCGTGGCGGGGCTCGGATCTGAGTGACTCGATATTATAAGGTCAGCCGCATTCTGGATGCGTTTTCGTATGCGTACGACCGTGTTACTATGACAGTGCGCTCCCAGTGTGCGCAATTTATTTTTATTTCATTATTATGTATGTGTACACACGACACGAGTCAAAATTCTACGAAAACGCATCCAAAGTGCAGCTGGTCTGTGGACTCGCGATAGTCGGACGATGTTCCTTGTTCGATTTACTTTTGATTTTGAACCTACACTCGGCGTCAAAAAAATCGCACCTTCTATTACATTAGTTTAGATATGCCTACCTGCTACTGCTAGCACACGTATTATTTATTTAATATTTATATCTATTGAAAGTACATTTATTGGTCTTTTAAACAATCATTTATTGTTTAAAAAACATAACAGTTACCACAATTAAACGCTGCACATGTAATTACTTGCGCATTCATTATAAGGGTATAAATAGGGGTCAATCCAGGAAAATCGGGTAAATTCACTATCGAAACGTTAGAGAGAACGCACGTCAACTGCTCAATTAAGAAAAGAAACACCCAAGATGCATACTATTGGCCATGAAGCTTGTCAAATGAAATTGTTATATTGCAAAAAATGTGACAGTGCAATGTTGCTGGGAAACTAAATCTCAGTCATTTATTCCGTATGACGAGTGTTCCAACGGTTTGAGAGACTGTTGGTTATATACGAATGGATAGAAGTATATGACAACATTTACTATTAATTAGATATGATTAAAATGGTTTCAAAGATTTTTTTTGAAAAGGTGCGATTTTTTTGACGCCGAGTGTATATATGAGTAGAGTAGTAATGTCACGAAGTGGGACGATCGTCCGATTATCGCAATTAATGCCCTCAGCAGCGGGCGTAGCGTGACGTTCTCGACAATTTGTGTGACGCAACGAAGAGAATTCACTCACTACGCCACTACACCGACTGGTCGCCTGTATCTATCTACTGTATTTTTTTATATGAAGTAAATAATTATGTAAATACTATAAACTGCTTAATTTAGTCTTCTTCTTATCGTATGAGGATTAGTGGCCACCTCTGGGCCTTATTTAATAACGTGACAATTTGTCAATGTCATGAGAATTTGGTTAACATTGTGATGTAGCTATGAATAGTTTGTTCTATTTTCAAATTGGTTGACGTTATTGATATAAAATTGACATGACAGGTGACAAAAAGTCACGTTTATTGAATAGGGCGAGTTTATCAAACCGTCTGTAAGGCCCCTGACTTGGCTTAACGACTGTTATCAGATGACAACAGCCGGGACCGACGGTTTAACGTGCCCTCCGAAGCACGGAAGCGCTCAGTGTAATGCCACTTAACGGTCACCCATCCGACACCTGATCGAAAAAAACGGAACCCTTATAGGATCACTTTGTTGTCCGTTTGTCTGTCTATCAAGACCCTTTTATTTAGGGAACCCGTGGAGGTTTCGAGTTCAAATTAAAACTATAATACTCAGGTCTACAGCCCTTGAAGCTGTAAAAAAACTTCTTAGTTAACGTAAAAAAGATACGGCCGTTTATACCGCATAACACAAATATTTCGACCCAAGGGAATCATTTAAAGGGTACTTTCCGTTGTACTTTCAGTGGTTCCTAACCTTTTCAATATTGTTACCCATATGACCTATGTAGGGAAACAGATTTTACCCCCAACTTGGAGGGGAACATTTTTGATACTGTCTATTCTTTTCATTTGTGCTAAGTACCAACTCTGTTACCTCCATAAAATAGCTGTTTTACCCTCGCGGGGCTAATTACCCCCAGATTCGGAACCAAAGCAAATTTCATCTAGAACTATGAAAGGCAAGTAATATCGTCATATAAGTACTACAAGTAGAGGGAAAAATCTAAAAACTATACATTTGTAATTAAATCATAAAAAATAAAAGTAGTACGAGTATAAGCATGGACCAAATATAAGTGTATAAGTCTTTAATTAAAGTACGTAATAAATCATCGAGTTTGTACAAATCAAATCAAATCAAATCTTTTTTATTGCAATCATGTGGTTAACATAGGTGTACACATTAGATAACAGTACCAGAACGTGAACCCTGTCTAGGGTATCGCAACATAAAATAGTTCTTAATTAGGTTTAGAAAAGAAATAACATTATTTTAAATTAAATAAAAAAACAAAAACAAACATACAGGTTCATTAAAAAACGAAAATAGCCCTTGGTGGGCGAATCCGACTCGCACTTCTCCGGTTTTTCCTCCTCCGGTGACTATTCTGTAGTAAAATACTTAGTGGTAAAAGTTCTTATTCTTAATAAAAATTTCGCGAATTTTCCTTCAAGATTTAAGCAGTGTAAGTGGGCAATTTATTAGTAAGTACGCAAGATTTATGTGGGCGGAAATACAGGAAACAGATGAGTTAAATCATCCGGGACCCTTCTTACGGCATCCCGTGGGTAAGATTAGTTAGTTCCAGACGAAGATGCGGGCTAAATCCCTTACGAGATGTCAGCTTTAGGCAATGTGAAAAAATATTAACAGGTTTAAAAACCTTGCCATAAATGGCAGGTAAGTTTCTTCATATTGGTACACGCTAAAACATTAGGTAAGTACACACAACGGCACCTGAGACTATACATGTTGACCTTGAGACCGCCTTTATGCCCTACGTAATAAAAGCTGTTTTCGCAGTATAACTGTATAACCTGACGTGCTGTCGGGTGTACCCTAAGGTTAAAATCGCTTGCACACCGAGCCGTCACAACTAGGGTTGCCAACGCTACTATACTATTTTTTTTTTAAATATACAAGGTGTTACAAAAGTACCCCTAATGCCGAATATGGTATATAGGGACCATCAAACTGAACAACTTTTACTATGGGACCAACTCTGAAATCGCGAAAAAAAAATCAGCTGTTTCATACATTTAGATATTTTCGATTTTAATTTTTGTATGAAACAGCTGATTTTTTTTTCGCGATTTCAGAGTTGGTCCCATAGTAAAAGTTGTTCAGTTTGATGGTCCCTATATACCATATTTGGCATTAGGGGTACTTTTGTAACACCTTGTATAGTAGGCAAAACTACTATATTTTTCAGAAGTTGTAAATTAGCTGATACTTATTTTTTTCATTTAACACAGTGTCATTAATTAACTTGGTGTTAAACACTTGCACGTACATAAACATTTTAGAACATTAGCTTTCATAGTTGTTAAATAAATAAAGATTTTAATATGGAAAATGCAATCTCTTTAAAATTCTCCATACAAACGGCAACTTCATACTTAAATCTTTAAAACAATTTATTTTAAAAATAAAAAACCAATATAAGGCCGTATCTTATGTTTCTTTGCGGAACCATTTTTTTATAGGAATAAACATAAAAAATTAATAATCCAAAAAAAAAACAAAAAAAAATTTTACAAATAAATTGACAACTACTTCGTGTACCTACAGTCAAACTCATTTGTCCAACAGAAAAAAAACAGTAGTCTAACCTTATGCTATTATGCAACCTACTTTAGACGACCTCCTTGGTCGAGTGGCTTTGTACACCGGTTTTCAAGGTGTCGCCATCCCTGAGGTTCCGGGTTCGATCCCCGGTTGGGTCAATTTAGAAAACGAACTTTTCTATATTGGCTCAGGTCTGGGTGTTTGTGATACCACCGTTATCTGCGATTTCCATAACACAAGTGCTTTAGCTACTTACTTTGGAATCGGAGCAATGTATGTGATGTTGTCAAATATTTACTATTTATATAGGTACTTGATTTTAGACAGACAGAATAAATTTATTCAACCTCAGTAAAATAAGAGGCAACCAATCCTTCAACAGTCAGCCTTACGCCACTTCGCACCGGCCCACGACGCCCTACACGGCTTCTACATCAATCACAATTTACTTTCACCACTCCTCGTGAATATTGATGGCTCACCTTCAGGATTCCCACTTACTATTGACACGCTTGAAACACGCAGTCGCGGGTTAAATCCCGGAAAAGCTTAACTCGCGTTTTTAGCTTGTTTTGTTTTCATTTTATTTTAAACGTGTTAAGTGAATTATGTTGGTTAATTATTGTGATTGTGCTACAGAGCAGGATAGATGACAATCAAGAAATTACCATTATTGAATAGGTGGCCTCGGGAACACTACTGCTAAATAAATGAGAATCCGACCTTTACCAAATTCGACCGTTCTATCCAAGTTTATATAAAAAAACTTGTCTTTTGACTGTCTTCCGGCGAAATGAGAATCCGACCTTTTGCGGTCCGGCCAACTGCGAATAATTGCATTTTGTATAGACGAAAATTAGTGTCCTATGTACTTTTCTGCCTCTGTCCGCAAAATAATACCTTCGTATAATATCAAATTCGCAAACTGTACCCCTGCTTCACAACGTGTATGTAAAACTTCATGATGATCGGTCCCCTTCGGGCCCGTGGACCTACCGATTTGCCCTACTGGTAGGACCACGGTATGACGAGTGAGACGTGAATAAACTTACTTTAGCATTTGAAGGATGTCAACTGCGAACAATTAAATTGGACATTCTGAGACTAAAGGTTCTAATTGATTTTTAAAGTCTAACGGTTCCCTGTAGTAGAACACAGTAGAACTGAGTAGGTACCTACTAGGGAAACGAGGTCATTGTTCCCAGCTATTGGTGGAAGGCAAGTAGACTGAGATGCACCAAATGGCAAAATAATTGTCGCATCAGACGAGGATTTTATCTTCATCGCTTTTTTGTAGTTTTACCTACTTCGAATAGGAGAAAAGAAAAATGGCTTAAAGTAGGTAAGAAAATCCGGAAATACATATGCTATACGCGACGTCTGGCGTCAGCGTAAACGTTCCCATAAATCTCATACGCCGACGTCAGCGTTTGAAAGAGACCACATCATTTACCAGAATCTGCCGATTACAGAATCTGCCAGTAAGAATTAGATGTTGTTTGAGACTGTGCGTCTGCCATTTACAGAATCCGCCATTTACAGAATCTGCCATTTCCAGAATCTGCCGTTTCCAGAATCTGCCATTTAACGAAAAAAGGTTAATTTCTATTATCAGCTGTACACTCTCGCCGAGACACCACGAGACAGGCTATGCTCTCTCGCACTCGCACCCAGTGCATTCGTGCGTACTCTCGTACGAGTGCACTCCAGGGATGTCAGACGTACCAACTTCTTGGTAAACATACCAGTTTTTAGCGTCACGTACCAAGTACCAAGACTACTCGGTCCTTGTACGCAAAAATACCAAGATTGGCCGTTAACCGACAAACATACACCGACAATGGCATTATAGCACATATATATATATATATATATAATGGCACATTATAGGTCTGAAATGCAAAAAAAACGGTTTAAAGTGGTATACCAGCTTTTCAGCCAGCTCGGTACAAGGATTTCTGAGTGGCCGTCTGACATCCCTGGTGCACTCGGGAGAGTGTACTCACTTTAAGCGGCCGACGACCTAATAGGAGACCAAGGCAAGGCCTAAGCAAGCTGGTGAGGTAGAGTTTATAAAATTAATAAATAATATAGACCACAATTAATAAAAAAAAGATTTATTTAGTCTGGAAAAGACTTTGGCATAACTAATACTAATGACTATTTTAATTACAAATGAATAATATACCAGTCTAATGTTCACAAACCTAGAAAGGTTTAATAGATCTTATAAAAAATTAATGCAAATATGGATTGAGACAAGGACATTTTTAATTACTTTTTGATGATAAAATAATTATTATTTGATAACTTACAGAGGTTCGGAAAACTGCCAAAATGATGTTTTTGCCAGTCAGTCAGTATTCAGTTTAATTTTTAAGCTTTAATTTGTAAATAAAAACTGGATTACGCAGCTTTTTAAAAATGAAGTTTGGATAACATGGATGCGTTGTTCCAATAACAACAAGATTTAATGGCTGATTTACTTAAAAAAGGCTGACACGGTATCAAAACGATATGAGAAATGAGTTTCCTTCGCTTTGATTATGACAACACACGAGTTTACGCTTACAATTTTATTCTCGTTACATAGCGACTGCAGTTGACATTTTTATAACAACTTTGGTGTGCGTTCCGTCGTTTTGGGTGTAGTTGTTTGGGTAAAGTTTAACTCGTTCGAGTTGCAACCAAGCCACAGAACGATCGAGTTGTTTTTATAACCTAAAAGAAATTTAGATGTCATTAAGTACAAAGTTTTCGTTTTCTATTTTGGAATACGGATAATTTAAACATTCCTATAAACAAAATCAAATAAAATCTGTTTTTTTGAGGAGCATCCATGAACTTTTAGTCACAAAAACATCTAAATACAAAATAATGTCAAATGACATTGACATTATGAAAAAAGATAAACGTCAGAGGGTTTTTCAACGGCCGATTTAGGTGGTTGTTTGGTTGCTGCACTTTGAGCCACGGAACGAGTGAAACTACGCTCTGACAGCTGTCAGAGTAAAATTTCACCAAGCCACTGAACGGTCAGAGTGCGCACCCGAGCGCGCTCGAGTGCACTCGAGCGAAGCGACGGAACGCACCCTTGAGTTTAAAGTAGTTACCGCCAGAGGCGCAGTGACAATTTGCATGCAAAAAAATTTACTACAGTTGCTATCGAGTATAGTAAACGTATCTGTGCAAACTCATAATACAGTCACGGATCTATTTATTATGCTGGCTCCACACGTTGGCCACAATATTGGCAAATTCATCATACGGTGCCGGTCTTGTAACAAATGCTTCAAAGAGTTTCTTTCAAAAGCATCAACGAACGATACATTAGCAAAGGTTTCGGCCAACGTGTGGAGCCGACATTACAATATTATAATACAGCATGGGTACAGCACATAATGTTATGTTAAGGCGTTGACATTTAGGTCGCTTAATCGAATCGGTTTACGGCCGATTTAACAACCTATCTTCAGTAAGAGATAGTTTTACTAAAGATTTGTTGCCTCGATATTTCTGTTAAATAACGGGAAATAACAACAGTTGTCTAGTAATATTAGGCCTATCTCTTACTGAAGATAAGATTATTGAAATCGGCCGTTTGTCAATTCCGGCCACCCGACGGTTATAAACTGCCAAATTCGAATTCGGCTCCACAGGCCGAATTCTATTCGCACCCGAATTCGGTCAAACAACACTATGTCATCGCACCATTATTCCTTGTACAGAGCAATTACGGTAATTCAACACAGAATAAACTTATACAAACAGACAAACTAACAAATATTACTATCCATAGAGAGTAGGTACTCATATCAGTCCACCTATATTTACAAGACTAACACGACTTAAACAGATTTTCAATAGATTGAAAATTAAATTACACATATATTTATAAAATAATTGCAATACAAAATGTTACATTCGTATAACTGTTGGTCACACCAACAGCGCCTCTTGCCGAAGCAACGCGGCCAACTGCTTAATCATAATATGACAAATACTCGTATATACTAACAGACAGATTATATATACCCAATTACTAATAAATATTGTATAGCAGTTGTATAGTTACACAATGGTTGCTCTCTGTCCAACTATTTAAGTTTGACATTAAAAAGAAAGGGACAAAACACTAACTATACATCTGTTATACAATCTTTATTAGTAAGGGGATACTATAATATGCATCGGATATTTCAATTCTTAAGGCTCATATAGCCCTCAAGTCCTACCCTCATCTTAATTAAAATCACTCGCTAAATACATAATGTATCAGAAATTCACATGTAGGTACAGAATGAAGCTAAGGTTCTATAGTTTTACAAACAATAACCTCAGTAAAAAATAGTTGTAGTAGTAGTAGGCGGCAAAAATGTTTAAAGTGGCCACTTTTTGCTTTGAATTTAATTAAGAGGGCGCCACTTTGAGGTCTATAGGGCCCTTAACAGACGATACAAACTGGTTTCAGCCATCTGAAAACCAATTCTAGACTACACAAAATAGAAAAATACAAATGCCTTTTAATCAAAATTATAACTATTTAATACCTAACTTACTATATGCTAAATTAATCGAAAACTCACTACATTGGGTGTCAACTAACTAATAATGAAATAATAAGCGTAGTATTAATATTTGAAATTTTGAGATTTAAGCATTCACAATGCTATTTTTATATAATACTAAATAATATACTAGAAAAAATAGGTCTCGCACCAGATCATGTTCTCGGACGGGAATCGAACCCGCGACCTTTGGATATCCGGTCCAATGCTCTGACCGCTGAGCTACCGAGTCACTGGTGAGAACGTCGAATTTCTTCTAGTATATCAACTCTTACGCTGCAAGCCAGCGCCATTTCACCAATGTAGAAGGAATTAACCTCTACATTCAACTGAACATCTTTCCAGATATTTTTAAACAGTTGATTAAGATGAGAAAGCTATATAACTATTTGAAATTTTGAGATTTAAGCATTCACAATGCTATTTTTATATAATACTAAATAATATACTAGAAAAAACCTATTTTTTCTAGTATATTATTTAGTATTATATATAATCTCAAAATTTCAAATAGTTATATAGCTTTCTCATCTTAATCAACTGTTTAAAAATATCTGGAAAGATGTTCAGTTGAATGTAGAGGTTAATTCCTTCTACATTGGTGAAATGGCGCTGGCTTGCAGCGTAAGAGTTGATATACTAGAAGAAATTCGACGTTCTCACCAGTGACTCGGTAGCTCAGCGGTCAGAGCATTGGACCGGATATCCAAAGGTCGCGGGTTCGATTCCCGTCCGAGAACATGATCTGGTGCGAGACCTATTTTTTCTAGTATATTATTTAGTATCGTAGTATTAATGTTTTATGTTGATGAATTCTCGTGTGTATCTTAAACGTTTCTACATCGAAAGAACGAATAGGAACTTAGATTATAGAATGACAACCCAAAATAATGATTTTCAATTGAATGTTTTAAAATCACAGATATTTGCCAAACTATGTGGCTGATAAAGGTTACATCTAACTCAATAAATCACTGATCGGGTGATCGTTTCTTCGCAAAGTCTTTGACGCGTACACTCGGGTTAATTTTAATTACTTCACCCAATTTCTTCATAGTGAATGGCACCATAGTGCTATAGAAGGACATGAGTGTAGTAACATTCTCGTACTTGCTAGGCGAAGGTGGCTTCGTGCCGTAGTACGAATATTCTTCTCCCTCCTTGACGGAGGCATCGTAAGGTAATTTAGTAGTGGATTTCTTTGCGATCGCTTGAGCGGGGAGCTTCGTAGTAGATTTTCTAGCGACTCTCTTGAGTGTCGTTCCTTTTCTCGCTTCAACTTCGTCTTCACAGTTCAAAATTGCCGTTCTGTCGATCGAGGTGTACTTTAAAGGCACAAAAAAATGCGTGGCAGTGTGGTGAATCTTCAAGTCGTTTAATAAATTGAAGCGTTCGTTGCAGTAGTTGCAGGAGAATTCGGGACGCGATTCGGCGAGCGGATCGTCGGGTACTCTCGGATCTGACTCGGGCGTCTCCGGCGTCGCGTCGGGAGTGCGCGCGGTCGGTTCCCCGATCTTTCTGGTCTTCGGAGGCGGCGGGCCCGACGGCAGCGTCGTCTGGCGCAGATGCTCAGGTCTATTCTCTCTGCCGTGTACGGCCTTCAAGTGGTCTACGACCGCGGGCCGGTAGCCGTTAAAATCGCAGAACGCGCAGGTGAACGGCTTCAGATCGTAGTGACGGAACATATGGTCTCGTAAGACGTGGTTGTAGCGCGTCTTGAAGCCGCAATAGCGGCATTCCCCGCCGGAGGGCTTGCGGTCGGGTTCCGGGCGTTTGGGGATCGGGATCAGCTCGGGGACCGGCTCCTCGTAGCGGACCACGAGGAGGTCGTCGGGGGCGGGGGCGGGGGCGGGGGCGGGGGCGGGGGCGGGGGCGGCGGGCTGGCAGTTCATGGTGAGGCGCTGCACGTGCAGCACGGCGGCGAGCCAGGCGGCGCGCGCGGGGGGGGCGCGGGCCGCCTCCACGGGCCGCGCCACGCTGGCGTGCACGCTCTTGCAGTGGAACTGCGCCTCGTGGTACCGAGTGAACTTGTCTGTGCAGTTACTGCAGCACCATCTGCGAATGAAGCGTTCACTATCGATGAATCGAACTCATGGGGCGTTTTCCGAGCGATTAGGGCCCTCTATCGACGATTGTGAAATCGAATCGCAGACCTAATTTCGATTAGGTGGCGTTTCCTATTCGATTAAATTAGGTGTAAAGCTATCACCGAAACGAAGCGGAACGGGAGAAGCCGAGAAGCTTGGTATGGTAATAAATAGCCGTTAAGCACTTTTAGCTAGTTTAGTTTTCTATTAATAAAATAATTATTGAAAATCGAACGAGTCATCACTACAAACTTACAAACATCCAAACTTACAAACTTTACCTCTCCCTGTTAATATTTTCAGTGTAGAAAATATTACCTTATTTTAGTAAGTTCCATTTCTAAATGGTCCCGCATAACTGCCTCCTCCTTCGCCATAAAACTGCATTTCGGACAGCAGAACATCATATTACTCGGTACGCCCAGAGGTCCGAACGATTGTTCCAACTCCTTCATGCTATATTTATCTGCACTCTCTTGTGTACTTTTACTTTTATCAGCAGAAGTGGATGAAGCTGTCGGTGATGGCTTTTCTGTGAGAATCTTTTGTTTTGACAAATTTTCTTTACTCTTTTCGATGGAGACGGTCTGATGTTTTAATATGTGTTCGACCCATTTCTCAATGTTGACGTCTATGGGTAGTTGTTTTCCGTCCGATGGCTGGTTTAGACCCTTGTGTTCCGATATGATGTGCTTGTTTAGTCCAGTCTTGTGGAACGCTTTGTAGGAACATATTGAGCAGACCCATCTGGAAGTACACAGATTAATAAATTAATGTTCGCACGACAGCACGTCAGGTTTGTATACCTTATTATTAAACTGCGAAAACAGCTTTTATTACGTAGGGCATAAGGCGGTCTCAAGGTCAACATGTATAGTCTGAGGTGCCGTCGTGTGTACGTTGAAAACCATTTGTTATTAAATACACCGTTAATTTATAAGTATATCTAAAAATGAAATGGGGATTTCAGACCACGTAAATGAACAACTTTTACTATGGGGCCAACATCAACTCGACTATAATATATGGGACAGCTGTTTTTTTTTCGGGATTCCGTGGTTGGCCCCATAGTAAAAGTTGTTCATTCACGTAGTCTCAAATCCCTTTTAATTTTTAGATATACTTAAAAATTTACGGCATGATGATTTCTTATCAATTAGTGTTGTTTGAAGATTGTTTACCAAATAGTATGTAAGTATAAACGGATTTTACGTTACTTGCGATGTTCAGACGAGTGATAAAACTTGCAAAAGTTGACTTCCGCAGGCTGTTCCCGCTGTGTGTAAATAGCATGTGATAAGAGTATTGCAGCTTGGGAAGTTACTCGCTCAAGAAATTGCAGGAAGACCTTGCTTGTCTAAACCTCGCTTTAGAACAGGGTTACTTAAATTGGTGTCCACGGACCCCTAAAGGAACCGCAGTAGCTCTAACCCGTAATTAAACTACCCAAATTTTTTTTATATAAGGCTTATTTTCTTTTCATAAAATATTCATCGACAGGGGCCTGCGGAATTTTTAAAATTGTGGAAGTGGTCCGTGGCAACAAGAAGTTTAAGAAAGACTGTTTAGAACGACTCGTTAAAACATTCGTTTTTAAAAGCAGTCCCAAACATTTACACAATCAAAGAAACAAATACTTACTTTCTATATTTCAACTCTTCATACAAATGAAACTGCATAGCTTCCCTTGTATTTTCCGTGACGACCTTACACAGCGGGCACTTATAACTCAGTCCGTTCGGTTCACACACTTGTCCATACTTATTCAATAGTTCTTCCGCAGACATTTCAGAGTCTTCAACTTCTTTCTTGACAATATTAAGGTCTACTGGCGCTGCCAAAAGTTTTGATGGAGCAGCTAATAATTGAGATAAGGTTTGAGTGCCAGATGCGGTTTCTGGCTCAGTATTCTCGCTTTTCACTTCAGGGTCAGTGCTCGAGAACTTCTGTCGCTGTTTCATCCAACGAGGAGTTCCATCAGCCTCGTCAGCTATCGACCCTTCACGGTAATAGTAGTAAAATATTTCAGGGCTCTTCTTCGGGTGGGCATTAACCTGATGTTTGGTCACATTTTCAAGTGCTGAAGTTCGGAATGGACAATACGAGCATTTGAATTGCATTTTCGACTGGTGAGCTCTAGTGCAGTGGTCCGCCACTTCAGGGCGAAGCATACTTTTGTAGCTGCATAAGCCGCATTGCCACGGCTTCAAGTCCATTGTGGGAGCGGCAAGGGTGGTAGTATTTCCTGGTAATGGGGATAGAACTTCTTCTCGCACGACCATTATTCGCCCGCTGCCTTTATGGACTTCTGCGAGATGCTTTTCTAACACCTGCTTCTTATAATGGTAGTAAACGCAGGAGGAACACGCGTATAGAGTCGCGTCGTGCATTTTCAAATGGGCGATGATCCGAGCAGCCGTTAGCGGCTTCGAAGTGTCGAGGTGTTGGTACGGCGGGCAATGGACGCAGTGGAAATCGTTTGAGCCCGAATGTAGGGTTTCCCAGTGGCATCTAAGCATCGCTTCGTCGACAGAGATGTATGAGCATCCTTTAGCCCCGCAGGTGTGGCGCTGTCTATCCGGCACGTATTTCGGATATCGCGATGCAGCTTCCGGTGGAATCAACAGGGCTACCGTAGCGGTATCTGTTCGGGAAGGTTTCTCAGGAGCTCTCGTGACTATGGAGCTTGAAGCGAGGTTCACCATCTTGTCGAAGTGTTTCTCATTTGTCTCTAAATGGGGCACGGGGTTGATTGGCGCAGTTTGAGGTACCGGCTGCTGCTCCGCGTGTAGTTGTAAATGTCTCACCATGTTAAGTCTCACTTTAGTACTGAACTCGCACAGGGAGCAGGATACAGATTCGTCCAGGATCGGGTTTATAGGCAGTCGGTCGACGTCTTGCGGTCCAAATCGCCTTAATTTCTGCGGAGGTTCGGGCGCGCTACTTGAAGACCTTTTTCTCTTAGTGGCGACTGCCGCGGTCGCCGGACTGATCACGATTTCGACCTCTTTATTCGAGTTCTGTCTTCGCCGAACCGCATATTTCAAGATATTGTGGGCGCATTTCATGTGCGTTTTAGCGAGAGGCATATTGGGGAATCTGGCGTCGCACTCGCTGCACACGTTGCGACATTTCTGGTCGGTGTGATCTTTCAGGTAGTGTTTGACAAGTCCATCTCTGTTGGCGGTTTGTAGGCCGCAGTGGGAACAGAGCCAGCGGGAATCCCGCGGGTAACACACGGTCATGTGCCGCTTGAACCCGCTCACCGCCTTGTAGCACGACTGGCACGTCGGACACTTCAACAGTAATGCAGTCGGGATTATTTTATATTTCCTCTCTTCGTCCACTTTAGTCGGAGACTCCATCGTTTCGTCGTCGGACAGAGCTATAATGCTGTCGTAATCTCTGGAGTCTCGGGAGTTTTCGTCGTCGCTATCCAGGCAGACCACGTCGGTCGGCAAACTTTTAGTTGGTGTTCGGTCGCTCGGTTCGGGTTTTATTTTGGGTGTGACTTGTTCGGCTATTTCTTGGGGCGGGGGAGGGGGTGGGGTCGCTAAGGGTTGAGGAACAGTGACCGGTGTGGGGTCTACAGCTGCAACCACTGCGACTGATGGTTGGGGAGTTTCAAGGATTACACTTTCAGCCATAATGCTGGTGACAGCAGACTCAGTTTCAGTGGGGGGTATTGTGTCAGTATCTGGGGAAGATGACATGGAATCTATGAGCTGCGTGGTGTGTCCGATTAGTTTTTCCAGCTCGATGGACCTGTCGGCCTCTCTCTCGGCTTCTCTGACGGCGTTGTCTCCGATCACGGCCGGGGTTACCACATCGACTTTCACTTTGTTTTTGATGAACGAAACCAGCGGGAGGACTCTTAGCTGCGTAGATCCATCCTGAAAGTTGAAATAGAAATTAGTTAAAATATGCGGTTAATCTATTAAAAACTGTCCGGGGAATACAAGGTGTTACAAAAATACCCCTAATGCCGAATATGATATATAGGGACCATCAAACCGATCAACTTTTACTATGGGGCCAAATCTGAAATCGCGAAAATAAAATCAGCTGTTTTAAACAAAAATTAAAATCGAAAATATTAAAATGTATGAAACAGCTGTTTTTTTTTCGCGATTTCAGCGTTGGTCCCATAGTAAAAGTTGTTCAGTTTGATGGTCCCTATATACCATATTCGGCATTAGGGGTATTTTTGTAACATGTTGTATAATAGTTTTAATTTAATGAAATGTTTGGAAATTTTAAAACGTTCATAATCATTCGTACAAAAAGCTACGTAATATAAGTGGAATTAAATATATTGACATGACAGGAAATAAACGTCGACATAATATCAATTGTAGGAAATCCAAGACCATGAGTTCGTCAGTATCAAAACTTTGCTCTGTACGCACGCCTCTGTTTCGCGTCATGAAATTATTGGATACATTTCTGTCAAAATTAATGTCAAAAAAACAACTTTACGTCAGGTATTTTGTGAATATGCTGCTAAAGGCCGAATACTCAAACGTCATCAACTTTGAGAGGCTCTCAACCATCGTCCTGTCGCATTAAATGTCAAAGATATGACAAAGGCAGCGCGATGTTTGAGAGCCCCTCAAACATACTAACTAAAAAGTGAGTATTTTTTTACTGCCTACACTCATAATACTATTGATGCACATTGACTGTACCCTCTCACTCTGTCAGTACATGGTATTATGCAAATAAATACTGTTATAATGATTATGTGTCCGGTGCGACAGACCTAAAGTACCTTTTTTTTATGCCGAACAAAACGCATTTACGCGCTTCCCCTCCCGCAGGTGAGCGAGAGGGGGGTATGTGGAACTCGCCAAGAGGGGACCGCAACATTCAACGTTGCGGCTCTTTCCACGACTGCCTCCCGTGATCCCAACCAGCCGAGTGGCTCGGTGGGATCCCGGGAGGAGGGAATATTCACTAAAAACTCCGGCACTTGCCCTCTCGCCGCCGGTTGGTCCTGAGGGACCCTTGTGGGCAGTGCCGGCGTTAGAGGGACTGACACCCTGGGCAAGAATATTTTGGCGCCCACTTAAAGAAATCAAAATCGAGTATTAATTTTTTTCTGAACCAATGTGAACGTGTATTAAGAATTCTATATTCCATCTTCCATCGAACGCTTAGCTATCCCCACCATCCACCACGCGTTCTAGTTTGGTGGGGGAAGTATCCCACCTCCACTAATCGCCCCCCCAAATTTGGCGCCCTGGGCCGTCGCCCCATCGCGCCCCCCCCTAACGCCGGCACTGCTTGTGGGATTCACCTCATTGCCCTGAAGTACCTTCTCTAGGCGCTGTATGACGCGCAGGTACGCCTGCGGCTGCTTGGCGGGGTGCGCGTGCGAGGCGTGCAGCAGCAGGCCGGTCTCCGAGTCGGCGCCGTGCACGCACCACGTGCACTGGTACACGTTGAGCTGGTGCGCCTTCATGTGCTGCACGAGTTGTTGAGGCGTCGCGTGCCTTTCTTTACACACCTTTAAAATATAAAATGAATATTGATCGATAACACAAGTATTTTAGCATAGTTGGTTGGGGCGCATAGGATAAAAGGTTGGGAACCCTTGCTCTAAAGAACAGTGTGCGTGGTGGAAGAGACGTAATAGGTAACTAACGAAAGGTATTAACGAAATAGCAGTGTGAACTGTGAGTTTCCTATTACACAATCGGTCATTCCATGACTCGGCACTAACTTCTGTACATACAATATGTGATGGAGCTCGGTGGCACAGTGGTTTAGCGCCTGGCCCTGCGTTTGCGGAGGTTAAGCAACTTTCGCAAGGGTCGGTCATGGGCATGGGATGGGAGACCAAAAATTGATTATCTCGAGTTCCTTCGTGCTTCGAAAAGCACGTCAAGCCCCGGCTGCATTTGCAGTCGTTAACTACCAATCCGCATTGGGCCCGCATGGTGGATCATGACCCATCCTCCTTATCAGACCAGTGCCCCAGGAGTGGGGATATGCATGCTATATGTAATGATTTTGAGATAGTCCGAACCAAACAGCGCGCGGTAGCATAACTTTTTCATAAATTGAAAGTCAAATAGCTATTCCAGATGAAACGCAATGTGAGAATGATTACCTAGTAAGTATCGCTTATTATCGCCGCGCTGTGTACGGACACACTTTGAGCATAAACAGTTATTTCCGAGTCATAGATGATTATAATAAAACATTATTCTTATGTATTATCACAGATAATATAATACTATAATACTAGCATATTATTTAGTCTCCACTGACAAGTAGGTATGTACACACGACGGCACCTCAGACTATACATGTTGACCTTGAGACCGCCTTTATACCCTACGTAATAAAAGCTGTTTTCATAGTTTAACTGTATAACCCGACGTGCTGTCGTGTGTACAACGAGTCTGCTCAGTTTAGGACTTAAATAATTAATGGAGTGGATTGTGGGTTGTGTTTTAATTTGCTATTATATTAGTACCTACCTAAGTACCACATAATAAAGTCAGGGCCCTATTTAATAACGTGACAATTTGTCAATTGTCATAACAATTTGGTTTACATTGCGGTGTGACTATGAGTAGTTTGTTCTATTTTCAAATTGGTTGACGTTATGGATATAAAATTGTCATGACAAGTGACAAATTGTCACGTTTATTAAATAGAGCCCTAGTCTGTGTGTGTTCTATCTAGCTAACTAGACTGAAGCACCACTGACCGTATTCGAAAACAATATGATAACAATAGGAGCTGCTACAGAACTGAATACTGACTATAAATCCTCCCCCCTACTCTCGACGAGATCGAGTTCACATCAGGATCGAATTAACGTAAAAACACAATATGTAATAGTACTAAACGTACAGAATCTCATGCGCCCACGCGCGAGGACAATCAAATAATAAGCTACTCTCGCTGCACGGCTATGTACACACGACAGCACGTCAGGTTATGCAGTTAAACTGCGAAAACAGCTGTTATTATGTAGGACATAAAGGCGGTCTCAAGGTCAACATGTATAGTCTGCGGTGCCGTTGTGTGTACAATTTCAAATTGCACAGCGCTGCGTGCCTATTATTGTATGCACCTTCTCTTTCTGTCGCGTTAGTCACGTAGCTCTGTCTCAACCGACACACGACGTCGCTCCTGCGCTGGCTCGACTGAGTGAGCCGCGAGCCGTAGGCTAATATACAAGGTGTTACAAAAGTACCCCTAATGCCGAATATGGTAGATAGGGACCATCATACTGAACAACTTTTACTATGGGACCAACTCAGAAATCGCGAAAAAAAAATCAGCTGTTTCATACATTTTGATATTTTCATAATTAATTTTGGTATGAAACAGCTGATTTTTTTTTCGCGATTTCATAGTTGGTCCCATAGTAAAAGTTGTTCAGTTTGATGGTACCTATCTACCATATTCGGCATTAGGGGTACTTTTGTAACACCTTGTATAAAAGTTTGAGCGCGGAGTGAGCCCCCTGGTAAAAATCTGTTGTTTTGGTACTTTGAAAACGGCTGCCATAGTTTCCATTGAAATTTATTCGATTCGAACTCGTATCTCGTCGGTTATAGGCCCAACATGGTGTGACAACTTTTAGTTTAGTAGGTATAGTTACCGCCAGAGGCGCTGTGCCAAATTGCATACAAAATAGTTTACTATATAGTCACAGAATGTATCTATAGTTGCTATCGAGTATAGTAAACCGTAACCATGCAAACTCATAATACAGGCCCTGTAGTACAGAGATAAAGGCGTACCCCAGGGGTACGTATAATGTACGTAGTATTTGAAAATCCGGGTTTTTCCGGTCTCAGCAGCTAGGTGCCATCTCAAGATAATAATACGGATGAAACATTGTCATGTAGGTTGACTATCAATCATATACCTAATTTGCAGTCTTCAGGTCCCAAAGCAGAGGCGTATCAATGACAGCGAACAGGCAGATAAAAGCGTCAGAGCTTCGATTATCGGTCTCCTTTACTCGCTTTGAAGATGCTAATTATTGCGTTCATGGGCGATTGGCGCCGGTGGCACAAAGCAACTATCTATTCGTTCTTCTTCTTCTTTTTTTGTTATGGCAATCTACTTTCCTCTTGGAAGTAATTTTTGCCAGTGTCAAGTATTAAATAGTTCAGTGGTAGATATTGTTTAATTTTTCATTAGAATGCGGGTGCATCGCATTCTAATGCTGCTTGGAGCATTTGGCACCAAGTATATCAAGACAGTTTACTCGGTTAGTTCTGCCGAGGAAGCCACCACTTCAATAAAAGTCTCAGCTTCACACAACCAAGATCGCGCCTATTTCAATTATCCCACATATTGTTCAGTTGCGTAGACACTTGTACCATATAACTGCACCAATTTTAAGACACAATATCCACTATGAATCAATTTGAAAATAATTAAAATAGACATCAAACCGAACTTGATAAAATGGCGCCAAAAACTCCATCTATTCGTTTGCGAGATGGAAACGCTCATCGCGCATTGACGACAGATGCCGCCATAGGAATTCTCTTATAGCGCGTCGCCCCTGTGGTCAGGCCATTGGATTACTCGTTTCACTTTCTCCATGTATTATTATAATAATTTTATGTAACAGAATATACGTACATAACAGAGGTGGTACAACTCGCTAGCATGCTGATTCACCAAGTGCTCGCAGAATTTCCCAGCAGTATATGCCTTGAATTTACAAGCTGTAAACAAAGACATTGAAGCTGTCAGTTCTATAAATTTTGCAGACGTTGACGATTTAAAAAACAATCTTAGTCTCATCGCTATGTTTTGAATAACATGGTGTTTGAACGTTGGTTAACTCGATGTTCAATATAAGCGGTATTGTGTTCAATGTAAGCGGTATTGTATTCAATATAAGCGGTATACCGCTTAACCGTGCCACTTAAAACTAGTGTTAAGTAAATGAAGGCTGATTGATAGTCGCTAATCGAAATTTAAGTCAGGTAATTTAACATTAGAAAAACTAAATAAGTATTTTTATACAAAATAAAATAATTATAAATAATTATTTATTTGGAATTTATGTGGTTTTGCCATCACTTTGTTAATATGTAATCATAATAATGTACGAAAGCTTAAAGATAATCTATATAAAAATATGGACTCTATTTTTCTATTTACAAGGGTGTCCGTTGTACAGTATGATCTGTTAATACGTACCGTGTGGACATACGTAGTACTGGACGACGGTTTCCCGCGCTAATATCGAAGTATCTGTCATTGGAGGCGGCAGTACGTTGACCGCTGACAAGACTATCAACGGCACGTCCCGATGGATGCGGCTGATGTGCGCTGTGACCAGCTGGCTCGCTGCCGCCCGGTAGAAGCAGTACCCGCAGCAGTAAGGACTCGAGCCGTGAGCTTTGAACACGTGCATCACCAAGTCGATAGCATTACCCGAACAGTCGAAGTCGCAGTAAGAACATATCAAGGAGTTCTCGCCTCCCACGCGCTTGTGCGCCGACGCGTGGACCAACGCCTCTTCGGCGGAATCTGAAGTGAAGGAGCAATAGCGACCGGCGCATTTAAATACGTTCACTAGCTTCGGAGGATTCATCATCGTGTCTAGAACGACACGGTGCTTCTTGGACATAACGTCTGCCTGGACTTCCTCATATTTATACTCTTTCTTGTCCTCTTTGGGAGGCTCTGACAACACACGCGGGTAGCTCGGACTCGCTTGAGACGGCTCTACTGCCACTGTCGGGGCGCCGAGACTTATGACATTTTCTATTTTGGGTAAAGTCGGAAGTTCCACGGCTAGCGGCGTCAAAGGAGTCTCCAGTTCTTTAGACATCAATTCTGATATAGGGCGCACATTTATATAAGGTTTAACAGAAGATGACTGAACTTCTGCCGGTGCTGTAATTTGATTCTCATCTTCAGATGGAAATTTAGGATTTTCTATAACCGGGAAGTTGTCCATGTGCTTATCGAGATAATGTTGCAAGCAATCTTTGAATTTGTGCCGCCCTTGCGGTGTCACAATTACTTTACAAAGGAAGCAGTATCCATCCCAGATCTCAAAATGTTTTAACTGCACGTGTTTCTTCATAGATATCAGAAGAGCCGTTCTATAATGATTATTCTCTCCATTAACGCAGCATACGTATTCTTTAGAGCCACTATCTGTATATGATATCTTGAAATGCGCACAATCATTAATATCTGCTGGTTCTGGTACAGTAGTGGTTTCAGGTGGTTCATTCGTATTTGAGTCAACTGTGTCGATGTTGTCAGTTCCACATATTTCAGAAATCAAGTTATTTTTCAATACCTCAATCTCTTTATTATTTGCGATTTCTTCCTCAATCGCCTCCTTTTTAAGAACAGTTTCAAGATTTACCGAAGAATTAGACGCTTCTGTTGAAATGTCATCATTTTCAAAAGCTATCTTGGATAGCATGTTAGTATTTGATTTCTTTTCAATATCCGGAGACGTCTCGAACTCATTTGATAATGTTCTTTTTACGGGTAAAGATTCACTTGGCTGATCACTATCCGTCACATCGCTTTGATCATCACTAACCTCTGACACACTTTGATTTGACCTCCTACTTCTGAGTACTCGTGATTTTTCTGGGTCCATAGTAGTGCGTCTTGTTAACGCATTTATTGTTTTTCTGGACATAACTGCCAAATTAATAGTATAAACTTCTGTTTGTTCATCGTTATGGCGGACTATAACATGGGTTTTGAGGTTTTCTAAAGATATTTGAGTGAAGTTACATTTTTCACAAATATAACCAATAAGCTGACCTTTGACATCTTTAGGAGGAGGAGGTATGTCCAAATTGAAAGGGCACTTTTCGACATTAACGCACGAACAAGAGTATTTGTATTCACCGGTATGCATGCTTACAATATGCCAAAAAAACTCTTCTAGTATGCATTTTTTCCATCCACGTCTATTCCCAAACTCTTTAAAACAAAATCTGCATACATATTTCTCTGAAGGTATTTTACTTATAGCTTGAAAATTAATTTCTTCACATTGTTCAATGGCCTCTTTTGCCATTTCAAGGCTAAGACGAGATAGTGGAATTTCAGAATGAGGATGCTGTTGTTTATAGTGGTTAACAATATCTTCGCCGCTATGGATACACAGACGGCACGAGTATGTTAAAACATTCTTGTGAAAGCAATATGATTTATCGGTAAAGCAATTAGGATCTGGTATATTTAGTGATGTTTGGGGCGCTAGTTTATCTTCGTTTACCGGAATCTCAGGCTGCTTCAACTCCGATTTCTTTTTTCTATTCTTAGGTTTAATGACACCAGTTTGCCAGCTTGATCGCTTACGCTTAGGTTTCTTTTTCAACTCTACTAACAAGTCGGTACTTCCAAAACTTTGAGTTGAAGCTAGAGAATCATTTTCAGAATCAGAACTTTGTTCTTCTTTGTTATCAAAAGATTTAATGGATTCATTCTTTTCACTTATAGAATCAGATTCAAAAGCGTATGGATCTTCGTCATCCGATTTCTGAACCTGCTTCGTTTTCGATTTTGGACCTGGCTTATATTTAACTGGTTTTATTATTTTTTCAACTGGTTCTTCAGGTTTCAACTTTGGCTTGGGACCTGGCTTCTTCCGTATAGTTTTCGCTATTGGTGGAATTTCCTCATTCGACTCCAAATCTTTGAACTTCTCTAAAACAACAACAGGTCCAGGCTCATTACTCGCATCCTCTTTTGATCTAGTATTGCTGTCATCTACAAGTTTTGCTAAGCGGCACATTCGGATTCCCGTTGCATTCAAAACGTCGTCACTCATAAACATCTCTTTTAAGTCCTCTTGGAGTTGTAGTAATTCTCTAGATGGTTTTTTTACTTTTGGTATAGCAGATCTAGTGATTCTTTTAGCACCTCTGGGGACTACATTTTTTAAAGATTTGCCTCTTCCTCTTCTCGTGAATTTTCCTTTTCTAACCAGTTTTCTTTTAGTTGCATTTGTTTCTGTCTGGTCTTGTAAAATATTTTCATCCATATCTATTTCGTCATTCTCTTCAGTATTATCTTTTAATACTGTATCTGCGCTCTTTTCTGTATTATCTTTTAAAACCGTATCTGCGCTCTCATCGGTATTATCTTTCAAAATTGTCTCTGCACCTTCTTCGTTTTCATCGGATCTTTCCAAAGTGTTGTTATCATTCGAATTTAATTTAGATTTTTCTTGCAAATCGCTACCTTCTTTTGTGTTTTTTGTAGTTGACTGCACATCTACGACAGACAGGTCTTTTTCGTCAGCTTTATTTGATGAATCTCCACTAGTGTCGAGCGTTGATTTAGCATCATGGCCGTCTATTGATTCATCGTCTTCATCCGAAACTATTTCACAGAGTTTCTCAAGTTTCTTTTTTATTTTTTCATTTTCACTAGATTGGCCACCTAATATACTAAATATTTCTTTGAGTTTCGATTTATTTTTTAGAATAGATAATATGTTATCAATTGAATTATTTGAAGTCGCTTCTTTGTTAGACGAACAAGCCTCCAAGTTGTCTTTATTACTATCTTTTAAAGAATCGTGTGAAGATGTAACTAAAGAATTAATATCAGTTTGTGTCTCATTAGTACTGTCTGGTAAACTGTCATCCAGATCAGGTTTCTTCAAAACAACTTCGTCAGTACTATCAGGGGTGGAACTTCCTTCAAAAACTGGTTTCTTATTATCTTCTTTCTTTTCATATATACTTTCTTTATTTATTTCAGTTGTAGAGACAATATTATCGTTTGATGCTAGTGTACTTTGAAGTGGAACCTTTAACGTAGTCTGGACTAACTCAGACGATTCTGAACCTTTTTCGGCTTCAACGGACTCGTTGATTTCTGTATTCATATTTTTCTTTACAGATTCAGTTTTTTTAGGACTCTCTGAAAACACGCTGATATTCATTTCAACGCCTTTAGTCATAGTCTTTAGATCTTTAGAACCATCAACATTTGTTTTGTCATAGCCAAAAGACTCTAAAGTAGATTTGTCATTACTAAATTCTATGGTCGACATTTTTGAAGGCTCTAAATCATTGTCGAGATCAGCTATAAGAGCATTGATGTTATGAATCACAGGGTCTGAAACTAAATTATCAGAGAAACTTTCCAAATCATCAATACCAAAACTATTATCTAGTTGATCCATGTCTTCCTCATTTGATGCCTTTGGCGCACTTGAAATTGCGGAATATTCAATGTCTGGCTTTTTAGTGTCATTGTGAGATAATCCACCTAGATTTTCTTCGTTTTTGGATAAACTTTTTAAGACATTAGTAGAAGGACCGGTTCCTGTACCGGATTGATATTTTTCAGTGCATATTTTTAAAGGTTTCATAAATTTGCTGGTATCTCCATTTTCTGACTCATGCTGGTCTATGTCTGAATCAGAATCGTGTATCACAGCCTTTTTCGTTTTCTTAGTTTTAAAACCAGGAATATCATTAGAAGATGGTGATGGTAAATCACATTTTTTACTTAACCTTGTTACTCGCATTACAGGTATCTCTACATCGGATTTAACGGGATTGTCTTTTTTGCTGTCATAACTTTTGATTTCAACTTTTTCAACTTTCGACACTTTCTTTTTTATAATTTTACTCATGTTATCACCGACGACGAGTTTTTTAGCACTAACATCAACATGTTTTTCTTCTTTCTTTTTAGTGTCCTTGACTTCTTTTTGAACTTCTTTCTTTTCTTCTACTATCTGTTTTTGTTCTTCAACAGGCCGTTTAATTTTTGGTATTTTATAGTTTTTCACACCGTAACCAGACCCAAGAATAGTGCCCTTTGTAATATTATCGTTAGAATATACTATTCCTACATGTTTGCTTTCACGCTCTCGATTATTTTCATACTTGTATTTATTTTTAGAACCCTGTAAATCACGTCGCATTCTCGGATCTCTATAGTTTTTTCTTGGGGAATATGGTTTTATGTTGCCAATGTTCTTTGTAAATTTTTCAGGAACATCTTTTTTTGAAGGAATGATTCTAACCAAGCTTGATGATCTCTCTTTTTTTCTTGAATCTCTTGTGTCAGGCTTATTAAAAAACTTTAATTTGTTGTTTTGTTTATAGAAATTTTGAAAGTCTTCTTTCAAATCTTTAAAAGATCTCTCTTTTTCAGATGTGAGAATGTCCCTCCCTACACTGCGAGCACGCTTGAAATTACTCTGGTTACGATTAGGATTGAAATACTCTGCAGTACTACATTTTGGATCCCGTTGATTGGACAGCGACCTGCCCACACTTGACTCACGGCACAGTGTTCTTCCTACACTCGACGCACGTCTTCGACGATCATCAAACGAATGATCAAACATTTGTTTTTTATCTTCTTTTAAAAAACCTTGAAAAGTCGAACGGACACTAGTGTCTATTGTGAATGAGCCTCCTATATCTGGTTTAACAGACAATCTATTATCAGTGTCATTTGTAGTTCTACTTACACTTGAAGCTCTAACATCAAAGCGTGTAGACGAGGAAGGATGCATTCTACTATCAGTTGATACTCCACGCCCTATACTCCGTTCTCGAATAAATCCTTTCCTCATATCATTATTATCAGTTTTATGATGGTATTCATTTCCTGAAAAGCTATGACCTCTAAATCGATCGTCAAAGTCGCGAGACGTTGCATGGCCATCGGTAGAGTCACGCTTGAATCTCTGATCGTTATTGTAATGATGAGAATCATGTTCCGAATAATCACTTCTTTCATTTCTACCTACACTATGTTCTCTGTAATTACGGTATGAGTCTGCTCTATACGAATTATTATAACTTGACCTTTTTCGATCCCCATAGTGGATACGGTCGGTGTCATCGTGTTGAAAATTGTCTTGATCGGAGCTTCTATTTAATCTTGGATCTCTAGACTGAGGTTCTGATCGCCCAAATGGATGACTTGGTGTTGAAGGCGTATCAATTCGCCCAAAAGAATGACTAGGTGTCATGGAACCTTCATTCCTTGAAAAATCTGGTCTCCCGAAAGGATGGCTTGGAGTTAACGGACAATCTGAGCGGCCAAAGGGATGACTAGGTGTTAATGGACAATCTGAGCGACCAAAGGGATGGCTTGGAGTCGGGGGACAATCTGAGCGACCAAAGGGATGGCTAGGAGTCGGGGGACAATCTGATCTGCCGAAAGGGTGTATGGGTGTCATTGGAGCATCTGATCGGCCAAATGAGGGAACTGGTGTCCGAGGACAGTCTGCTCTGCTGTAGTTGTCTCTTCTATCGTGGAATCTTGAATTATAATTATCATAGTTATTGTGTGATTCACCATAGCGAGCTTTGGAGTGATCAGACGTCTCCCTGTGAACAGAACTTGACCTGGGATCACGTTTTAAATTTCCATCCCGAAGCTCTGAAGTGTCCCCCCATCGTGAATCCCGTCTTCTCTCTTTTTCGTGCTGCTCCCAATGAGGTCTGCGTTCTTGTTCTTTGACCAAACGCTCTTGTTGATCATACATTGAAAACATTGGCGCATAAACGTGTTTACGAGCAGAGTTATTGTCATCCACTTCCAGTTGGTGATGATTAGCAAGATCAAATGTTCTTGCATTAGGAGTCATATTAGGATTTCTGCTAGGCGTCATGTTAGGAGCTATGCTAGTGGTCATATTAGAAACCCTATTGGGAGTCATATTCGGGACCCTGTTAGGTGTCGCGTTTGGGGTCATACTTGGAGACATTAAAAGAGGTCCCCTATTAGGAGTCATACTCGAATTTTTATTTGTTGTTGCATTTGGGTAGTTAACGACAGGTGGCACCACCGGTCGTGCTTGTCCAGAATGTTCTTTGTCAGCAGCTTGATTCAAATCTCTTCTCATGCGAGGATCTACATGGGCATTTGTCATGTTATTCACTGGCTTATCCTTTCTTATTTCAAGGGGAGACGACGCAGGGGTTTTGATATTTTGTGTTAATGTTCTCATATCAACATCTAATTTTGAAGGAGCTCCCGTTTTGACAGGTTCAACAGGTATTATAACGGGAGGTGCATTTTTTATAGTACTCAGCGCCTCTTTATTGTCTGGGGATTTAGGAGCGAGATTTCCGTAAATATCGTTCAAAGAGAAATCCGATTCCAAATCTTCATCTGATAAGTAATCATCGTCATCGAGAGCCAGTTTAGTAGGAAAATTAAACCGTTCACATTCTTTTTCAGTCAGTTTAAGACTTTGTTTCTTTAAATTATCTTCTTTTGATGACATACTGCTGTCATCGTTCAAAGATAAGATTGGATCATTAAAAAATAGAGAAGTGGTTGAAGGCACGGAAGAAACTGACTTTTTCTTATACTTTTCAATAGATATTCTCTTTTTTGGAGCAATCTCTTGAGCACTTGCCACTTTTGTAAGCTTAGGTTGATGCATTAAAGGTGTAGTCGGTGTCTCCGATCCAGGTATAGAAATAGGTTCTCCTAAGATTTCTTTTTTTAGCGCCTGTAATATATCTATTTCAGATACTACATCATCTTTAGGTTTCTGAGTGGCGACACTTTGATCATGTAGCAATGGTATTTCAACAGGTGTTTTGTCTTCATTTTTGGTACTTTTTGAATAGGATGCAATTTCCGGGAGATCGCCTTGTTTTGAAGATAAAGTAGGAGTTTCTTTCTCCGATTGACATAAATTCTTATCAATTAATATTTCTTTCACTTCAAGAGAGCTTTCATTAGTAGCATGCGAGCTATGTTTCTCGTCTTTCAAAGGTTTGTAAAAATTGGCTGGTTGACTAGATTCTACGCTAATTTCAGAAGTCTTTTCTGATTTGTTCTCGTCACCTTTATTACATTTAGTGACCTGATTTTCACCCGAAGACTCGCTAACTGGTAACTTCACATTCTTCTTTTCTGCATCAACTGAACCTTCATTTAAAATTTCTTCTTGGGTAGAACTATTCTTTGATTCGTCATCTTTTTTGCAATCTTGCAAGTTTTCTTTGATAGTAGAAGACGAGTTTTTGTCATACATTTCAAAATCATCAACTGCAACTGCAGTATCCTGCGTAACATTGGACGTATCATTTATAGTATCACTTGATACAGCATCCTTATCAGAATTGATTACGAGACAAATCTGAATTTTTCGTGGTTTTTCTTGTGTCTTGGAACCTTTTACTTTTGAAGAATTTGCATTACCATCATCAAGAATGAAGTTATCATAGATACTCGAAATAACTTCACTCTCGCTGTCCGATAATTCACCTTCTTCTACTTCATCTTTCTTTTTAGATTTAGAGGTATTTCTCTTTTTGTATGATTTTAATAATAAATCCGATATATCGTCACATTTAGCTCCCGTTTGCTTTAGTTCATTGAGTATTTGTCTTTTAGCTTCTCTTAACGTTTCAATATCGACATCGTTATCGTTACAATTCATTATTCTAGATAAAATGTCTTTACTATTCAAAGAATTTAAGCTTTCTTCAGGAACATTTAATGTTATATTCAAATCCTTTCCTTTTTTGGTCTGATTCTGCTTGGACTTTTTCCTCTCTTTTTTATTGTATGTTGGAGAGGATCTTTTAGGCGATCTCCGGGGAGACCTTCGACTAAATAGAGGTTTATTATCAGTTTTTTCATTGCTCTCCCAGCGTCTATTGCTAGGTTCAGGTGAAAGCAATACACGTGTATAGTTTCGTTTTGATATTGTTGAATTAGCTGCCTTATTAGGACTTTTCGGTGGATTACGAACTGGAGATAGTGAAGTTTTATTAGGCCTTCTCTGAAAAAGTGCAGGTTCTTTACTTCCTGGAGTGCACGTTTCTTCAACTATGTTAGCTCGCGCAATTTCAGGTAGTGTTTCCTGACCTTCATCACGACTTTTGCTAACAACTGATTTCAATTTGTTCCGAACTTTTTCTAAATCATTACCCTCTAAAGGTTTCGTAGTTGATGCTGTTGAAGTTGATTTAGGACCAATCTGCGTATCTCTCTGGAAGAAAAAATATTAGGTTTAATTATATGTTATTAGCCAAAAATTTAAGGTAATATTTTGATAAAAAGAAAGACTTTTTTATTTAAAACAAACCTGTTCTACTTTTGCATACAAATTAACTAGTACTTGTTCGCATTTGAGCAAATTTTCCATTTTCATCCTGCAACAAAATGAGTGATAAATATTAGCAATATTTAAAAAATCAGCGATATTATACTATATGTATGTAATAAATAATACATATCAACTTTTAAAAAATATATAAATGTAAATGAATGTTGTATCACTAAAATTAACTCACCTTTTCTTCTGGTCTAAAAGGAGATCTCTTAGAGATCTAATCTTGTCGAGTTGCGCCTGGCGAGGGTTCGCCGCTGCCGAGCTCGTACTCTCCAGTCTTTTGATCATATTTTCCAAGAAAGGAATGTACTTCTTCATCTCCTCGAACTTCCGGTCGTAGTCCGAATCCATGTTGGTAGCTAAAATTAATAAACTCGACAATTTACTTTCGTACCACACTGACTTCATTTACATTATTATTTATTTATTATTAGAAATAAATTACATTTTTGTTTAGACTCTCGCAATACCTAGCAGTAGGTTTGGCTGCGAGTACTGGTCATTTATAATCTAACTAGTGGACCCTGTGAACTTCGTATCACCTAAAATTTAATGATTATCAATTTTACCTTGAGAACCAGCGCTATCTTTTTAATTTGTAAGTTAATAACAAAGCAGCCGAATACTAAAACGAAAGCAACACTACGGTCCTTTTATCATTTCTAAGATCATTATTCAGACTAAAACCACTTTATCAAAAGTTAACTGTCAAAAGTAACCCGAAATGGCGATTCCCATACAAAATAGCCAATGTTCATAGTACGTTTCATTGAATATTCGCTATTCAATGAAACGCATTCTACTTACTTTCAGGGGAAATGACCAAAGAGAATGTAATACTACGTTGACGTATTTGACATATTTTACCATATATGATTGCTTAACGCTTTACTACGTTGAGATGACAAAATTGACAAATGATATTTATTTTTCTTAATTAATCAATCAAATGCACAAAGAAGTTTCAATTCCGACGTCGAAATCAATCACCCCAAAAGTAGCTTTCTATAACTTTTTAACCCTGTTAAGGGATAAATATTTAAAAAATACGAAACACGTGTTCAATTAATTTTGTGAAAGAATGTCTATGCCAAATTTCAAGTCAATCGGGCCAAGGAATCGCGTTCTCCCATACAAACTTTGCCACCCTGTTTCACCCCTTTAGGAGTTGAATTTCGCAAAATCCCGTCTTAGTGAGCACTTACGCCCTAAAAGGAGCCCCTATGCAAAATTTGAGACTCCTAGCACTTGTAGTTTCTGAGATTTCGTGATCAGTGAGTGAGTGATTTTCCCTTTTATATATATAGATTTTAATATATATAAATTATATCGGTTTTGTTGCAGTAATGTAGTTCTACTTAGTTTATATTTTAAGCAATGAGATCTTGCCTTAAACTCGCATTCAGTAAGATTCAAATTTACTAATTAAAAAGATGTTTTGACGCCACAAACCATGTTCTCTTCAAAATCAAAAAGAACAACAAACCCAATAAACCTAATAATCTAAGCTAACTGCTATGCTCAAAAGATATTCACAAGGGTATAAATGTAAGAACTCTGCATCAAACGTGCTAATGTTCTTGTCAGAAGCACCACACAGTGTGTACTTGGATCTTAAAGTAAGTTTTCGTATTGATAAGTACTAATTTACCACTTTGTTTTTTATAAATAAGCTAACATCACAACTAAACACGTTCTTTATTTTTGTTGCAGGTTTGATTTTTGGCATTTTCGGTGCATGACGATGTAAGGACATAATATACCTACAGTATTTATGTTAAAGACGTAGATACTCAAGACACTGTGATTTGAAACTTTCAATTTTATTACTGTAATTTTAAATTAAAATAAAATGTTTAAATAAGTTATTATAGTATATTAGCAGAACGTTCAAGATGTTAGTAGGTAAGTAATTAATATTTTTATATTTACTCAAGTCACATCTTGTTATTAAAGTTCCTCGTGTTAAACGAACCTGTATTAAAAGTTATTTATTTATTTTTTAATTTATTTTATTTATTTATTTCCACTCTTACATCTATCTTTACAGGTAGATGTAATATACGATTTTTACATCGGGTTCCCGGATCCGATTACCGGATCACACTTTTTCCATACACAAGACGACGACGCGACGCACCGCACATGCACGCGGGCCTGTAAGGGATTCTGCCAGGGGCCTATTTCATAAACATTACAATTTGTAATTTACTACGGTATTAGTGTCGTAGTTTATTTTCTAGTTTCAAATTGGCGACGCAATGAACACCAACCGATCGTTATAATTAACTACAGTAATGTTTATGAAACAGGGCCCTGTATGGTTAAAAAACCTGGATACGCGACGATTAGAATGGCGACAGAACATTGAGGCGACGTTCAATGTTGCGACAAAACATCGGATCGGCGTACGTTGGCGCGCGCGACAGAACATTACGGCGACAATAAATAAAGGGTACGACTATGAACATTGGTTCGATAACAGACAGAACTATGAGGCGACAACGTGTTTTAAGCCTATACAGTGTTATTTGTAAAACACCAACAACCTCGCAGGAGTAACATCATAAACGTTTGTCCTACGACTTTGCCGAAAAACAGACAAAAAAAACGGTGGTGATAGGTGACACGCTTAAAATCACGCACGCGTGCCAGTTTACTCGTTTTAAAATTGCTAGTGGTTAACTGGCACTGATGACTTTTATATATAATTAAACTTATAACACCCCTTTTTTGGGTCGGGGGTTAAAAATATGTTTTACCTAACCATTTAACTAACATTTTATAAACCTTTAATTAAAATAATAATAAATGTTTTCCGAAACAAATAATGAACTAAGATTTTATATACTTATTTGTTGTATGTAGGTAAAATAAAACGACTTGAAATAATTTGAATGTAAAAAAAAATAATACGAGCTGGCCTGGCCACCTACCTACCACAAAAACACAAAAAAGCTACTTTCCATACAAATGTCCGAACTGCTGATTAAGTTTTGTATAAAAAGACATTTTTTTCTGTTTTCGGAAAAGTCGTAGAACTTTGAAGCTTTGGTTTTCTAACTGGTATTGATCAAGATGTGATCCAGAGTGAATGGAGGAGATCCAGATCGCCATACACACACAACTGTTCTGAAAAAACAAATTGTTTAACAGAAGCCATGTTATTAAATAAATGCTACTATAGTGTAAAGGAGTACTTGACTGATAAAATTAATTTAAATATTTTTGAAATACTAATAAGACGTCTTCTCCTCCATCAATTGCTATACCCTACTGGGTCCATAATGTTCTCTTTCTAACTTTATGGTATGCAATAAAATATTGAATTGAATTGAATTGAATTGATCAGCATGCTAAGAGATGTTCATTGTGTGAAATAAGCGAGATGTCAAAGAATGCAATCTGTTCAAAAGGATTATTTTACTTACGCGGTAGAACATAGTTACGTCTTACCGACAATTTAGTACGTCTTTACAATATTATAAGTTTGTTTATGTTAAGTACGTAAATTTATATTATATTTATATTATTATAAACAAACATTCAATTCGAAAAACTTTTAAATCTTTTTAAAAATAAACGACTCTAATGAAATAGCACACAAAAGCAAAAAAAAAAAAAAACGTTTTTGAGACGACCTAAAAAGTTTTAAATAATTTCTCTCGTAAAGATTTATAACCTTATACAGAAGTTATAAACCTAAAAGTGGAGCGCATTTTGTAAGTGGCACTACTGCGTGGCACTCGCACTAGTGTCACGCGCTTCACGTTTTCAAAGTAGGGCCAATTGAATAGATCATATTTGACACTATCAAAATTCAACAACGCGACCTTTTAACGGCAGGCACACAATTTTTATTGTAAAAATATGTCAAATCATCTGTCAAGTGAGCTACTCAGAACTTACTCTTACATTGTGAAACAGGACCTTAGTAAAACACATTTATTGTAATCTCAAAAGAAAGCTTACGATTGACTTTGAAAAATAACACTATAGACTGACTGATATCAAAAGTGATCCATTAAATTGGCCCTACTTTAGAACTTCTTTAAAGGGTTGTATTGTAATATAAAATTACGAGATTCATTATTTTTAAGTATACTTTTTAGTCCGATTTTTATACTTTTTAGTTCGTATTAAAAATATGTTTTTATATAATTATTTTCTGATTTTTAGAGCTTTATCACACTGGCGATTTGCCAGCGAGTTAAAAGCGAAGCGAGCTCGCCACGATTGTGCAACGAGCTCGCGGCGAGTTCGCAACGAGCGCGCCGCGAACTCGCTGTGTGCCCGCGATGTCTTTGCGGCGAGTTCGCCACGAGCTCGTTACGCAATCGTAACAAGCTCACTTCGCTTTGAACTCGCTGGCAAATCGCCAGTATGATCAGGCTCTTAGGTCTGTGTTAATTTTTTCCGGCTTCATCGTCAGACCCTGGACACCATCTCCCAAAAGAGTACCAGCCTGTCAAGACAAATCAAACAAGCCTGAACTCGATATGACGTTACGGACGGACTCGGTGTGGCGTTATATGATTTTATTACAGAGTTCCTGTGGCTTTTTTCCGGCTCCACCATCAGACCCTGGACGCATATAAGCAAAATCTAACTACGGAGTTTAGATAGTGATCTCTCATTGGTCAAAAAACTCGGTAAGTAGTTAAGAGTTTGCACGCAAAATCTAACTACGGAGTTTTTTGACCAACCTGTTTTCGAGATTATTGGTGTCATTGAGGTAAATAATAATAAAATTGCGACGCAGGTTCGTGTTAGAGTATAGCAAAGAGTGTGCAAGGTGTCGTTTCTGGCGCTTCACCGGCCGCTGCCGCGGCACACTCGCTCGGCTCGCGCATTGTTGGTCACGATACTAACCTAACCCCACACGGAGATGCATAATATCTGATACCACATTAGTTTTTTTTTAACCTAACCTAAAACATCAATATTATGCAAAAAAGTTGATATTGAAAGCTGTCATTTGGTCGACAGATACCACAGACTCGAAAAAGCAAAATCGAAAAAGCGCGGCAGGTTTAGAAAATTAGGCATAAATTTCAAATTTTATGGACATACAAATATTTCTTTGACAAGGCAACCAATAATAAGTGCTTTAAAAAAAAAGATACGTTAAAAGAAAAAAGATAGGTTTAATATTTTTTTCTTCAATTTTTTCAATTATAATCGCACACTCGCAATCTAAATCTAATGCCAGGCTAGACTTGTGTAACGTCGTCAAACATGAAATATAATCGTCGTGCCACCAACTCATGCCACCACCCACCACACCAGTGACACGAAAAGGAATTCTGTATATGATCTAGGTACTGTGGACCAGCGCGAGCGATACATTAAATTCTCGTCCACACACAAAATTCACGTTACATTACAAGAGTCTACATCTAGACCCGGCCTCATGCAAATGCAATGCAAACCAAAGAAAACAATATTACTGAAGACATGGCTGTATGGACATGGCTGTATGGACATAACTATATCCTTTGCCTTCCTTTTAATAGGAGAATTAAATAAAGAAACAATCATAACCAAAAAACTTATGCATGATCCTGCGGCGGTATCGGCTAAAAACATTGAAGTTCATGTTAACTGTGTTTTGACAGATGTATACATTGCTATTTTTCTTTGGTAAGTTTTTATTTGTGCCAAAACGAAGTAGCAATGTATTACATACATCTGTCAAAACACAGTTAACATGAACTTCAATGTTTTAGCCGATAGAGCCCCTGGCCTAACACCCTGGCAAGGTGACGAGTGCAACTACTACTACTGCAAATAAATGAAATGACAACTCTCCACAAACAACTAACATTACCTATATTCGGAAATACCTAAATATGCATATTTTGTGTAGTGGTCGTACTTTACGTTTTCACATTGTATTGTATGTAAATACATACAGTACCTACTTAGGTACCTACCTACAGTAGTCTAGAACAATCAATATTAAAAATTTCCGCGCAAAAGGGATACCTATCTCTACCTGTCGTATAAGAGGGAACAAACTGCATTATATTCAACGCCGTACCTATTTCCTTACAAATTATTACTTATAACTGAACTGACGAAGCTTTTAGTAGTAGGAACCTAAGTAACTATACACTTACCTACGCTTTTTACCCACTAAGGCTTAGTATAGGTAAACAGCTTCTGTATATTCGTAATCAATCTGATTTAAAAACCTGACATACAAGTAGGCAAAGATTTGCAAGTAGGTAGGTATATATACGAAAATACAATGTTAAATTGATGACGAATCGAATCGAATTTCTGAATACGAGTAATTTAATAGCAATTATTGATAGTTTAAAACACAGAACCTACCTTACTTAACACTTATTATAACTTTCGAAAACAAATTCACAACCGCAATCCAGTAAATCCTTTAGTACAGTTATTTCAGACATAAATTCTTGCACTTCCTTGCCACTGTTGCCACATTTCATTTCACGACCCGTTCTCTCCGCGTCAGTTTTCCAAATGAACGACAAAATGGCGGCCGGCACGGGCGGGCAGCGCACCAGGCTCCGCGCCTTGCTCGGGTCGGGCCGGTCGGGCCTCGGGCGCGCACGGGCGATAACGACGACAAACCGCGCGAGAAGAATTAGATAGAATCAATCGGTCGGTACACTACCAACCTACGCAACGCGACAAAACGAGTGATGTCATTTGAGACACTATATTATTTTTTTACTACCGCTTTACTTATAAAAATATTGAAACATTTACCTAAATATTTGTATGATAATTCTTTAAAAACTATGGTATTCAAGTACACAAATACTTCTTACTATCTTCTGAGATTTTTTTAATGGCTGTCTCAGGATTCTCAGGTAATGATTTAAGCAGTAGGTAATAGAATAAATCAATGTTGTTATTACAACCTACCTTATCCAAATCATTTTATAAGATTGATCGAGGCAATCTTCCAGATCCGCTTGAGCAGCTATTAAATTAAAAGAAAAGAGGTTAATGAATTGTTTTTTTACTACATACATAGTTAAAGTTACCTTGTGGCAGACCTCTAAATTTGATAGGTTATCCGTTGCATATAGTCGTAAATCCTGATCGCTACTAGCCTGCCTATGTTCACACCTCAGGTTCACACGTAATACCTTTCCTGCATACACACCTACATCCATCCACAAAATTCGCATCCAATCGGTTACTTAATCAAAATAGGTAGGTACGTTTGTTTGTCATTAATTAAAAATTTAATTTAATACCTACTATCACGTCACGTAGGTACCTACTAGATAATTCTACTAAAGGAACTTAAATCACATCAAGTTCTATAGCAACTTACGCGTTATAGTAAGTGGCCAAGCATAATAATGGCTGGCTCCGTTCTCTACGCAACGCAAGTGAAAGATTGCGGTCACGAATTCCTTCAATGCAGAGGCATCGCATAAACGCTGTTTATTTGTTAACATAGATCGCGTCGTCTTATTCCCGAATCTACTGAAAAGATCCACTAACCTGTGCAATTAAATCAAAACGAATAAAGATTTTATCACTATAACACGTTGGTCAAAATGGCGCACATCTTTAGCGCCAGCGAATGCTTTGTCTGATTATTATTCCTGCGTTGGCTGGCGTCTCGTTCGCTATTTGGTTTCTTTCTCTCGGGAGCGGACGGACGACGACTGCCAGTGCCAGCCAGCAAACTAGCTGCACACAATGAACAAGGACGCGACACCGCCCCACCGCTCCGGGCCCTCGCTCGCCTCTCCTCGGCTTCGTTCGATGCCGCAGCCAACCAAACCCCCACAACACAACCAAGCATAGCATTCGCCCGTCGGGCTTCGCCAGAGTCACTCGCACGATGTCTCCGCGCTACGAATCAACTTTTATCACTAGTACACGTCTACCAAACGTTTCTCTCAAAATCACTGTTTGTCGTTTGTTCCTTCTGGATGGTTTTGTGTTTTTATCTTTTGTGAAATCTTTTGTTCTGCCCGGCCAGTAGGCATGTCAGACCAGTAAGACCTCAATTTGTGGCCAGAAACTTAGTGAATAAGTAGATTCTCCTTGGTGATAATTTTAAGATGACGTCATCCGCTAGTTATTGCGTAAATAAAACTTAAACGTCAGGGTGTATTGTTTTGTTGTCAAATCAGTGCAGTGTGAATTGTAAATATTTTCTTGTAAAAGTCGCGAATTCTAAGTAAAATCGAGGTAAAATGAGTTCAGAAGTACTAAAACCCGCTATATAAAGTTCATAGTTTGGTGCAAGCATTAACCTTACTGTCATTTCACAAATCTTTGGTTTGGTAAAACTTACCGATTCTCCAAACACTAAAATCTTATTCTAAGCTTGAATACAAGCAAAAAACGGGTCACTTACCTGCGGATAATTCTATGAATCCTCTGCAAGACCTCCGAGTTCTCTTTTATTGTATTATTCTCTCCGAATTTCACGCGAATTCTTACGTGCTGATCAAAATAGCGGATAAGCTAGTAAATAGGTTGATCGTAAATAAGTAGATGTAGAATCGGTCTGGAAATTAATTATCTGCTTCCCTTCAATGTTATTGATACCTTTGTTACCTTTTATGAAATCCATGTAAAGATGTGATGCGTTTGTCGTGATACATTTCAGTTCAGGATTTTTTTTATTTTCTTCTTTTTAACTTAGGTATCCTTTTTTTATCCTTCTTGCTAAAATGTTATGCATGTACCTAAGGTATATAAATTAGTACTTACGTATGCCACAGTCACTACAAATCACAAACCAAGATTGCAAGACCAATTTAACTTTACAATGAAAACAAAAAAACTGACAGACTAATAGAGAACTCCTCTTTTGAAGTCGGTTAAAAAGATCACAAAATTCACTCCAAATAATGACCCTTGTAAATGAGCTTGTAAAGTAGCATTTTTGTTTTAGATAATCAAAATGAAACGCTGTCACAGGTGGTACCCTACTCATAGTATTATAAAACAAACGCTACTAATAGTATTATACTAATAGTATTATTACCTTTATTGTCGTAAACCGAACGAGACATTTACTCAGTAACAAGAGAAATCAACACATTATTCGCATCCTTTGGAGGGATTATTCTACCAAAGAAACGAAACCTATTATCACAGAGTCAATATCGAATTTAAAGTCTGTTTGTCCTTACTTGTCCTAAAGAGCTTTTGACTGTTGTCATACGTGTTTGAAGTTAAATTGATATCTAAAAATATGTTGTCTTATTAAATCAAATTGTCAATAATACCTAGTGATTTCTTTCGTAATCTATGTGTGGAAAAGCATTAATTGTATTTTATAATTGATTATTTCAGTAGAGTTGGGTGAAGATTGCTTACCAAATAAGACAAGTAAGAATAAACGAACTTTGTATCTCCCATATTCGCTGCTAAACGCTCCGTGTTAATTAAAGCGGTTCGGTTTTTTCATTATTATTTAGGAAAAACGTAAATGTTATTGTTTCTGTTTACTTACAGAATGCTCAAGTATTAGATGTCACCTACCTTCTACACATCACAGAATAGAACATACACCGTTGTTTGTAGCAGTTTTAATTCCTTGAGTTTTATACCATTGAAACTAAATATTTCTGACAAAGAAACGGGGGTGGAAAAACGACATAAAAAATACCTACAGTGTTATCCTCATCGACAGTCAGGCAAGGTTTCTACCGAAGCGGAGAGGAGAGGAGATATATGTCTCATTTTTCTATAGAATCTAGTGCTGACCGCGTGCCTACGGAGATGTGGAAATAACGAGAACTGAAAAATAGCATTGTGAATGCTAAAATCTCAAAATTTAAGAGAACTGATTGGTTATTCAAAACACATCTCTCCTCTCCGCTTTGGTGGAAACCGGGCCTACATCTCTACCTTGGTATCACAACGGGAACAGGGTTTTTCTCGTCGTTACACCGGTGTAACCATGAGGAGTGTATGAACGTTTGTATTAGGTCACTTACTTGTTTATTTTTAGATGTCTAGTACGAACTAGAAATTTACTACTAATTTTTTTGTCGTATTTCGACCCATGTGTCTTTGGAAAAAAAATGTTTCATTAGTAGAACACTCACCTGGGATTGAAACAGCTTTAAAATAACGGTGTATACACACACATAAAGATACTGGAAAGTACTTGAACCTTCATACACTCATTGAAGTTGTAGGTTGTAGATTCTCGGTCCTGAATGGGTGTAACAGGTTTGGTGAAGCCTTTCTCTTTATTCTGAAACGTGGACAGTAATAATTATGCTGTTAGACCTGGGTTAGAACTGATGCCGTTTCTTGTCTTTCAGCAAACAAAAGTCACAGCATCAGTTTCACAAACCAGCTCTAAACTTTAGTTGACATTTAAACGACACTCGTCTCGTTAAATTACAGGCGTCGCTTAACACAAAGCGATTGACTAGAAAAGCTAAAAAATAGGGACTTCAAATTTCAGAATAAGGCTTTCATATTAAGGCTCCTATATACCTCAAGTGGCGCCCTCATTTTAATTAAATTTATTGCTCGCTAAGTACATAATGTATGAAAAATTCACATGTACAGATTGAAGCTAAGGTTCTATAGATTATTTACAAACAATAACCTCATTAAAATTTTGTTCGTTGTAGTAGTAGTTCGCAAAAGTGCTAAAAGTGGCCACTTTTGGCACTTTTGCGAACTACTACTACAATTAACTATATTATACTGAGGTTATTGTTTGTAAATAAACTATAGAACCTAAGCTTCAATCTATACATGTGAATTTTCCATACATTTTGTACTTAGCGAGCAATAAATTTAATTAAAATGAGGGCGCCACTTGAGGTATATAGGAGCCTTAAATTTGAGATTTTAGAATTCACAATGCTACTCGGTAGCTCAGCGGTAACATTGGACCGGGCTTCCAAAGGTAGCGGGTTCGATTCTCGTCCGAGAATATGATCTGGTGTGAGTCGTGTTTTTTCAAGAACCGGTATTAGTATTAGTATTACCGGATTAGCAACTTGCGTGGTGATTAACAACAGCGACATTTTCGATAGAAAAAATTAAATAATATTCAAATTATTAGTTTTATAGAAAAATGTTCTTTGAACAGGTCTAAGCGGTTCATTTTGAAACTGAGGTGATTAGCACGCAAGTTGCTAATCACCTCAGTTTACGGTATATTATTTAGTACCTATTGTATAAGGCTTTCTTATCCTATAACCTTTGATTCCCTTGAGTGTCGAAATATGCGTTTTTTTTACGTTAACTTAGAAGTTTAATTATTTCAGTTTTAATTTCAAGTCCACGCGTATACTTCCACGCGTTCCCGAGATAAAGGGTCTTGACAGACAGACAGACAGACGGACAACAAAGTGATCCCATAAGGCTTTCGTTTTTCCTTTTGAGTTATATTTGTATCAGTAACCAACAGCGCAAAACACCGACGTTAGCATAAATAACATATTGTTCGTCATGAGACGAAAATATCTCAGTACTATTATAATATTCTGTGGTATTGATCCTGTGCTCTGCGCAAACTCGCTCGCTATTATAAAAGATACGAGGCGAGCAAGCAAGCCGTTTAGTTGGCTTTCGCATCCGCGGTGTACGGCCGTCTAATGTCCGCGCTACGAAAGAAGTCTTAGATAGGCGCTGATATCATTTAAGTCATTGGCAATTCCCATTCCAATAGCAATAGACATCATATATTTTAGTTCCGTCAAAATTCCGTGAGACTTCTTTCGTGGCGCGGAATACATTGATTGAGACTCGGTAAATAGGTACATGATAAAGCATGTTGCTTATCATTGTAACAACGGTGCGACCGGTCGGACGTCTGTTTACAAGGAATTGCGATAACGCTAGGCAATAAAGCAAAAACAAAGACTCGTCAGAGACGAGTTTAATACACTACAAGTGTATAAGTGTCACTTTTTGTCTCAATCACTCTTGTTGTAAAAGGTTAGAGAGAAGATTTTAAGTATTTTTCAAACCTAGTTTACTGAAAAAAAACTCATAATCCCGCTGTCACATGAACAAACATTTTTTTTTGTGAAAATCTTGTGACGAAGATTATTTTATTAAAAAGAAAGGTAATTTAATTTACGGGTTTTTTAAATGCGTAAAATCTCCTTTTACCGGGACTATATTTATTATCCCACTTTCCTTTGAAACTTTGTAAAAAAATAATATAAAAAAATACTTGTAAAAGTTATCAATAATTAAATAAATGCTTTAAAATGTTGTATATTTCCTATTTTTAACACCTTTCTTCGCATCTACCTAAATCTGAGGGCCATAAAAATAGCACAATTTTTTTGTGTCACAGGGACAAAATTTACAGTCGAAGCATGTACAGTCACGTCTAAAAATATGTATACAGTTTAGAACTTTGTCACTTGTTGTAGTTGTCATTTGTTTTTGATTTCTGTTCAAAAAAGTAATACTTTTTAGAGTGACAAAGTTTCTAAACTGTATACACATTTATACACGTGTCTGTACCGGTGGCACAACTAGTGCAATGCGGTTGGTCCTTTGGGGCCGCAGGCACAAATATGAAATTTTTTATGAGAAAACATTTTCCAAACGCTTAGGAGAAACCTCTGCAGCCATGAAGATCCATCGCATACACACAGTCTAGTTTATTCTTAACATTTAAATAATGTGAAAGTACAAGGGATTCTTTGTTTATTAGGGTTCCGCACCTCAGAAGAGAAATCGGAACTTTTATATATGTATTATCCGTTTTTCTATATCTGTCTAGACAAGAACCATTGACAAGAACAACAAGAACAACAGTGACTCGGTAGCTCAGCGGTCAGAGCATTGGACCGGATATCCAAAGGTCGCGGGTTCGATTCCCGTCCGAGAACATGATCTGGTGCGAGTCGTATTTTTTCTAGTATATTATTTAGTATTATATAAAAATAGCATTGTGAATGCTTACATCTCAAAATTTAAGAACCTCAGAAATACCAATATAAATGGAATTGAAATTAATATTAAATAGATAATTATGTTAAAAGTTTATATTGGTTCGTTGGAGCTCGAAAGAAATCATAAAGACGAAATTGCGAATTATCCCTCTGTGCACGCCGAAGCTTTGTGGTACTTCTATTTTCATACTTGTCGTTTACTTTAATGGAGATTTTTTTCCTAAAAGTGGCCATGAAAGCAATCAAACTTCCTTTTCAACTCGATCAAAAGAATTATGTTAGCGCAATTTATAAATCAAAACCCTAATGGGTTCCGTCTCGTTGACAGAAGCATATTTAAAAAAAGGAAAAGTGTAAAAATATTCGTGGTCGTGTCATCGTACGGAACCTTGGATGTGCAAAATGGGAGTGGCTTACACTTGCCGGGTTTTATATAATAATCCCGAAGATAGACGAGATGGTTGGTACAAACTATTTTGGAAGCAAGTTTTTGTAATCAGATATCGATATCGATAAGGCACATCTGTGACCTTAATAATAATTAATATTGTCTATGTACCTATTAATAATTTTCAATAAAAAAGTGCTTATATTTTTGTTTTTTTTTTTAAGTCGGGAATAGCGATGGGACCACGAAAATTTTTAGTGTAGTGGGTAAACGGGGAAAGAAAATGTTAGAAGAATTACCGCGCACTCACGAGAACTGCCAGATTGAATAGGATCTAGTGCAGTGGGTCTACAGGGTATAAAAATGCCTATGGACCCACCAGTGGGGCATAGCGGTGGGAACACGGTTAATAGGAGCTATATACCCTTTTCAGTCCTTACTTGCAACGTAAAAAGTAACAGTAAAAGTCTTTTATTCGATAGATAAACCTCTACAAATAGTGAAGAAAGTGCATTTATAATATAACACAGATTGTTGAGCACACAACTGACACAACATCGAGTGGAGCGCAGGGTTTCGCAAACCGCATCAAGGTTATATCTAGGTCATTCATTACCTACGTCTCAAGAGACCCGACTGTATTACTCGTGGCGCCATCTCGTTTCATGTGTTTACAACAAAATGCGTGACAAGCTAAAACTGGCGGTGTGCCAAGTTGCTAGAGGGCGTTAGTGACGAAAAAGGTTATCATCAAGCAAATAAAAATAACAAAACATCTCGAGTTCAAGTCGGTAAAAAATATTGCAAGAATAATAATAATCTACTATTTTCAGCTAAATTAAAGGGCTCGCAAATAAAAACCGGGATGAACTTTCAATTTTTCTTTAATCAATAATTTAAAGCTTACAGAGACATTTTCTCCTGTTAAATTACGTAACCGCCGCCGCCGGCGCGGAGGCGGCTCACAATTCCGACAACTTAAATTTCGCCACTATACCACTAAAGAACCGAGCGGAGCGGCCGCATCTAATGCTCCGCCCGTCGGTGTCGCACGAAACAAAACCTTAAACTTCACGATTAAAGTCCTTTTTAAAACCACATCGAACCAAATCACACCTTAATTGCAGTACATTGATGACTCGTCCACATGGGCGATTTACAAAGGCATATGGGAGATTTAGAACGCGTATTCCTTGTGGTTATGTTACGCCGAACTATGGACGGTAACCTTGGTAATCCTACACGTTTCTGTCCGGCAGCATCAAATTAATTGACTGACATCTGTCTAAGTGACCCGCAGAACTAAAAACTTGGATTGTTAAATCGTTTTCTCCAACTCGGATTTGTACAGACTTGAAAACCGTAGATGTAAGACTGTTGAATGACTAATAATGCGGTCACTTAAAGCTGGTTTTCGAACGGCGGGCGAGGCGAGGCAGAAATGAGTCGAGTTAAATAATAAACCCTCGTTTCCCTACGTGATCGAATCAGAAATGAGGAGATCCGTAGGAGAACTAAAGTAACCGACATCGCTCGAAGAATTGCTCAGCTGAAGTGGCAGTAGGCGGGACATGCAGCTAGAAGAACCGATGGCCTTTCGAGCGGAAAAGTTCTAGAATGGCGATCGGGTATCGGACGACGCTACCGTGGGTAGACACCCGACAAGGTGGACCGAGGATCTGGTGCGCGGTCGCGGTGCGCCGCTGGATGCGGGCCAAGCAGGACCTATCGACGTGGAGACCTTGGGGGAGGCCTATACCCAGCAGTACGTGTCGTGCAACTGATATGATGATGATGATGAATAAACACTCGTATTGGCTCAGAAATACAGTCCCCAATATAAAAAAAAAACATTTATATTACTTACACGGGCATCTTCGGTGGATATTGTGACTTATTCCAATTAAATTCTCGCCCATCTGATTCACTCCTCGCCTCGCCAGTGGATAACCACCTTTAGTGTAGATGCTAAAAACATACAATTTTTACTTCGCGAAAATATACAAAAATGCTTACGAAATCAACCGTAGCTTTATCATGTTCACTCACTCACACATTCACACCTACGTCAACATTCTTGATACTTTAGGTAAGAAATAGGTCTTTTAAGTTTGTCTAAACACTTTCATATAAACAGTTTAGCGAATTCACTGTCGGTAATAGTTATAAGGGAGCTGACAGTGGGCTAAATAATAAGACTAAGTGGCTGGAGTAGATGCCAAAAATCTAGACACTACATTAATATAACTACAAAGAAATACATCAAAAATATCCCAGCCATCAGCTGCTACCTTGGTTTCTTGTAAAGAAGACGTTAACCCATAGCTGGAAATTTCACTTTTTCAAATTACAACGAAAATATGAATTTCTTCAAGCAAATCTGTCGTCGATATTATGTAACAATTACATGTATTATACTATATACCGCAGTCGGGGTCAAAAGGACCCCTACATTGCGACTGCATATCCTACAACAGATGTGTCAAACAGTTTTTAACCTTATTTTAACATTTCATTAGGTTTGTTCGCACTCGTGTGTCCGTTTATATTTACAATTGACTTCTAAACCACTATGACAATTTGAGGTATACAATTTAGTTCACTGTTTGTTTCGACGTCGACATGTTTGAACTTACCGTAAATATATCAGCGCGTGTTATATTCCTATGGTCCAGTCAACGAATGCTTCAAAAGGGAGTGTTATGTGCACTATATAGGTCAAAATGTCCTTTAACTTCCTAGCGACTCACCTAGACAAGGGGACTTTTAGTATGTTCACTCCCTAAGCACCCTTAAGTTTCTGAAGGAATCGCTTAATTGCCCGCTCGCGCACTCTACAACACAACCCCTTAATTGACTGGACTATTATTGCAAGATAAGATAGATATTAAAAAACTGAATCTAGTGAAAACTGAAAACTATTATTAAAAATTGAAATATTGAAAAAAGATAATAATTACTTTGTTCTATCAAGGTCAATAATAGATGCAATAATTATGCTGTGTAGATGGTTATTTTAAGCCTATCTCGTGTAAGTTTAATACTGAATTATTTATCTAAAAAGAGGCTAGATATTTATGATATTATTTTAAAAGGGTCGTGTCACATTTAACATCATGTCTATTTCGTATTAAAACTGTGTATTACCAGACTGTTTTTACTTGCTTTCATTCATAACTATAATAATCATGGTTTATCATAGCTGTCTAGGAATTAGGAGCGAGAATACCAAACTATTGTTAATAACGAAAACGGTATAATTTATGACCATACTTAGAGATTTCCAACACATAAGACTGGGCCTTTCAGAGATCACATCAGTACATATTTTGGAGCGAACACCTATATTATTTAATTCGACGACTGTAAAATGAATACTATCCTTTTATCTAAGACTTAAGAAATGAGTAAGTTTTTGAGCGTTCCAATATATGTACCGAAAAACAATTTCACAACGCTGATGTTAGTAAACGCACGTCGCTATTTACTTATGTTTGTGTTAATTTCATGTTCAGATTCAATATCTTCAGCTTTCGTCAGTGTAATAGTCATTATGTGACGTCATAAGCGCAAAGCGTCCACTTTGGCGCCGAGTCAGAAGCCACTTCATTTTAGTACGTAATCACAAGTGTTCTTTACAAGTTACAATGAAACTCCCGGCGTCACCTTTCTACGAGTCTTTCTACAATTAATTTCGAACGACAAGCGTCGCTTCAGCCTCTTTTCGTATTGCCGATCGCAACCCTACGTCACTTTTATATTATTTTGACATTTCATGCAAATCAAATCTCCGTCTCTGCTAGAATAAATGACAGTTTATTCACTACTTTAAGGCTGAGTTGCATCAACTTAATTTAACCTTAACTTTAACAGACACCAACTTATCTGACTCGCTGACAGCGTCGTTGTCGTCTATAGCGTAACCTAGGTAACAATATGTAATAACACTTGGTTTCAGTTTTGACCACCGGCTCAGATAAGTTTGTGTTATGTATTGTTAAAGTTAAATTAAGATGATGCAACCGAGCCTTAGAGTAATTGAGTTGAACACGACACATGTGACGTAGGATTCGATACAGATAACGTGAAGCAACGCCAACAATATCTAGGGCCTATTTCACGAGTATACTCGAGTACCAACTAACTTGACAGATCATATCATATCATATAAATTATGTTCCATTTTTAAATGAATCTAAAAGCACAGTATAAATAAATAACAGTATTTTATTTCGAGTATCTTCGAAATAATATTTATGGCGAGTTTGGTATACATTTCATAATTACACTGAAGGACATAAAACACATTTGATAATTTTGTGCCATAATTTAGGTAGATTTTGTCTCTGCCGTACATAACGGCGGTGCAATCGCGACTATCGTAAACCAAAGTATTTCGGACTCACTGCGTATTTAACGCATTTAAAACTAAATTTAATACAAATAAATTATTTTTAACGAGTTGTACTTTTCCAACTATGTACTAGGCTTCATTTTGCATCTGAGGACATAGATAAAGACGAGATTTTTAGAATAAAATAAAATTTGGCTTATCAAATCATTGTGAATGCAAGCATGGTCCAAGAAAACTAGGTTCGGCATTCCGGGATTAACACTTGCTTACGTCATTCCAGTTGCGCGACTTTATAGTAACAAGCAAATAATGAAGGATTTTTTCTGTTACTCATTATAAATTACTATAGTGTATTTTAGTTGTGATTTGTTTCTCTAGGCAAACGAAACAGTTAAAAGATGAATGAACGTTATATTCAATACCGATAGCGGATATAACGTAAGCAAGTGTAAACCACGTGACCCTTCTGTCTCCGAGTGCCATACCTGGCGCAGTATATCACACCCCTAATCACAAACATCACTATGAGGTCTCACAGTGCCAGCGGACGCACAGCGTCCCACGAACCGTTCACACGTAATACGTAAAACAAACGAACCGATTACAGAGCTTAATTCGACGAAGCGTGTTCGCGTAGTCAACGAGTGTCGTTTATTAATACGGATGTTAAAGTACCATGAATGCAAGAATATAAAGTTAAAATACTGTTATTCGATTAGACTGTGGTCCTGTGAAACGGGCCACTAGTAGGGTAGTGTCGCGGGTATATAATCCGTGGGCGTGCGTTCGGTGCGGGGCGGTCAGTTGCGCACGGGCGGCGCGGGCGAGTGGTGGTGGCGCTCGAGGTCCTCCAGCGAGAGCGCGTTGGGCACGTGCACGGACGGCAGCTTGCCGGCCGACGCGCGCGCCAGCAGCTCGGGGGAGAACCACCGCGCCAGCTGGTTGTCGCCGCCCCCCGACCCGAGCCCGCCGCCACCCATTTCTACAAACAAACGAGCTCTTTCAACCGCCTCTGTGGTCTAGTTGTTCGCCCACCCGTTTTAGTCCCGCAAGAGTCCCGGGTTCGATTCCCAGATTAACCGTGTTCGGTTTGGTTGGTAGTATGGCTTACTTCAAGTCCGCCTGACTAGCTACCACCGTTTTACCTAAGTCTGACGCCATAACAACAATTTAAAAATCTTTGTATTTCGACAGTATAGCCAGTTCCTCAGTGATCGCTTTATATAAAAAAACGTTCAGTCGGCAGTTGCAGTTGGCAGCTCGCTGCGAAATAGCACCTTTAAGCCATCAGAAATCATACTTGAGATGTCATTCTTATAAGAACAGCAACTTAGACCGTTTATACACACGGGCCTTAAAGTCAATTTCACCAATTGTAAAAAAACCCGTTTAGCGTAATCTAGTTTAAACGTCGAATTTGATCCCTCATTATTTCAATTTGATTTCACCAGCTCATTGACAACATTGATACAAGATTTTACGAGGCATTTATTATTACATAATTTGCAATTGTTGTGATAAAAGTTAGTTTCTTTCTAAAGAATTCGAAAGCTTTTAATAAACAATTATCCCCGATAAGTAATTCATTATGCATGCCACGATAAGTAGAAATCTTCAAAATCTTTGCATAACATTTTCTCAACTGAAAAACCCCATAAAATCGGTAAGTTCTCCCCTTACAGATGTATTGTAAAGTAGTTGTTTACCGTTGAGTCTGTTTTGGTGCGAGTGCACGAGCAGCTGCTGCAGCGTGGCGCCGCCCACGCCGCCCACGCCGCCCACGCCGCGCGACATGTTGCTCATGTTGTTGTACTGTACGAACATACAACACATTATAGTCCAGTTCCTATATTAGTGTACCTAGTATTTGGACATAAAGTCCTACTTAAAGCCTAGTTTTATCACAGAATATACAAGGTGTTACAAAAATACCCCTAATGCCGAATATGGTATATAGGGACCATCAAACTGAACTACTTTTGCTATGGGGCCAACTATGAAAACGCAAAAAAAATCAGCTGTTCAATGTTTAATTCATACGTTTTGATATTTTCGATTTTAATTTTTGTATGAAACAGCTGTTTTTTTTTATTTCAGAGTTGGTCCCATAGCAAAAGTTGATCAGTTTGATGGTCCATATATACCATATTCGGCACTAGGGGTATTTTTATAACACCTTGTATAATAGTACTACGTACAGAAGTCCATCTGCGCGAATACAATCAATTAATAAGATACTCTCAATGGACGGCAATAAAGTACAATTTCAAATTGCACAGCGCTGCGTGCCTATTATTGTATGCACCTTCTTTTTCTGTCGCGTTAGTCGCGTAGATCTGTCTCAACCGACACGCGACATCCCTCGTGCGCTGGCTCGACTGAGTGAGCCGCGAGCAGTAGGCTAATATAAAAGTTTAAGCGCGGAGTGAGCCCCCCCTGGTTTTATTCTACCATGATATCAACTGTGTTTTCGAGATCCCTACAGAACAAACCACGCTATAGTAGAAGTAAAACATGAAATACGCGATTAAATTTGATGATGACCTCCGCGGTCCGCGGTTTTCATGGTGACGCGATCTCTGAGGTCCCAAATGTGATCCCCGGCTGGGTCAATTTAGAAAAAAAAACTTAGTAGTAAAACTACTGTACTAATATTGTACGAAAACCACACACAACACATCATAAGAGTCCTGTCAAAAATGTTTTAAAGGCGCTTGTTTACGAGACAGTTTAAGCCGGGCCGACACTATTCTAGCTAGAAAGGTCGCGACAAAAACTACAAGAACTATCTCAAGGCCCACAATTCAATACTATGTAATGCAGGAATGTGACCGACCGTGAACCGGACGGAGGCTCCAGCTTGTCAAAATACCGCCACAATACATAACACACTTACTGAATTGGGTAACTGTTGCTGCCTCTGCTGTGGATGTGGGAACGAGCGAACACCACCCACCATTTGCTATAAAAGATAACATATAAACAGCATATAAATCAGCTTTCCGAATGCACGCTAAGTACATCATAAGTGAATAGATTATACAGGAATTCCCAAAACTTTGCCACACGGAGGGAAAGTACTTAAAAATTGAAGATAGGAAATTTTACTGAAAGAAGACATCATTTTGTTTTTAAAAATAATTGGATCTGCATTCAAAGATTTTTAAATCGCATACGATACTATACAATACGTAATCAGTGTCGGTAACGAGTACATCAGTGTACTTGTCAAGGTGAAACAAATGAGCCCAAACTCGATGGGGTTGCATGGTTTTAATGCAGAGTTCCTGTGGCCTTCTTCCGGCTCCATCATTCAATTCAATTCATTTATTCGCAGATATAGGTAAAAAAAAAGTTAACAGGTACATAATTATCATAAGAACGGCTATATCAGCATAAATATGCATGCGAAAAATATAGTGTCAATTTCAAGGATATATCATGTTTACAAATACAAATTAATGTCAAATTTACATAAAAAATTAAAATATTTGATGTCAAAGTTACCTACATATAAAATTAAAATTAAGTAATACATTATCAGATCATCAGACCCAAGACACTATTTCCCAACAGAGTACTCGTCAAGACGAATCAATCGAGGTCGAACTTAACTATTGTTGCATGGTTTTAATACAGAGTTCCTGTGGCCTTCTTCCGGCTCCATCATCAGACCCTGAACACTATTTCCCTTAGCGTGGCAAAGTTTTCGGACACCCTGTATAGTATTACCATTACACAAGAAAATAAATAGCTAAAGTACTTGTGATATGGTTAGAGTGTTTTATTTCAATGAAGAATTACGAGTAAGTTGAATTACGTCTCTTGCAAATAGTAGGAGTAGGAGACAAATTACATCATGATGAACACTGGCTATTTAGATATTTTCGATCACATTAGAGTTCAATGTTTCTGACAGTACCAAATCTACCTAGACCCGAAACTGTCCTCAAGACATCACAGATATAAAGTACTCGGACTATTACCAAAGCATGTATGCACGTAATAGTAGATTATGCAATAAGGGCTTAAAGTAGTGTATTGTGTCCCGGGCGCTATTATTGAACCCCGAGTACGAGGGATTCTATGGTTAACTCCCGAGCGGAGCGAGGGAGTTAAGGCTAGAATCCTGAGTACGAGGTGTTCAAGATCGCCCATGACAAATACACATTTAAGCCCGCGATGCATACTCTACTTTTTATACTTTCTGCGAGGCAATTGAAACCAATGACTGTTATAAAGAAAGTACTTAAGTAATTATTTAAAGTTAGAATAATAAAATATGAAAAATTAAGAATATTTATTGAAAATTTAAAGTTATGTTAGAAACATTTCACCAATTGTGCAACGACAAAGTTACATTCTTTGGTACATTTATAGTTGGGTTAGAGTTTATGTTTTTGTCGTCTATTCTGTAGTGGTCAGTTCGACATTCAAATAAATCCTTCTTGGTGCGCGGGTGAAAATGAATTTCGTAAAAAGTTTTCATGATAACATACAGCCTAACTCAGAATAAGATCTCATTGCACCTAAACTTTTTTTAAACCAACATCGATCAAGCACGGCTACAAGGGTTGCATTCCAAATTCAAATCACTTTATTCCCCATGGGAAAAATGACTTACTTTAGGAAAGGTTTGCATGTCACATAATATGCCATTGACGAGCAGGTAGTATAAAAAAAATATATATAATAGTGCACCTGTTGTTGGTTGAGATAGTGTTGTTGGTAGTCTGCAGGCGACTGCACGTAGCCCATGGGCGGCGCTGCGCCGCTCTGGTTGCCCTACACGATTATAATTAATTTATATTAGCATTTATCTTTTTACCTTTTTGCTTGATTTTCCGTTCTAATTAAAAAACCTTTATTTTGTATACACAGTGAAACTGCGAAAATAGCTTTTATTAGGTAGGGCGTAAAGGCGGTCTCAAGGTATAGTCTGAGGTGCCGTCGTGTGTACTTAAGTATTATTAACATATTGTAAGGTGCAATGGGCTTTAAGCGAGATAACCCTAACACAAGTGTATAAAAAGTACTTACTAGGGCTGTTCCACTTGTTTAGTATAGAAACTTTATGTTAATAAAACATTTTTTATTATTTATCTCATTAATGAGGGCTTTTCAAAGTGACATTTAAAAAAAGTAACTATTTGCCTCACTAGATGGCGTTGATGATTAAATGCAAGTGTCAAAATTGGCTTTGAAAAATAAACGGTCATTTTCATTCCTTGGCGTTCGTTGGTTGTTAGCGGTGTTTTCGGTGTTTTTATGTGAATTGTGTTTTCTTTTTAATACGTTTTCTACAGTGGACACTTGCCTGTTTATCAACGCCATCTATCAAGCCTATATTTCATTCTTGGTGAAATCGTTTTTTCCGTCATTTCGAAAAATTATCAGATATGTCACAAACACTAGGTCTACAGCTCACAGAACTATTAGTTGGTATATAGTTTGACTTTTATTTTCTCGTCGTTACACACGAAACGTCGGGATACATCGCCAACCGCCGTTAAAAGTTTTTTATTTCATGTCTAGTAAGTGTGTAAGCTTGAGGTGAATAAATAATTAACATTAAAAAAAAATGTAGGGCAGTTACAACCTTGACTATGGGGCGTCCCTGCGGCAGCTTGGGCGGCGGCGCCCACTGCTGCTTGGGGCTGCCCGCCTCCTCCTTCTCCGCCGTCATCTTGCGGAGCACCTGACACCACAACATTCGCGGTTACTCACTAAGTTCTAGCTTATCAACAAAAACATTCAGGCCCGTATTTATAAATCGCTCTCAACGTTGAGAGCTATCTTGAGATCATAACTGAGATGCTGTTTCTATAAGAATCTCAAGACAGCTCTCGACGTTTAAAAATACGGTCCTAAGTCTCACTCTAACTTGACAGTTGCCATGTACATAGATGTGAAACGGCAGCAATTAAAATAAACATTAAATAGTCTGAAGGCCGAGAGAAATCACAGGCATTCTACATCGTATCAGCCGCATGACACCCACTGTGGGTATAGGTTCCCCCAAGGAATTTTAGTTTTGAGTGAGAATAAAACGAATTTAACTCATTAGAAATGTTGTACGTCTTAAGAGGCGAAATAAAATCGTGGACCAAATAAATGGACTGTATGTATACTGACCGAGGTGGGCGTGAAGGATATAGGCGTGGGCTGCTTGGGCTGGTGCAGCTCGTGGCGGCGACGGTAGTTCTCGCGCTGTTCCTCCAGTTTCTTCTTTATGAGTGCGCCTTGCATTATGGACTGCGTGTGAGCTGCCAGCTCGCGGGGGGAGGGGATGCGCGCTGGAACGCCTAGGGAAAACATTGTACGTATCGTGATGAGCCATTTTAATGCGCTTTTCTTATGCATGAACAAGGATGGGCGGTAGGCGGATGACCTACGTGAGTATTTGAATAGCTAAAGTACTTGTGATATGGTTAGAGTGTTTTATTTCTATGAAGAATTACGACTAAGTTGAATTACGTCTCTTGCAAATATTTACATATTGAATCAGGCGTTACTTGGAGGAAGTCCCAAACCATTGTGAAAAAATAAATATATGTAGTTTACTTCCGCAAAAAATATATGCAAGATGCACCGCATCCTCAGGAGTTAGATCGTGCGTAAACCAACACCGTGTTGGTTTACACACGATCTAACTCCTGAGGATGCTCCGGGTTGGGGCGAAATACATGTAGAGAAGTCTAATTGGTGAAGGTGCAAGGTGTCGCTGTCTTGCTAAATGCAGGTATTGTGCACTGATATTTTGTGGTGTACATGTGCAGTATTCTTAAATGTAAGAACCTGCCTTTCTATTGTCTAATTTCAAAATTTATCGCAATCGCTTTCAGGATGAAACACATTGATGCTTCTTTTTGACACAAATAAAAACTTACCAAATAAATGCAGCAATGTGTCGGATCCAACTGTCAAATGAAAGCGATTGCGATAGATTTTTAAATTAGACAATTAGCCCCCTGTTTATTCGTAAAATAAATGATATTTTTTTCCTGTTGTTTAATTTATAGTCGGGTTGAGTTAATTTATCGATAAACCAAAATTAGTACCAAATAAAATTTACCCCATCCCTAAGAACGTCTGCTCCTAAAATGTACCTCCGATAACGGCCTCTAGTCATAATAAACCACCACGCACGCGGACCCTATGCGGATTCGTTGCTGTTAAAATGTAGCCGGGACAGAGGAGCTAGAGTAGAGATAATACACTTTTGGTCACCCACCCCTGCGTTAAGACACAGCGCTATCGAGCTCCAGTTTCACGTTTGTTTATTTAAAAAAGTACAACTGTATTCAAAAACAATACTCAAACGACATTTGTTTATGCGAACGCACTGCGTTGAAAGAGCTCTGTGATTGGTTAGTTTGTTTTACATGTTACGTGTGATTGGTACTTGGGACGCTGTGCGTCCGCGGCCACTGTAAGACCACATAGTAATTGTTTGTTAAAACAGGTGTTATTTAACCGAAAACTGTATTGAGCTTATAGTTGTTAAATAAATATTTGACAACATCACATACATTCCAAAGTAAGTAGCTAAAGCACTTGTGTTATGGAAATCAGAGTCAACGGTGGTATCACAAACACCCCGACTTGAGCCAATATAGAAAAGTTCGTTTTCTAAATTGACCTAACCGGGGATCGAACCCGGGACCTCAGAGATGGCGACACCTTGAAAGCCGGTGTACAGAGCCACTAGACCACGGAGGCAATAAGAGTTATAGGCAACGAAGTGTATAAACTAATACAGTACCTGGATGGTGCACCGCGAGCGTGTTAGGACTTGTAGGCATTATGGGTGACACGCAGAATGCTGCGTCCATTGTACAACACAACAGTTAGTTACGACAGGTGAGAACGATTCGATATGATACATTTAGTGTGTTTACTACTTGCGATTAATATTAAGTTATAATAAAAATATACGGCCTAATGTATTGATTTTTACAGTTTACTATAGCTAAATATGGGGATGATTATAAATGATTCACTCTTGACTTTCGGCTGAGAACAAAGTGACTCCATTTAATGTTTAAAGCGTTATAATTTATATAACTTCTATCCCCAATCCAAATACTGATTTTAATATAGACTATTATCTCAAGCACCATTTCTTTCCAACTTTTGTTTAATACAATAAAACTTTATTATATTCAATGCAAGTCTTACTATATTGTAGAGAGAAAATAAACATTCATTGTTATTTTTATTAACAGTTGTTCAATGCGATTATATTGATCTGCAGCAACTTCACAGCGCTTACGGTACAAAACGATTCTCTTTCTCTCTTTGCCATACATTCTCGAGTGAAGTTGCAGCGTATCACCGTCTATGGTCAATTTAATCGCATCGTACGACACATATAAACGTTTACATTTGCCAGACAAAAATATAGTTTCAATAAAATCATCATTTGCTAACACGTTATTGAATTCCACATTAGTTACATCTCGGCGTTAAAAAATTACTATAACAATGAAGACAAGTATAATTTCGTCAGTATAGTGTACTCACCAGGATGCGGCAACGGAGACAGCCGCAGCGGCTGGTGGTGGGGGACCACCAGGTGCGGCGCGCCGCCCACGCCCGCCCCGCCCGCCCCGCCCACACCGCCCACTCCGCCTACACCCGCCAGAGGGGACCCGCCCATCTAAACAAACAAATCTCGTTACAAGGTCTCCCGCTTTGGGTTTGCGAACCGATGGCGGCTTTGACATTCACAAGTGCTTGAAGAGTTGCTACATATACAAGGTGTTACAAAAGTACCCCTAATGCCGAATATGGTATATAGGGACCATCAAACTGAACAACTTTTACTACGGGGCCAACTCTGAAATCGCGAAAAAAAAATCAGCTGTTTCATACAAAAATTAAAATCGAAAATATCAAAATGTATGAAACAGCTGATTTTTTTTTCGCGATATCATAGTTGGCCCCATAGTAAAAGTTGTTCAGTTTGATGATCCCTATATACCATATTCGGCATTAGGGGTACTTTTGTAACACCTTGTATAAGCGGGACGACATTGTCGGTTCGACAGTATTTATCGAACGACAAAGCCGACCCGAAGCAATTACTGCACTTCTTCGACTTCAATCGGCTCGAGTTGTTCATTCGATTCGATTCGGTCGGTTTAATTCGATTCGGCAGTATTTGTATTCACCTACATTATTCAATTTTACCGCCCGGCTTGCCGATTGATGCCGGCCCGCTGTGTTCAGCAACTACCAAGCCGAGTGATAATGTGCGGCAGCAGTAGTGATTCCCGAACATTCATCTACATATATTCGATTTTACCGCCCGGCCTTGCCGGTTAATGCCTACCCGCTTGTGTGTAGCAACCCTAACAGCCTAGACTGAATAAATTAGTTTTGAATTTTGAAAATCATCATGATTACAATGCAATTAATAAACACATCGATAGAGGCATCAACAGATGGATCAGCAGACTTAAGCCCCTTGTTAAAGAGACGGTTTCTACCCCGGCCGAGCGCTGGGCCAGGCCGCGTGTATATGATCCCTTGTTGACCACATCCCCAGAGACGAAATCGCATGGGGTTTCCCACGCCTAAACATCAGAAAACCCTAGTTCACTATGTCTACTAGACTAGGCTTTCTCACGTTGTTATCGCATCGACTAGGCTCTGGCTAGTCAGTTAATATTAAAGTCAAAATAATATCTATACAAAAGGTATGACATCAAGCTTTTTCAAAGCATCAATGACTATCACTTTTTGATTAACTAGAAAGATGTAACCGTCTACAGTTAATGTCAATAAACACTTTGTCACAGCAACATTTTTTACAATTATCTCACAGTTTGAAAAACTAGCCAAAAATGGTAATACGAAAATGTGCAAAATATAGAGGTGGGTTCGTTGGTGCCCGTACCTGTCGCTGGTGGTTGTGGTGCAGGCGCAGGATCGTGAGCAGCACGTCCCGGTGCCGGCTCTGCAGCCCCGGGTTGCTGAGCTGCTGCATCAGATGCTGGACCGTTATCTCGCCCGCCTTCAGACCTGAACACAAACATAACAATATCAGTTCGTGAGTTCGCGCAAAATAATTTGACCACCTGACATGCGCAGTAGCAATTTTAGGTACAGTAATGTTTAGTGCGCAAGCCTCATTGCATTGTCTATGGTTTGGTTCAAGTTATATTGCACGAGCTGTAGAACACGTCACGAGTCAGCTGTGCCCAATGGAATATGATCGCTCGTCCCATATAAAAAATAGAGCTCTACTTAAAATTATTTTTGTTAAAATGTCTTTTGTCTTCTTCGTTCGAACTCAGTTCATAATACGAAAGAAAAAGACAAAACACCTTTTAACGAAAATAGGTTTATCAAGCGTTATTTTTTTATAAACAAAACGGTTAGTTTCAATTCTGCGTGTAAGTCGAAAGACGTTTATTTATACCAAATAATATACTAGAAATAATACGACTCGGTAGCTCAGCGGTCAGAACATTGGACCGGATATCCAAAGGTCGCGGGTTCGATTCCCGTCCGAGAACATCGATCTGGTACGAGTCGTATTTTTCTAGTATATTATTTGGTATTATATAAAAATAGCATTGTGAATGCTAAAATCTCAAAATTAAAAAAACGTTTATTTATGTTTCAACGACACAGTGTGAGAATAAATCTTGCTTCTCTTATACTGACCATGCACGAGCGCCTGCGCCTCGGGCCGCTGCAGCAGTTCTCTGTCCGCCGCGTGCACGCCCAGCTCGCCCTGCTGCTGCTGCTGCTGCTGCTGCTGCTGTTGCTGACGCTACACACATACAGATATCTTTATTAAGGCTCCTATACAAGGTGTTACAAAAGTACCCCTAATGCCGAATATGGTAAATAGGGGCAATCAAACTGAACAACTTTCACTATGGGACCAACTCTGAAATCGCGAAAAAAAAATCAGCTGTTTCATACATTTTGATATTTTCGTAATTAATTTTTGTATGGAACAGCTGATTTTTTTTTCGCGATTTCAGAGTTGGTCCCATAGTAAAAGTTGTTCAGTTTGATGGTCCCTATATACCATATTCGGCATTAGGGGTACTTTTGTAACACCTTGTATAACTCAAGTGGCGCCCTCATTTTAATTAAATTTATTGCTCGCTAAGTACATAATGTATCGAAATTTCACATGTACAGATTGAAGCTAAGGTTCTATAGTTTATTTACAAACAATAACCCCAGTAAAATTTTGTTTGTTACTGCATGTGAATTTTCGATACATTATGTAATAAATTTAATTAAAATGAGGGCGCCACTTGAGGTATATAGGGACCTTAAAGATCCAAATGTTAAGGCTCTGTATAAGGGTGCATTCCGAGTCGCGTTGTCATCGCGCTGATTTGCGTGCCGAATCACCGTAAGCGCTACAATGACAGTCCGTGTGACGTCACTGATTGCGTCATAACAGCCACCATCTTGCGCTTACGCTCCGAACGATATCACTGTGAGCGTCCTGTCAAAATTGACACTAGTTGTTTGGTTTACCTCAGGTGCATTTATATGAAAATTTTAAATTAATTCAAAATTCGTGCCGCATACCATGGAACTATTATCCATTAAAAAAACACAATATAAAATAAAAAGGTCGTAATTTGAGTTTATGTGGGCCAGATCAGTGAGCGTTATGAGCGCGTTTACGAACGTTCCGAATTGTTGACAGGTCCCAACTGTCATAAGCGCGATATCTGAATCGGTACGCCTGTTATCGCTGTCAACGCTGAAATTGATTTTAGTCTGAATCGGAATGCACTCTTTAATGTCATCGTCGCTAACGGGCCTAATAGCCGAATACTCAAACGATACTCAACTTTGAGGGGCGCTCAAACATCATGCTATCTTTGTCGTATCTTTAACATTTAATGCGACAGGACGATGTTTGAGAGCCTCTCGAAGTTGAGTGACGTTTGATTATTCGGCCATTAGACTCGTATACACAACCACGTGACGCGGTGGCGGCGTTGTGGCGGCGTTTGGCATCAGACGCGCAAGCGATACCGTCTGTACAGAGCCTAATACCAAAAATACACGGTTCACTTTTGCCTTTCCATTGGGATGAAACAACCCAATTGAATCATGTAAACACATTCAAAAGTGTATTACAATGTAGTATTGGCGTAAACCTCAGAAATGACCACATTCATTGTACAGTCAGTGCCAACTGAGCCTTAACAAATACCTGAGCATTTGACAGGAGTTTTTGGCGCCATTTTGTCGAGTTCGGTTTGGCGTCTATTTTAATTATTTTCAAATTGATTCATAGTGGATATTGTGTCTTAAAATTGGTGCCGTTATATGGTACAAGTGTCTACGCAACTGAACAATATGTGGGATAATTGAAATAGGCGCGATCTTGGTTGTGTGAAGCTGAGACTTTGATTGAAGTGGTGGCTTCCTCGGCAGAACTAACCGAGTAAACTGTCTTGATATACTTGGTGCCAAATGCTCCAAGCAGCATTGGAATGCGATGCACCCGCATTCTAATGAAAAATTAAACAATATCTACCACTGAACTATTTAACACTTGACACTGGCAAAAATTACTTCCAAGAGGAAAGTAGATTGCCATAACAAAAAAAAGAAGAAGAAGAGCATTTGACAGAAATCAACCATATCTCAAGATATTAAGGTTTGAATGTTCACACCATTTTGACTCTACTTACTTCAAACTTTTGTAAATATCCCTGTGAGTTCTTGGCATTTTTCAACAATTCTAAATGTTTCTTTTTATGTAAGAGGAACACTGGACAAAAACATTTTAAGCAATGAGTGTCAATCAAGCAGATATTATTGTGTCTGGGTGTTGCTATTGATTACCTGCACCTGCAGGAGCTTGTATAGGAGATCCTGCGGGATGTGCGGCGCTGCCGGCGGCGGCTTCTGCTGCTGTTGTTGTTGTTGTTGCTGTTGTTGCTGTTGCTGTTGTTGTTGTTCCATGCTCTTGTTCAGCATCTGCAACCGATTGACTATTAACACCACACTCCGCGCTTAAACTTTTATATCAGCCTACTGCTCGCGACTCACTCGGTCGAGCCAGTGCACGAGGGATGTCGTGTGTCAGCTACGCGACTAACGCGTTAGAAAGAGAAGGTGCAATAGCATACAAGCAGCGCTGTGCAATTTGAAATTATACTTTATTGCCGTGCCGCGACAGTAGCTTATTATTTGATTGTTGTTGGATATAAGGATCCTAACAAGGCGGACCACGTGAGTAGAAGTAAAAGAGAGTATTGAAATTAAACTTTTATAATCATTAAGAGCGCGTTTATATGCTAGGTGCGTATTTTTTGCGATATGAGGCCACTTTTAACAATATTTCTCTCTATTAAACTAAACGGCAGGCTAGAAAATATTGATTAAGCGATAAAAAGTACCACAAAGCTTCTTCGGAGTGCACTACAGAGAGATAATTGACAATTTCGTCTTTATTTAAGCATTGGTTTTTTTCCAAAAGCGGCGCTAGTGTGCAGACTATGCGCCCTTAAATAGGCCGTGGTCGTAGGTGGATTACCTGCAGCAGGCTCATGGGCGGCGGGGGCGGGGGCGGGGGCGGCGCCTGGGGCGCGGCGCGCGGCTGCTCGGCGGCCGGCACCGCGTGCCCGCCCGACACCTGCGCCAGCTGCCGACAACCATACACCGATCACATCATCCATAGGCCAGGTGTAAAGCCATGGCCAAACCGACGTGTTCAGGTCGCGTCCGCGGTGGCGTGCGCGTGCGACTACTTGTGCACACTGTCGCGTTTGTTCAGTCGTTGTGGAGCCACGTCAATACAGATAGTGAACTTGAAGAAGTATCATACAACAAAGGGTATTTGTGGACCTCATTTGTAACTTTTTCCATTTCCACCATACTTCTTAATATAAAAAACACAGTTATTCTCAACAAATAATGCTGTGCGGCGTCCTAACGTAACATGCGCGATCTGATCGCCAACGCCGCGTGCAGACGCCGCACCGGACGCCGCGGCCAATCAGAGGACGCATCGATGTGAACACTATAATTGAGCGCCATCGCGGACGTGGACGCGGACGCAAGCAGAACGCGTTGGTTTGGCCTCAGCTTAACGTACAATGCGACTATGTGGCTAATTTTTAAATTTGAGATTTTTTGCATTCACAATGCCATTTTTATACAATACTAAATAATATACTAGAAAAATTCGCCATTTATATAGCTGTTTCATCTTAATCAATTGACAAAAATAGCTGGAAAGATATTTCAATTGAATGTCGATGTAATTCCTCACATTGATAAAAAATAAACTGGTTTGCGTAAGAGTGTGATATACTAGAAGAAACTAGTGTCTCGGTAGCTCAGTGCCAGTGGTAAGAGCATTGGATCTGACTTCCACAAATTGCGGGTTCGATTCCGTCCGATAATCTGTAAAATTTACTCATTGCCATACATTCTCGAGTGAAGTTGCAGTGGATTACTGTCTATTGTTAATTTAAGCGTATTGTAGGTACTTGTAAGAGGAAACGTACAGTAATAAATAAATATTAATATCGAATCGTGTGGCGAACCTAATTTGGGTCACGTAGAAACAATATAATGTATTAGCATTCACAACGTTTTCGCGATTCTGCTTGCGCTACATTTTTACTTTGGAATTAAATCAGTGTTAGAACGACTATCATTGGGTTTGTTTCGTACATTTACTTTCCGCTAAAAATCCTCTAGCACTCATCTTATAAACTGTACACACAGTACAGTACTAATAATATTAGTACTTGAGGGTATCTTGAAATGTAACAGTCAGGCCTGAATCAGTGCGACGCGGATTCCGATCGCAGAACATCCGCGACGGCCGGCAAAATGTATTAAGCCTATCCACGACGACCAGTGCGACGCAGAGGTCTTTGAATTAAGGCCAGTATATTTGAAAAACTCTGTCTCTGTCTTTTTTCTTTGTCTCTCTGTCTTTTGTGTGAAAAAAACCTCTTTTTTTAATTTTTTCAATGTTTTGTAAGACACTTTTCGAAAAAGTAACCGTTGAATATTCTTCTTTAAGTCATTACCTATGTTTCTAGATATTATTCGTGAATTAGAGGTTAATAAACTTTGAGTATTATCCAATAATATAAAAATAATTTAAATTTTCTTTGTCTTTGCCCATTTTTATAGTCAAGTGAAGATACGAATATCGTGTGTTTAACCGTAAAATAATCAAGATCGTTTATGAAACTACAACATATATTTTTATCTGCTCAAAATAAAGAATATTAGATTGTTTACTGTTGAATCAAAAATAGGTTAGTTTCGATAATTTCGTATATACTGGCCTTAAATGTTGTGCTGAAATGACGTGTTTACTCACGAGTCGCTTGAAGGCGGACAGGTCGTGGTCGGGCGGCGGGTGCGCGGGCGGCGCCTGCTGGGGGCGCAGCCTGGCCTCCAACTCTTCTAGACTCTGCATCTTGCCCCCTCCGGACCCACCGCCGCCTGCGACGAACGAAAACATTTATAATAATAATAATAATCTTTATTTTTCTCTCCAACAGTTACTTGCTTAATGTTAACTATAATATTAATTTATAAACTATGTTACTTGGAGAGAACTGTTACATGAACTAGGTAGGGTCAGACCCCCTGTATGACAAGTCACCAAGCTCACTCCACCCTTGAAATTATAACTAATTTATGGACCAAGACATATTTTTACACTGGGTGATCAGGTTATAGAAATAGAGAGATTAAACTAGTTACAGAAAATAAAGAAAGTAATTACTAAACTATTATAAAATATTGAAAAAAAAGTGATATAAAGAAACGGTCGCAATTAATATGAAGGCTGGTTAATGGAAAAAAATAAAAGCAAAAACAGCATTTCTAAGATCTACTAATCACAAGTTTTCACAAACTGTTTATTCAGATTCTTACAAACCAATTACAATTTCTATAATAGCTTTTTTGCTGTTCATATGCACGTACAAATATTGTGTGAACGAGAGATTAATAAAAGCTCCGACATTTTCAGTGCCTTTCCTTTTTTTTTATTTTATTTTTTTTGTAACATCACATACATTGCACCGATTCCAAAGTAAGTAGCTAAAGCACTTGTGTTATGGAAATCAGAGACAACGGTGGTATCACAAACACCCAGACGCTTAAGCTTTTCTTTGACCATAGTAGGTAAAATCGGTTTCCTTTTATAATAATATGCTGCGCATCAACTTCTAGGTGAATATAACTGTTGGGAATTAGAGATGTTAAACCCGAGTTGCACTTTATTGTCGGAGCAAGAATCGCTATTTATTTAAATGATATTGCGCAGTGAGTCTTCTGTTCTTGTATTATACGGGGTGGAGACGACAATAAATGAAAACATTTGTGATACTAGTTCATAGGAGCATCAAATAATAATTCCTAGGAACGTTTTTTTTTTTCAAACAATCTAAATAGCACGAAAATTAATTGTACTGAAAATCGAAACTGAAAAATATTTCCTGTGACTAAATTATTGGATATTTTTAATCGTTTTTTTTTATGAGACTGCATGGGAGCGTTCTTAGTTATACGACATTTAATTTATTATCGCATTGTCGTCTCCAGGTTGTATACAAGGTGTTACAAAAATACCCCTAATGCCGAATATGGTATATAGGGACCATCAAACTGAACAACTTTTACTATGGGACCAACTCTGAAATCGCGAAAAAAAAATCAGCTGTTTCATACATTTTGATATTTTCGATTTTAATTTTTGTATGAAACAGCTGATTTTTTTTTCGCGATTTCAAAGTTGGTCCCATAGTAAAAGTTGATCAATTTGATGGTCCTCATATACCATATTCGGCATTAGGGGTATTTTTGTAACACCTTGTATATCCTGCGGTGAAATGAGTTACCCCCACGAGGCGGCGCGGCGGGGGGATCGGCGCGAACACGTGCGATGCTTCTTTGTTTAAGTAACTTAATTTCTGTCTAATTAGACGCGTGCAAATATAGATAATATTGTGTGACCGACAGGTAAATAGGAGCAACGCCATTTTAAATATTTCCCTTAGCAGACCGCACGGCTAAACTAATCTTAAAATGGCAGCACAAAACCGGAAGAAGTAGTGATCCCTATGTCTCTGTCGAGGGATAAGAGGACATTATCATTATGTAATGTTTTAAATTTCCATGGTTTTTGACGTTATTAGAATAAACTATATCGGGATTTACACCATGTACCTGTTTATTTTTGAGTCTCAAAAATAAACAAGTACATGGTGTAAATCCCGATATAGTTTATTCTAATAATTATCATTATGATCCCACAGGACTCACCCCCACGAGGCGGCGCGGCGGCGTTGGCCTGTCGCAACAAGTCGAGCAACGAGGGCGGCGCGGCGGGGGAGATCGGCGCGAACACGTGCGACGTCTCTGCAGTCGGCGGCGCCGGGGCTGGCTCGCGCCCGCCGCTGTCCAGGTCTGCAAGTGTCGATACGGTCAGAATATGCCTTTGATCAAGAATATCCTAGATAACGCTTCACGAAAACAGCACGCGAATATGGCACCGACTGACAAAACAAAAAGCTATTCAAAATTTTTTAATTCGAATCCCCATATGAATATTTTATCGGGGCAGAAATTGCTATTCTTTGCAAATTCAACTTTAAATAGTAAGAAACAAAGAAGATAATATTTGAAACATCTTTCCAGATATTTTTCAAACAATCAACTGTTTAAAAATATCTGGAAAGATGTTCAGTTGAATGTTGAAGTTAATTCCTTCTACATTGGTGAGATGGCGCTGGCTTGCAGCGTAAGAGTTGATATACTAGAAGAAATTCGACGTTCCCACTAGTGACTCGGTAGCTCAGCGGTCAGAGCATTGGACCGGTTATCCAAAGGTCGCGGGTTCGATTCCCGTCCGAGAACATGATCTGGTGCGAGTCCAATTTTTTCTAGTATATTATTTAGTATTATATAAAGAAGATAATACTTTGTACAAGTTTGAGAGGGGGGTGTTATTTCGAGGTGCCGCTTTTGAGACTGACCGGACATCTTGATCGAAGATACATGCTCTCTTTCAGAGTTGAGTCGGGCGTGGGTCCCTGCGCGGGCGCGTGTAATTCAAATGTACTAGGACGGCGCTTGCGTTCACAGTAGTCTAGCGTCTAATAGCGTCTTGCGCGTGTGGTTCTAATCTAAATATTTCACCCGCCCGACTTGGATGGACTTGCAGCTTCTTCGGCACTGTGAACGCAAATACTCTAAGGCCCGTATTTATAAACCGCTCTCAACGTTGAGAGCAATCTTGAGATCATACTTGAGATGCTTTTCTTCTAGGAACTGCATCTTAGGTATGATCTCAAGATAGTTCTCAACGTTGAGAGCGGTTTACAAATACCGGCCCAAAACTCGAACAAATGAGTCAAGAGGAATACTATAATGATTCAATAATGAGTTTGAACGATTTCGTTTCATCGCAAAATCGAAAATACTTTGAATCTTATTGATTAGTACTAATGTCTTACTCAAGCATGTTGTGCAGTAGCCGCCAGTAGTGTCACATGTCGGCCTCGGCAGGCGAACTACTCGACACGTAAAGAAGAACCAACATTTGCCAAATAAAATTGAACCTTATCGTTTAGTAAATAAGGTCGTACCGTCTAGCATATTGTGCAGTAGTCGCTCGTAGTGGCGCGCGTCGGCGGGCGGGCTGTCGCGCCGGAACCAGCGGCTGAACCGACTGCCTCCCTCGCTCTCGCCGCCGCCGTTCTAAACAAACAAACAAACTACAGGCGAGCGCACATATGGCCGAATACTCGCTACTCAACTTTGAGGGGCTCTCAAACATCATGCTGTCTTTGTCTTATCTTTAATGCGACAGGACAATGTTTGAGAGACTCAAAATATGAAAGACGTATGAGTATTCGGCCAATAGTCAAACATTTTTCTTACTCAACACAATCACGTCACAAGGTGCCAGTCTCCATAAACACCGGCAAGGGGAGCCTTGCACAAACCCGCGTTTATTACGCCTGTAGCACAACTCCTCCGCGTAACTATACCAGCGAAACCGCAGTAGTTCCGCCATGACTTGTCTTCTATCGACGACGATATATGACGATAACATCTACGTAACCGTTTCGCGTCATTATTTTCGCGGCGGAGGTGTTCCAACGGTCCGCGCCGATCGGGCGGAATCGCGCGTGAAAAAGACAGCATCATAGTTAAATATAGCAGCTTTAGAATAGGCTGTTTGGCTAGTCGTGTAACGGACAATTCATGGCAGAACTTACTAAGGTTTCGGCGGTATTGTTAGCAGGTGTGGTACAGGCGTTAATATATATTTTTTTAATATTTTATAGCACGATGGCAAACGCAACAAATATTCATCATTGAAAAATGTGTCACTACTGTTTTACCGATATTATCAGTCTTCTCAATCTTGAAATGAAGCCCAATCGATGGATCGAAAATACGAAGAGGCGGGCTCCAATTGGCATATTATCAGTGATATGTCAACAGATGCCTATGGTGTGATATGTCAACTGATGCCTATGGTGTGATATGATATTACATAACTCGTAGTAGTTAACAGTTAATCGTACGCACCGTGAGCACGTCGGGTATGGCATCGAACTTGAGGAACTCGTCCAGGTTAAAGTCGGGCTGGGAGGCCGGCTGGCTCTCCTCGTGCTGCGATGATTCTACGCCAGAATCCTTCTCCTATGGGAAAGTAATTAACAAATAATAAATATTTTAAATGGAATTAATAATAATCATAATAATCGTTTATTTCACGCATCTACAATATCAGGTGTTAAAATATTAGGCCCATACAATAAATACCTTACAGACTAAAATACATATTATATTATTATAAATTATATTATATAGGAATTATATTTGAGGAGCGCAGTGGTTTAGCGCCCGGCCCTACGGAAGTTAAGCAACTTTCGCAAGGGTCGGTGTCCAAACTTTTATTATCTCGAGTTCCTCCGTACTTCGGAAGGCACGTTAGGCTGTTAGTCCCGGATGCATTTGCAGTCGTTAACACCAACCAATCCGCATTGGGCCCGCGTGGTGGGTTATGGCCCATTCTCCTTATCTACCTATAAGGAAGGCCTATGCCCCAGCAGTGGGAACATTAAAAACAAATGGCTAATGTCGAATGAATATTGAACAACATCACATACAGTGGTGGAAGAACAATTAGAAACACCTGTCATATTTCATACAAACGAGGTAACTTTATTTATTTTATTTTATTTGAGAACCAACAGCGTTACAGTTTTGTTATTACCATTAATTCTAACTACTAGTAAGGTACCAATTACAGGTTTTCCATAAAATTACCTTTCTTAGCAAATTCTAAACAAGTTTAAATCAATACAATAATACAATTATAACTTTGACTCCTTGGTTCTCCACCAGGGATTGACCGAGCTGTGATCTGATGATGGCCATACAGGGAGTGAATGGAGATCCAGATCACTATACACACCCAACTGATCTGATCTAAGAGCTGTAAGAGTGTTACAGGATTTCCATACATTTTAATGCCATTTTTGCGGTTTTTATAATCATATCCAAACTGCTCTTAGAATTATGATTAGATCAGTTGGGTGTGTATAGCCATCTGGATCTCCTCCATGCATAGACATCGATCAACCCCTGGCCGAAAACCAAGGTTTCAAAGTTACCTAATTTGTATGAAAATTGTGTCGTTTCTAATTCTTTATCACTGTATTACCACTGTACATTGCTCCGATCTTTAAGTAATTAAAGCATTAGAATATCAGAGGTGAAAACAAGAATACATCCAGGTCTAGAATACATATAAAAAAGTTCGTTTTCTAGATTGACCCAGCGGGGGATCGAACCCGGGAACTCGATGGCGACACCTTGAAAACCGTCGTAAAAACCATGGAGGTCGTGAAAAATATCACTTAACCATTTTTTAACAGACTGTGCCATAATTGCGAAGATTTCGAACGACAGCTCCGATCGAGTTTCGATTGGCGCCATCTACACGAAGCCTAGTAATATTTTTTATTGTTAACAGCAAATTCTCAAGTTTTTAGTTAATGAAAAAATGCATGCACATACAGCTTGACCATAAAGAGTAGAAATTAAATAAGATGAAAATAAAAACTTTCCGTGCAAAATATAGTCAGTGTTGTCAAGAATCGAAATTATCTTTATTCTAACAAACTTAGTAATTAGGCGCTTTTGAATCGTCTATATTTTCGTACCACCCGTTCCAGACTTTTTTAACTGACAAGAAGAACGGGCGCTAGAAACTTATCAGCTTTAACAGAAATAATTAACGATATTTACAAACTTAAATATTATATCGTTACCAAATACAATACAATATGTAGCGGCGCGATCATACCGCTACATAAGCAATCGACGAATGACTAAGAAATGTAGGATCAGCAAAAAATACAATATATTAACATTTCGCAGACGTGACGTCGCACTACGTCAAGCTAACATCAAGGCAAAATGTATGGAGACCTGACTCAGAATATCATAGTTTTCTAAGCGCTTCGCATAAATACAAATTCCAACATTGAACAGTAGGACCGCGGTCCCCGAGCACAGATACCTAGCTCGACGGAAGTACTTCCCTTTTCGCTAAAAATATGGTGAAGCGATCCTGCCTCAACACAATACAATTTTTTCGTGATTTTGACGTGTTTGTATACAAAGTGGCGCCCTCAACTTATGTCAAAATGTTGTGGTCAAGCTGTGTGTTGCGTATACTAACGTTGCTGGTAGTGTTAGAGTCGGCGGCGGAGGCGGGCGCGGGCGCGGGCGACGGCTCGCGGCGCCGGTCCGCAGGCGGAGAAATACCGCCACCGCTGTTGTTCCACTTCTATACAAAAATTTATATTTTCACCTCTCCAGCACGAAAAGAGCGCTTTTGGTGCATAAAAATTTCTTTCATATTATTTTTGAATGCCTATTCTTTATAGCGTTTCTGTTTATACAGTTAATAGTCTTGTTAACAAAAGAAAAGACTGTCATGCTTTCCAAAACTACAGGTGGCACCTAAAATACGAACTAAAAAACAATAAAAACTATTTTATCGCTTATAATCAGGCATTAAAAAAAACAATATGAAAGAAATTCTGTAGCGCTACTAGTAAATCTTTGACAGCTAATAACTTGTAAACGTGACGCTACGAGTAATGTCACAACCTATATTTTGTGTTTGTATTGATGTGAACTATCGATTTATGAAGGTTTTATGCTGTTATTTTGACTCGCGTTATGGCGTTATCACGCGGGTGGTGAACCTTACGTCGTACGTAATAATGCACATATTTCAGGGCGCTTCGCATTTCCTTCAAACCCTTATAACTTGAAAACTATTCGCTTGATTTAAATGAAACTAAAACAGGTGTATTGCTGGACATTTAGCTACACGGTCATAAAGTTTCAAGTTATTTAACAGACCCATTGGCCTTCTCCATTTGTCGCAGGTATTTTTAACCGACTTCAAAAAAAGGAGGAGGTTCTCAGTTTGTTTTTATGTGTTATTTTGTGCTAAAACATCATATAGTTCTGAAGTCGTACAAAGTATTTGATCATACCTCGTCCTTACTGTTGGCGGTTCCATTCTTCTTGTTGTTGGGGGTGGGTTCGTCGAAGCCGCGCAGCTCGATCGTTTCCAGCTGAGATGTAGGCCCTCCACTGAACCTGTTACGAATATAGAAATAAATATACATTGCCCAGGGGCCCTCCCTGCTCACTTTTCGAACTTCGGCGGGTCTGCCGAGCTTCAACTTAAAACAGATAAATATAAGTAAGGAGTTTAGTATTGTACTATTCGCCGAAGTTATTTAGAAGGTATCGATGTTCGTGTGACATCATGAATTAGGGTTCGCCATTTTGGCCCGATTGGGGCTCGATTTATCTGTTTTGATTTGAAGCCCGGCAGACTTTCCGAAGTTCGATTCGTTAGCCGGTACGGCCCCTGATCAGAAGCTAAGTAGTTAAAGCAGAAATACGAAACAATCGAGAAAATGTTCTATCTGAATTCGGGATTCAGAGTTTCGCTGAAACCGTTAGCCACTCGACTACATGAGGCATTTAATAATATATGTGTGTTGTCATCACTGTTTCTGTGTATATAGGGACCATCAAACTGAACAACTTTTACTATGGGGCCGACTCTGAAATCGCGAAAAAAAATCAGCTGTTTCATACATTTTGATATTTTCGATTTTAATTTTTGTATGAAACAGCAGATTTTTTTTTCGCGATTTCAGAGTTGGTCCCATAGTAAAAGTTGATCAGTTTGATGGTCCCTATATACCATATTCGGCATAAGGGGTATTTTTGTAACACCTTGTATATTATTTATCTTAAGTATTTTGAACTTGAATAACATGAACACTATGTATGTGTACGACAATAAATAATGCCGTTTTCCGAATTCCAGTGATTTGTATAACAATTTTTTTTTATGAAAAAAAAAATATTGTTAGCGAATCGCATGAATGTTCCATAATAAAACCAGACCAAGCGCACTCCGCGCTTTAGTTATGAAGGTACATGTAGCCGGCGGTTCCGTCCGGACGGAAAAATTTCATAGGGCTTAAGTCGTCGGAAAAGGTAAGAGCTACGCGATAGAAAGAGAGGCAACTTCTAGGTGAATACAATTGTAGGGAAGAGACCGCTGTGCGACCTGATTGCACTTTTTATGTCGGAACAAGAGTCACTATTTATTTTAATGATTTTGCGGAGTGCATCTTCTGTACTTGTACTATTATATATTCTGTGATAAAACATCAACATGGTACGTTACTTACGGTCGGTACGGTATTGTCAGAAGCAAAAAACAATTGGCAATAAAAACCGCTGTACTCACCATTCCGGTTCCTCATCCTTGTCGTAACGTCGGTAGCGACCGCCCGATCTTCGGTTGTCCTCTCTGAAACAACAAAACAACATTTAAAAGAAACGTTTTAAATCACATGAGTTATTTAGTTTGACGACCTCCTTGGTCGAGTGGCTTTGTACACCGGTTTTCAAGGTGTCGCCATCTCCGAGGTTCCGGATTCGATCCCCGGTTGGGTCAATTTAGAAAACAATCTTTTCTATATTGGCTCGGGTCTGGGTTTTTGTAATACCACCGTTGTCTCCGATTTCCATAACACAAGTGCTTTAGCTACTTACTTTGGAATCGGAGCAATGTATATGATGTTTATTTTATTTATTTATTTTAGTTTAGATAAAATAGTATGTTCGGTTATCGGTTGTCCTATTTGAAACAATCAACATTGTTTTGCTAACATTCACATAAACACGACAAATTGCACGTTAAATGTCGTTAGTTGATGTAAAATAGCATGCTAATTATACCTGTCGCGCGTTTTCTCGTTGTTGAATCTGTCATCCCGTTCCCTCTTCATGTCAGAGGTGTAGGAGTCTCGACCGAACGATCGCCGGTCAAACCTACAAGAAAGATGGCAGTTGAGATGATACTAACATAATAGCTTCTGCCTCTGCATTTTTGATAGCGGATGTGTACTTATTAAACGATTTAGTTCAGCTTGCCCTGCTTATTGTTTGGGTCAGGGGCCCTACCGGCTAACTTTTCGAACTTCTGCGGGTCTGCCAAGCTTCAACTTAAAACAGATAAATCGAAGTAAGGAGTTTCATATTGTACTATTCGCCGATGTTATTAAAAGATATCGATGTGCGTGTGACATCATGAATTGGGGTTCGGCAGACTTTCCGAACTTCGATGCGTTAGCCGGTACGGCCCCAGATTTTGTGATTCAAATTTCACCCCTCTCCTGTTGTTTATGAGTCAAAATGAGTGACCAGTCTATGAACGAGTTAGCGAATCTGAATGCAAAAAGAGTGGCTAAGTTTTCTGAATATAATATACAGTGCTGGCCACATAATTAAGGACACCAGTGGATTTTCATTTAAACGAGGTAACTTTAAAGTTTTGGCTCTCCGCCAAGGATTGACCGAGCTGTGATCAGATGATGGCCATCCAGGGAGTGAATGGAGGGATCCAGATCGTTATACACACCCAACTTATCTGATCAACATTCTAAGAGATGTAATGTTTAAAAAACCGCGAAAATATCATTAAAATATATGGAAATCCTGAAACTTAGAACTCTGATCCATCTAGTATGAAAAACCTCAAATCCATCTAGGCGTTGTGTGTGTGTGTGTGCGTGGGTTCATGTGCAAGTTTTGTGAATGAATGTGTGTGTACTGGGTGTATTACCTATCGCCGCCGTTGGGTCTCGCGTCGCGGTCGCCGCGCGGCGGGCGGTACGGCTCCGAGCGGTACTCGGTCTCCTCCCACCCGGCGTTGGGCATGTCTCGCACCATGATGCGACCGGAACCGATCCGGCGACCAGCTACAAATAATGATACTCAATTTATTTACACACAATGACAAGCACATTTAATAGTCACATAATAGAGATTGCTTTAAGTAACATAATACTGAAATAAACTCTCGTTTATTTGGGGTAGGAAATAGTAGTGAGATCAACTTCCATTAAACTATGATGGCTTCTGGATTCATCATAAAATTACGGAATATTCCCGTTCTCCTCTACTGTTTGTCCACCACTGGTGGATATCGGAAAATAAAGTATGGACGGTCTATTATACAAGGTGTTACAAAAATACCCCTAATGCCGAATATGGTATATAGGGACCATCAAACTGAACAACTTTTACTATGGGACTTACTTTTAAATAGCGTAAAAAAAAACAGCTGTTTCATACAAAAACTCAAATCGAAAATATCAAAATGTATGAAACAGCTGATTTTTTTTTCGCGATTTCAGAGTTGGCCCCATAGTAAAAGTTGTTCAGTTTGATGATCCCTATATACCATATTCTGCATTAGGGGTATTTTTGTAACACCTTGTATATATATCGGGAAGAAATTTATGCTAAAAACTTTTTTCTCGATATCCCCGTGGTGGACAAAGGTGGGGGACAACAGGCATTGGTCAAATTAACTTTAGTTTTTTTTTTTCTCTTATTACCACGTGACATTTAAGATCTTTCTGATAAATAAGATGAGGTATTTTACTTCTCACTATCATTTTTTCTATGGCAATTTTACTGCATGTTTTTTTTTGTGCTTATCTATAATTCCTAGTTTTGAGATATTACGACCAATAAGTAGATTTTGAAGCATAGACATGTTTGTGAATGTCTTTGCCAGCTCGATGAAATAAAAAAAGTAAGATTATTGTTATGTTTATCAGAAAATTAACCAAAACGACACAAGTATATAAAACAACAAGTTGTGAAAGAGATTTCATAATAAACTGTGTGCAACGCTATACAATGCATGTTAAATCTTCAAACATAAACCACCTGTGGCTGCTAAACTTATATAGGCCTAAGATGTAAAGAAAGAGGTTATGGAACTTCTTTCTTAGCATTTAAGCAAATGCCTCAGGCCGCAGTTTATGTTATTTCTGTGTGTACACAATTCACGTTGCCATGTCATACTTGGTGTTTACTCTGCGTGATCGAATCAGTATTGACATCGTTCGAAGGATTGCTTAGTCAAAGTGGTAGTGTGAAGGGTGAGAACCGATGGCACCCACCGCACCGGACGACACTCAGTAGATAGGCTCCAGATAAGGTAGATTGATGATCTAGTGAAGATTGCAGAAAACTGATGAATGTGGGCAGCGCAGAACCGACGGATTGGAGATCCTTGGGAGAGGCCTATACCCAGCAGTGAGTGTCAAGTGTCTGATGATGAGGCTCACTTGGTCGAGCTTGTCGGGCGCGGTTTGCAGCAGCGAGTCGGGTCGGGACTTGAACGAGCGCCACACGAACACACGATCCGTAGGAGAACTAAAGTACCACATAGCTTGAAGAATTACTCAGGTGAAGTGGAAGTGGGCGAGACACAGAGCGAAAAGAACCAATGGCTGTTGGAGCGGACATGTTCTGGAATAGCAACCACGAACAGGAGGATGTGGAAGCGACCAGCGCAGGACTGAAAGTCAAAGTTCTTGGGGGAAGCCTATATACAAGGTGTTACAAAAATACCCCTAATGCCGAATATGATATATAGGGACCATCAAACTGAAAATTTTTTACTATGGGACCAACTCTGAAATCGCGAAAAAAAATCAGCTGTTTCATACATTTTGATATTTTAAATTTTAAGTTTTGTATGAAACAGCTGATTTTTTTTCGCGATTTCAGAGTTGGTCCCATAGTAAAAGTTGTTCAGTTTGATGGTCCCTATATACCATATTCGGCATTAGGGGTATTTTTGTAACACCTTGTATAGCTATGATTTAGGTGTCATGCTATGATATTAATGATGATGAGATTCTCGCTGGTCGGGGGTGTGTGTGTGTGGGGGTGTGTGTGTGTGTGTGTGTGTGTGTGTGTGTATGTGTTTATACACTCACGCGGGTCTGGCTTGGCGGGCGCTGGCTGCAGCGGCGAGTCGGGGCGGGTGCGCGCGACGTGGGGCGGCGCGGGCGCGGGCGCGGCCGGCGCCCCGCAGCCGGACGTGAACGAGCGCCGCTGCGGGGACAGCACGATGCCGCTGCCCGGCGAGCCCTCCTTGCGGACCCGCTCGCGAGGGTCCGCTGAACGACGCTCGCGGTCGCGACCGTACACGCCCTGGTACCAAATATAAATAATAAAGTACCGTAAACTGGGGTGATTAGCAATTTGCGTAGTGAATAACAACAGCGACATTTTCGATAGAAAAAATAGCAAAATTCCAAAATAAACCGCTTGGGCCTGTTCAAAGAACATTTTTCTTTAAAACTAATAAGGTCATTTTGATATTATTTATTTTTCTCTATCGAAAATGTCGCTGTTGTTAATCACGCAAGTTGCTAATCACCCCAGTTTACCGGTATCTAAACTCTGCCCTACTCCTGTAAACATGTATTATTGGAGTAAAAAGTTAACTTTAATTAAAATGCTGCTAACCCGTTTAGTGCATGTTTACATTATAATGACAAATATATTTAAGAACTTTTCATTTCTCGTGAACCATTTAAGAACATTTCAGTAAATTAAAGTTTAACGTTATTATTTCAACATGCCGCTAAGCTCAGACAGTCAGTCAGGCAGTAATATTGCATCATCCATTTTATTATGGACCACACTGACCTTATGGTTTTCGTTGGGCGCATCTCCTCTCCCACCTTTATCTTCTTCGTTCGGCGAATCGGACCGTCTCTTCAAAACACTGCAACAAGACCACAAATAATAAAACAAAAAAACTAAGATACGATTTTGTTTGGGGCTTGGGTTACATTATGCGTGAATGGAGTAGTTAATTAAAATGGCGGAATACTCAAACGCTACTCAACTTTGAGGGGCCAAACATAATGCTATTTCTCATATCTTTGACATTTAATGTGACAGGACCCTTTCGGCGCCAGGCGTCTACTTATCAAATAGCAAACGATCTCTCTCTCTCGATTCTCTCTTATAATCTCTCTCTCTTAATATAAGTGGTCATGGCCAGTACTTTATAAGCAGTTTTTTTAGGGTTCCGTACCTCAAAAGGTAAATTCGCCTCTGCGGGAAACGTACCCACACCTGTGAATCAAGAGCCAAATATACTAACCACTGGACCACAAAGATAGTAAAATACCTACCTAAGACATAGATTTTGATGCTAAATGTCCGAAGATGGCGTTTGGGAGTATGCAGTTTGCGAAGTAGTCGCTTTGAGAATTAGACTGTATGCGAAGTAGGATAATTGCTAGGTTAGCTAGCTGCGAACATGTTACATTGAAAAGTAGTCGGATTGAGAAATTGACTATTTGATAAGTAGACGCCTGGCACCGAAAGGTGACGGTGACGAAATATGACGGTGTTTGAGAGCCTTCTAAAATTGAGTGACGGTTAGAGTATGCGGCCATAATAAACAGTGGATAAAAAAAATATTATAAACACACCATGTAAATTGTGAACAATATCAATGGTTGTGTATTTTTACGACTCGTATTGTATTCACTGAGTGGCACTCACAGCGCCAGAGCTTCGCAGCCCGCGAACGCGTTCTCCAGGTTGCGCTTGACGAGCGGCGAGTTGCGCAGGCGCATCAGCTCGTCACGCGTGTACGTCAGCGGCCGCCGCGCCGGGCCCATCGCCAGCACCGCCGGGTCCCCGCCGCGGGGGGCCGCGCACTCCTCGTCGCCTGCAAACCAAACAACATTGTCAGTATGAACTATGTTTAATGTCCCTACTGCTGGAGCAGGTCTTCTGGAGCAGGTTTTCCTTATAAAGGAAAGCCTTATAAAGGAAGGAAAAGGTAGATAAAGGCCCGAAGGATTTGTTGGTGATAAAGAATGCAAATGCAGCCGGGACCAACGGCTTAACGTCGTCGTCCGTCCGTCGGTTAGGACACGGAAGCACTAAGGAGTTGGAGTTGCTCCAGTTGGATGCAGAAGTAGATAAACAGTTCGATACCATGTCACTCCAATTATTTCATTCATATAGCAGAGTAGCAAATTATTTAACAAGAGGAATGTTGATTTGACATGGTAACTAGTGCTAGTTGCCGATCTAGCACCGCGTCTTTAACTAGATATCAGATTCTATACAAAAGGAAGTTCACGCTTGACGCACTAATCTCATTTGAGTCAACTGAAGGACACATTTACTGTCAATGTTTGTAAACAAAAACATGCCGCCTAAATTGCATTTGTGATTGCTTTTTCCTTAGCTGTTTAAAGGTCACTTACACCCGTATTCACAAACATTACTATCAAGTCTCACAGCGCCCGCGGACGCACAGCGTCCCACGAGCTAATTACACCTATACGTAAAACAAACGAACCAATCACAGAGCTTTATTTTAACGCGGTGTGTGAGTTTTTTGGCGCCATTTTGTCGAGTTCGGTTTGGTGTCTATTTTAATTATTTTCAAATTGATTCATAGTGGACATTGTGTCTTATAATTGGTGCAGTTATATGGTACAAGTGTCTACGCAACTGAACAATATGTGGGATAATTGAAACAGGCGCGATCTTGGTTGTGTAAACTGTCTTGATATACTTGGTGCCAAATGTTCCAAGCAGCATTGGAATGCGATGCACCCGCATTCTAATGAAAAATTAAACAATATCTACCACTGAACTATTTTTCTTCTTTTTTTTTGTTATGGCAATCTACTTTCCTCTAGGAAGTAATTTTTGCCAGTGTCAAGTGTTAAATAGTTCAGTGGTAGATATTGTTTAGTTTTTCATTAGAATGCGGGTGCATCGCATTCCAATGCTGCTTGGAGCATTTGGCACCAAGTATATCAAGACAGTTTACTCGATTAGTTCTGCCGAGGAAGCCACCACTTCAATAAAAGTCTCAGCTTCACACAACCAAGATCGCGCCTATTTCAATTATCCCACATATTGTTCAGTTGCGTAGACACTTGTACCATATAACTGCACCAATTTTAAGACACAATATCCACTATGAATCAATTTGAAAATAATTAAAATAGACACCAAACCGAACTCGACAAAATGGCGCCAAAAAACTCCCACTGAACTATTTAACACTTGACACTGGCAAAAATTACTTCCAAAAGTAGTAAATAGTTGTCTATTGCCATAACAAAAAAAGAAGAACGCGGTGTGTTCGCGTAGTCAATGGTCATTTGAGTGTTGAGTGTGAAATATGTATGTTAATACCTACTAACTCATCAAATTGAATTACATAATATAATAAAAATTTTGTCACCTTCAATCAAAATAATTTTATAAATAGCTTTGTTCATCTTAATGTAAGCAAATTTATCCCTTTTGAATTTTTGGCACAACAATGTTATGTTAAAATTAACGTCTTATGATAGTTAAAATAACACAAAAACAATACATTTTAATAACGAAATGCGGTTTCCAATGTGAGTTTCTTTTTTTAACGATAAAATAATTATACAACATTTTTGTGAAATCAAAACACTTGTTTTGGTGGCAGGAAACGGTGAACGCTCATTATCATATAAACAATAGTTCAACGGCTCTTTAAAAGGAAAGGTCGACGACCTGTAGACAGCTGATAGCTCATTTTAACCACAGCTTGCGATATTTTTTTTTAAATCATGTTGCGGGCTTTTTAACATAAAATGAAAGATAGATCTTCTCATCTGAGGCCTAATTGTATAATTCTTATTTAACATGATCCCTTTCAATTTGTCAATCTGTGAACATCCATCACTGGCTCACAAAGAAAGTTGTCACAGAGACTGTATGGCCGCAGCACGTTAACTGCCGCCGACCCCCCAACAATAGAAGTTCTATTGTTTAGGGGACACTTGACAGCTAATGCCCTAGGGGGTATTATCAGACTTCCACCAACTCACTTTATGGTCAAGTTTTTGCCAGCGGAAGACTAAGAGACAACAAAAAAGGGTAAGAAAAGGTCACAAGGGTAGATAGGATCTTTCCTGCACCAGCAGCGGTATCGGCTAAAAACATTGAAGTTCATATTAACTGTGTTTTGACAGATATATGTGATACATTGCTACTTTTCTTTTGTAAGTTTTTATTTGTGCCAAAACAAAGTAGCAATTTATCACATACATCTGTCAAAACACAGTTAACATGAACTTCAATGTTTTTAACCGATAGAGCCCCAGACCTGAGAATGGAGGATATTGAAACAGTTTTGCGATGATGATGTTATTACCATGTTATATTTCAAGATCGATCGCCTTACTTGTTTCAAATATCTGATTTGATTAGTAATCCATCATGGTGACTTTAAAAAATCGTAGGTAAAAACAGAGACAAAAATTGCATTGCAGTCGCAACCGTGGCGATTACGTTTCGGCTTAAATAATGCTGATAATAATTATTATCTTAAAGTGTTACTTATAAGTTATAACAAAAACATAAAAAAAAACATTGCTTTGCCACCACCTCATGTGGACTAAAAACTCAGTGCATTTCTGGAGGTAAACATTGCATTTCATTTAATCTTGCCGAAGTTTCCGATCGGCAAAGGGTAATACAATAGATCAATTACAAGGTCAACGGCAGTCACCTATGTAAACTACCACAGACATGTGACCTATTGTATAGCTTGGTAATTTAACTGAGCACAGAGGTATGCAAAACAATGTGTAAACTGAAGTAGGTAAATACTTTGGGACAGCTTCGGTGCGTCTACGACAAAAATAACAGCATCGCGGTGCAAGCGAGCCCAAGGTCGCGCGACCAACAGCGCACTTTTACTGTGGCGGGTAATGGACTACTTCGCAATTGCATATTATAGCAGATGAAGAGTACGTTTGTTTACATTCTACAATAATACGAACAATGAGTCCCCTTCAGTGACCTTTCAATTCAATGCAATAAATACGATTTCTTTCATTTGAGCATAATACATGATTGACCATCGTGCGAACATTATGTATTTTGTCTATTATACATTATCATAATATAATAATAAAAAATATGGAGTCGGGAGAATCCGCACACACGCAATACTAATGTAATGATTAATGGAACATTTCAAGTTAGCAGCTAAAAATTTGCGGGTAGGTAGATTGTAAAAGAAATTCCATAAATGGAACATTTGGCATAGGTACCTGTTATCCCGTGAAACATGTAAAACAGAACAAGGTAGGTGAAACAACAACCACGATGCCTATTCGAGAACTTTCGAAATGCAGTCCAGGGTTACGTCACTTACGCCACGAGACTCGCTTCACCCTCTTGGTTGGCGGCGCGACGCTGACATCCGGCGGCAGTTCCGACGGCACCTTCCTCAGGGCGCTCTGGTACCGCAGCAGGAACGCGTGCACGGCACATTTGATGGGAGACAATAACTTGTCAGGGCTGAGACTCATCGCTCCCGTCGCAGAAGCGGCCGAGCCTTTACGCGCGCGCCTCTTAGCCGCTCGGCTGCCAGCCCTGCGTCTCCTCCTCCTTCCTTTCTTCAACACATCGCCGACGGGCGCGGAAAACTCTTTGCTCACCATGACACGACGCAACAAAATGGCGGCCAACGAATTCAAAACTTAATCTAATTTTACAACTACACGTAAATTAAAATTAAAGATAAAACGGTAAAAACGATTAAAAACGAAAATAAAATTATAAATTCTAACGTTTACTTATAACTAGGGCTGTCGATGAAACGCGAGCATACGTCGAAAGTACGTAATTACAACGGATCGTTTGAGCTACGTAGCAAGTAATTCGCAACGGTGATGGTATAATATAAATAAAGGAGAAAACAGCTAGTTTTACTCCGAAACGGCCGCGAGATCAAGAGCGTACGAGCGCGTGTCAAAGACTGAGATCAAGGGATATGTCGTCGGTTAAGCGCAGACTTGTGTCGCGACTACCCTCATTTCCTACATAATGCGATATGATTTCGAATTCGAAGTACCCTGTTTCTGAAATATCAATTCAAATCTTGTAGACTAGATAAAAACTAGATAAAGGAATAAGCATAATTTTATTGAAATTGCAAGTTTTTGTGTTGAAATTCTTTTCGTGACAATAATTTATGAATTTGCGCTTTATGTATTTGAAAGAGCGAGCGCGAAGCGTATCTGCTTTAGCTTGGGCAAAAATGCTTCCGTATGTCCGTCCCGCTATCCGGCTGTCCGTTTGTTCTCCTCTACAGCCGTGCTATTCCGAAACGAAACTCACTTCGAAAGTCACCTGACTTCGCACGAGTTTGATATTACGAATAAGATAATAATAAACTCAACTTCACAATTCTAAAATTTAAATAAACCTAATACATAGTAAGAATACATCAGCTTTCGTATTTACAAAGATGCAAATTTTCTGCATCTTTGTTGATACGAAAGCATTTTCTTCCAATGATAAGTATATTATTATGTTACTTACATACAGGATGGGATACGCGATTGTTACATAGAGTTGCGAGGGGAACGACAGGGGCCGCGCGAACTTGACCTTCAGCTCCCTCGATTGCACCCCTCATGGGTAATATCGACTTACGAAACTGCAGGGAATCGAATTAAAATGCAAAAAGCTTCGTTATAATCGAGGGCTTTACTCAACGTTACACACGAGATTTTATAGCAAGATTATTTTATAACAAGCTCAAGACAAGAAGATAAGACTGTTAAGCGATGTTTAGACTAGCAATAAAACTTGCAGAAAATGACTTCCACAAGCTGTTGTCTTCCACAGTGTAAATAAGTGTGGTACCTAGCTAAATTCTGAAAGTTAATCACGTGACATAGCTATTTATTGACACTCAACTGTTAAAATCTATATATCTTTTGATCTTTTGACAGCTAAAAGTGATAAATCACTATATCATATTGCGTTTCGGAGGTCATGTTAGGGGGGCAGGGCCTAACTGTAAAACTCATTATCTATCACAATTTATATCAATATGAAAATCGGTGTCCATCTCTCACTTAGGCTACAATGCACTGACAACTAGCTTGTTTAGAGCCTAGTGAGTGTGTCACCTAGCGTGTAGAGACTAGGGAAGGTGCCAAGCGTGCAATGCGAATACAAACCCTATCAATGCGGTAAGCATATCATCGACTTACTCCAACGAAAGGATAACCAAAGGAATATCTATTGTGTCTCATTTTCAGGGCCTTGATGGGTTAATGAGGAAACTCTATGAAAGGGTTTTAAAATGTGCTCAAGCAAATCAGGGAGCCGCACAGAATGTGCAGAAAAGAGATAGACAATAGAGTAATCTGGGAAGAACCCTATTTGATTTGGTAAGCGCATTGGAAGCTTATTCAAAAGGATACCACAATGAAAGACTGACAATATCGAAAAGGAAACCCTATCTTTTGGGTAACCATTTCCATTTAGGCTTAGGTACCCTAACAATTGACTTACTAAAAAAAAGGAGTTGCCCGGTCCTTATTTAACACAACAGCAAGTAAGATAAGTATCATTATTCCAAAAAAATATGCAACAGTTGTCTATATGGGCAGTTTTTGAGATCCCCCTTCCTCCCGCCGAAGCTCTACCATGAGTTAATGCAAACTGTTTTCACTACCGAAAACTACTGGACATACTGCTCACAGTTAATGTGAGTGAAAGAGAAGAAACAATGGTTTACGGTAGCTAAAACGGTTTGCATCAACTCATGGTAGGGCCACAGATATGACGGCTAGAACGTTAGCAACTCTGGGCCCGAGCCTTTTAGATTTATGTACTGCTAATCGTAATATTTTACATCTCATGCTGCTGAAAGTCAAAATCAAATAAGAATAATCATCATTACAAAAGTTTTCAAAATAATCATACCCATGATTGTCTATGCCTAGAAACACAGTGCAACTCAGCAGTTCCAAAATACTGCATTGATATGCATCAAATGTGACCTATTTTTATACTATCCATGTACACTAAATAATAATATAAGTATTACTGGGAGTATAGTGAGTAGCATGATAATACTGACTTATTAGTAAACAAAAGATGGCTTGGAAAGTGATAATCTAGAAAAGTCTTTCTTGATCAGTAATTTTGGAAGAAATGGATATGTAGAACAGTGTTAATTATAAAGTAATACATACCTTCGTAGTTGGGGCCATCCTTTAGGCTGTCGTCGTTCGATTTCTCTTTCAAAGAAGTCAATAAGCTCACAGCTGACATACTTAGTAAAAATGTAACAGATCAAACACACAATTTTTCAGTCTTCGCTCAATATATTAACTTTGTTAAAATTCTAAAATAACTTTACAATATTTACAAAAGTCTTCAGCAAATAACTCTATCACCTAATGTACCTATTGTTTATATCACAGACTTTTCGTTTTTCAATACGGATAAAAACGTCCACGCACGAAAATACTATCAATATTTACAAGAAGACTCTAGGTATAATAAATTTATTTACACATTTAAAAACTAATGTTTATCAGCTAATTTTAACAAATACGCTCTAGCGGTCACAAGATACTCATAACTAAAAGAATTTATCAGTTTTCGATGCAAAAATATATAAAACGTCCGCCATATGCCTTTTGAAAACGTATAATACTCTACAAAATTCGGTACCAACAAGTCGTAGAGTCAAGAGTGAAACAACGTGACGTTGTAAATTGGCAGGGTTATAATCCAGTTGCCATTTACTTTTATTTTTTTTATATCAAAAGGCATTCTGCTACGATCAAAGACAAAATTGTGATGATTCTCTAAAACCCAACCAAGAAAGGAGTTGTAGATGTATTATCTATGTGTATGTTGTCTTATTAGGACAGTACATCATACAATACAATCATTATATTTTATCCTGTGATCATCATATGCGATTCTTTCAGAAACTTGTTTAAGGAGTCCTCCTTCTTGTCTAGGAGGTGAGCGGGAGTTTGGGGATTTAAAAGGAACCTTTGATCTTAATAAAAAAAGTAACGTATGTTTTTATTCAGACTGTAAAGTATCATAAACCAAATTTCATTCAAATCTGTTTTTGACTTATAAATTAATGATGTAAATAACCCGACTTTTATTTATGTATACCTATAACTTCAAAAATATGGTGTGTTTGCAGCAAATGCAATATGTCTAAAAAAGGTGTTTTAATAATAATAAAATAATAAGTAATGATAATATATCACTTGTTGGTATAGGGTGTGTAGGCCAACTCCCGTGGATCTTGCCCATCATCCTCACATTTGCTGAGCGATTATTCAAAAACGGTTGAGAATTCAAACAAAGTGCATAAAAGTTGTTGAGAATTTTACAAGCTTTTATTCGGTACAAGAACACTTTTTTCACGACCGACGCACTGTTTTAGAGATATTAGCGAAAAACCCAAAAGTGAGAACTTCAGCCTCCCCCTAGTTTTTTGAATGAATGCGGTATGTGGAGAATTTATACCTTGGTCATTTAAGACTCATAATAGCCAGTGGTTCAGTAGCCAAGGCTTTAATTATGAAAAAAAAACCACGGACGGACGGACGTCAAAACTCAAACGTCAATGTCAAATCAGGTGATGTGCTGTGCTGTGCTGGGGCTCTATCAGATAAAAACATTGAAGTTCATGTTAACTGTGTTTTGACAGATGTATGTGATAGATTGCTACTTCGTCTTGGCACAAATAACAACTTAACAAAGAAAAATAGCAATGTATCACATACATCTGTCAAAACACAGTTAACATGAACTTCAATGTTTTTAGCTGATACCGCCGCTGTGCGTCGTTCGTTCGTTACATACCTACGTGGTTGCGTTGCGTGCAATAAAATAAAATTTTATGGTTTTATTTTAAGCAAAAATGTCTGTGAAATGGACTGGAAATCGCAGTGAATCTGGTATATTGCGTAAAAGTGAGTTCAAAGAGAAGAAAGAAGAACTATTCGTGTTCGGCTACTCGTGCAAATTGTTCAGGGACAATGAGAAAGCCCTGCACATTGATCAAGGAAAACACCTCATACCGTGGATGGGGGATGAAACGTTGAAAATCGACAGGTTCGATCCGTTTTTTACTATAAGACTGCTAACTGTGCCGCTAAAAGTTATAAAATAATAGTCAATGTTCAGAAAATGTTAAATTTTTCGAAGAGCTTAAAGATTTTCGCAGACGATGTTTTTCTGAAGCTGGTGGCTGGACGATTGCGGCTGGCCGCGTGAACGTGCCGCATAATGTTACGGTGACAACCTCCGGTGGTATGTATATCTTGGTACGGTATCCTTGAGTATGTATGAACTGCAATATTGTCTCCAAACATATTAGCTTATGTGTGTTTTCGAGCAAGCAAAATTTATTAAATATGATGCAGTTTGTTACCTCATGCCTTAAAAACCAGTGGAAGTTTAGGTTTCTACAAATTATCCATGAATAATTCTAAACCTTTAACTCATTATTACCATGAAAGAAAACCTTCAATATGAAGTATTGATTATAGATCAATCAAAAGAGGAAACCTCAAAACTATCAGATTGAATATCAATAAACTGACTTTTTTCATTATCTGCAAGAAATATTTGTGATATATGAAGAAAACCTAACGGTTGGATAACCTGACTGCTTTTCGATTAATATGTAACTCTAACTCTAGATTATTTGGTCAGGTATGACGCAAGAGGAGCCCTGCACGACCTGTCATCTCTGGAGGCCCCTCCCGGAGGCTATGACTGGCGTGTGGAGCTCACCAGAGGCGAACTGGATGTGGAACAACTCTGCGATGAAGAGAGATACCGAGCACTGCATACTGACGAGGATGAGGAAGAAATGTACAAAGGTATGCCATGGTAGCCATTTATGTCAAACTCGGTCAACTAACATCTGCTTGTCAGTTGACTTTCTTTAAAATATGTGGTGATTTGGGAATCATCTCCATTCTGCTGTTACTTTCGTACATTTGTAAAGACAAAGTGATTTTTTTTTAAAATTAAATATGCATGCAGCAACAAATTCTGAATATTTTTTCTATTATTAAGGGAGCTTATTCCAATGTATAAATGCAAATATTATGCAATGAGAAATGACAGTTTTTTTCAGTCATTCCCCATTGCATGTCTCTAGAAGTCTTGATTAAATTTTATTGGTTCTGAAATGCAAGGCCGTCTTTAACCTATTTGAGGCCCTGGGAACATTAAGATAAGGGGGCCCCTATGATCTTGACTTGAGCTAGTGAGCAAGTAGTATTTGTAGTCAGTAATTATTGTTTAAGTTTTCGAAATACCTAAATATGTTTTTGGTGATAAGCATCCATTATCGTTTAGCCATCTGGCAGGAATTAGGGGGCCCCTATCGATCGCGGGGCCCTGTGCACGTGCCCAGAGTGCCCAGTGGGAAAGATGGGCCTGCTGAAATGTACAATGAACAAAGCAATTCTCTCATCCATGCTGGCACCTATAAATGTCTTACAATTTTTTTTTTATTCAGAAGAGGAACTGAAGAGGTTGCATGCTGCTGGGTACGGCCAGGTGGGGTTCAACTATGAAATGCCTCAGGAGCCAGAGGTGGCACCACCGGCCGAAGTTGAGGAGCCTTTCTTGCCAACTACCACCTTTAAAGTACTGCTACCGGAGGACATGTTTTTTGTAAGGTTTTTATGGAATTTTTTGACGATTAATTGATAGCTAATTCAAAATTAAGATTATAACAGAGTGTATTTTAATTTTTATTGTGTGTTAGTTATGAAATTAATTATATATTCAGGGTAAAATCCGTAAAAATAACATAGTGTACATAACATGTTACCAATTGATAAGAGTGAATGATAAGGGTCAATTTCTATTGATTAAACGAAGACCCAATGAAGTTAAGAAAATGATAGTTTAGTTCAAAAAAAATTGTTGTACCTACTTAATCCTCTTATTTTATTCAAAAATCTTTAACCGCCGTTTTTAAAATAAAGAAATGTTACCTTCCAATAAAATAAATCAATATTTAGGCTACTTTCCCTCCAACTACCTTCTTTTATTTCCACACTGTATACTTAATAATTTGAGAATTTTGTACCTTACTGTTTTGTCTTCGACTTTTAATATTAACAATAATATTAATATTAGATAACATCACAAACATTGCTCGGATCCCAAAGTAAGTAGCTAAAGCACTTGTGTTATGGAAATCAGAGACAACGGTGGTAAACACACACCCAGACCTGAGCCAATATAGAAAAGTTAGTTTTCTAAATTGGCCCAGCCGGGGGTTCGAACCCGGGACCTCAGAGATGGCGACACCTTGAAAACGGTGTACAAATCACTCGACCACGGAGGTCGTCAGACTTATTTCATTTGATAACTTTTTACAGAGATAATCAAATACTATAGCAGGATGTTTCTACCTTTCTATGCACCTAATATTAATATTTTTTTACAGCCTGAGACTATTAAGCAAAATGCAATCATAGAGAAGACAGCCAAGTTCATAGCGAGCCAGGGAGCTCAGATGGAGATCCTGATCAAGGCGAAGCAGAACGACAACCCTCAGTTCCAGTTCCTCAACAAGGACTCAAACCTGAATCCTTATTATAGCGCGCTCATTGGCCTCGTGAAGGCAGGCAAGTGGCCGGAGAAGAAGGTGGAGGTGATTGAAGGTAAGTGTGTCTGCTGCTAAACTCTTTTAACCCCCGGTTTGTAAGATACTTTATTGCCCCCCTAGCATGACCACCGAAACGCGATATGATATAGCAATTTATCACGTTTAAATGTCAAAAGACAATAGATTTTGACAGTTGAGTGTCGATAAAATGCTATATCATTAACTTGGGCTGTAAAGAGAACACCTCAGCTGAGATGAGACATGACATGACACTTAGGACGAGTCGTGCTAGGTATTTACGCACGAATCTTACCTTAAAAAATACCACATAAGTAATTAAAAGGCATAACCAAGTTGTATGCTCATTTATAATATAATAATTATAAATATAATAGAAGCTGAGGAAGCCTCAAGGTTCGTCGAAACGTACCTTGAGTTTGACAGTTATTTACTCCACTCACACTCGACTCAACTGAAGAAAATACTTTAGTCGAGGGAATTGTTGATAACTATGCATATCCATCTCAACGACAGAGAGGTTGAGTCAAGCATAAGTCGAGGGGAAACAACTAAGCATACCGGGGTGAGACTTAGGCCCGTGTTTATAAACTGCTCTCAACGTTGAGGGCTATCTTAAGGTCATACTTTAGATGCTCCTCTTATAGGAACAGCATCTCAGGTATGATCTCAAGATAGCTCTTTACGTTGAGAGTGGTTTATAAATACGGGTCTTAGATTTTAAGTCATAATGGCCTCTTACGCCCATATGCTAGCATGTTCCATGTACTATATCATCGTATTTTTTTTGTTGTTGCAGAAAAGCCACATGAAAATGAAGAATATTTACATCCAAGTCTAGCGTCCACTGTGATCGAGTCTGTAAGTAAATATTTATGCCTAATAAACTTGTATGTATGGATCAGAATGTTGGGCTATGAAGAAGATGGATGAAAGAAAATTACATGTAGCAGAGATGAAAATGCTGAGGTGGATGTGTGGTGTGACGCGAATGGATAAAATTAGGAATGAGTATGTGAGAGGAAGTTTGAAAGTAGCACCAGTGATAGAAAAGTTGAAAGGGAATCGTCTGACTTGGTATGGGCATGTTATGAGAAGGGATAAAAGGCATGTTACTAGAAGAGTAATGGATATGGATGTTGAGGGTTGGAAAGTAAGAGGAAGACCGCAGAAAAGATGGATGGATTGTGTGAGGAATGATATGAATGTAAAGGGAGTGGATGAGGAGATGACGAGTGACAGGAAGGAATGGGGGATGATGATGATGATGAATGCAATTATAAAGTGAATATTAAATAAATTTGTATGGCCTCACCATTTTTTCCATCCCATTTCATCACACATTCGCACAGAAGCTTAAATGGCGATATACAAGTTGCAATATTCTTATGTCGTCGATATTCAGTTCAGCATTAGCATAGATTTCAGTGGCGTGGATACATGTTAACAAAAAATAATGAAAATTCAAGCACTTCTTCGACCATCTCTGCTTAAAGGGAGGGAGAATAGGTGATAAATTACGTATTCCACACCAAAGACTGAAATTATATTCTAAAAATTCATATTGCATGGCCATTCGTGTGTACAACAAACTCCCATCTGAATTGACAAGTTTAACGCTATTTAAATTTAAAAATAAATTAAGGAAATTATTATTGACGAAAAATTATTACTGTGTTTCTGATTTTTTAAGTGACAAATCAATTAAGTAAATAATTATGTTCTGCGTTATTCAATTAATCCAATATTTGTGATGCATGAGAGTGTTTTTTTTATGACATAGCTGCAATTTGTAATTAATGATACTTGCCCTATGCTGTTTTTATTTGCTATCAAATAGCTATTAATAATATATTTAATATTTCAAATATTTGCACGCTGTTTACATACGGCAGCATGTAACGGCACATTTTATGTTAAAGACCTTTGTTTCACCACATGTTTGCAAATAAACAATTGATTTGATTTCATTTGATTAAAGGTTGGTCTAATAACTGGTATTGTTTTTGTACCCACCAGTTTTCATTTTTTTTTCTTAGGCGCCGTCCATCCCCAGCATCCACTACCGTCCGTCAGCTGACTGCGACTACACGATGCTGATCTCCAAGATGCGCGGCGAAGCCCCCGTAGACGAGCCCTACGCGCCCGAGCTGGCGCCCGGGGAGGTGGCCCCGCCCGGGACGGAGCCTCTGCCCCCGCGGGTGCCTGTAGCCCCCCCGCCCCCGCCTCCGCCCGCGGATATCGCCCGGGCGCCTGTCATGTACCGACGGGATCTACCTGGTGAGTATCAGAGGAAAATAAAGCATCTATACAGGTAGTAAGTTTCATATTTGCATGAAAATTTACCGTGGAAGCCGGTCGGTGCCGCCCGCAATATGTAATTTAACTACTGTATAGAGTATGTAGTCTATATACTAACTTTAATTTCTTTTTGCAGAGGTATAATGTAGTTTGACGCGCGCTGGTTGGTGCGAATTGTACATAACTGTGACGCGTCATTCAGTAGACAATTATGTACGATTTCCCGTGGGAGGAAATCATGTGTGAATGATGTGTTCGTGTTTATTCGGACTTCAATACAAATATTAGTCAATAAAGTCGAACAAAAACGCGAATACCGCATAGCTATGTGAAGACAGAATATATAATAGTACTAAACGTACAGAATCGCCCATCTAAGCGAGGACAATCAAATAGCTACTATCGGTGCAGCGCAATAAAGTACAATTTCAAGTTGCACTTCACTGTTTGCCCATTAATAAGCGCCTCCGAAGCACTTCTCTTTCTGTCGCGTAGTTTTGTCTCAACCCACACATGACATCTCTCGTGCGCTGGCTCGACTGAGTCAGCCGCGGGCTAATATAAAAGTTTAGGCGCGTAGTGAGACCCCCCTGGTGAAGTGGCAATATTAATGATTTTAGCAAATTGTTAACTTTTACTTCGTTAATAACATTAAATTTTTTGTCAATACTTGAATATAAATGTATGTTTCTCTCCCAGTGGTCCCCCCAGCGCAATACCAGCACGCGTACTACAGCCAGGCCGCGCCCACCGCCCCCGCCCCCGCCCCCGCCCCCGCCCCCGCCCCGCACACCTCTACGGGACTTAGCCTCATGAAGAACTACAATACTGACTCGGACACTGACGACTCGGGTAATTACATACATACTATGTTATTTCTTTTAATCTAGAAAGCTGTTTTTATTGTCATAACTAGAGATAAAAGTACAGATCCCATCATTTTGAATTTATCGTGTCTTAAAAATATAAGGTAAGGTACTTTATCATTCTTCATAATTTTTAACGTTTAAAACTGAAATTATAAAATATGTAGTTTCACAAGTTGTCATTAGCGGCGCCGCAGTTGATCGCTAAATACAAATATTATTGTTGCAAACAGATTTCGATGACACTTCATCAGTAGACAGCAAAGGTCCCGCCATCGTGACGCCACCGGAAGACGTCCAAATAGTGATCGACAAGATGGCCGCGTACGTCGCACGAAATGGCGACGAGTTCGCGGAGATAGTGCGCGCGAAAAACGACCCTCGGTTCACTTTCTTGGAGCCCAGTAACGTGTACCACCCTTATTACAAGAGACTGATGCAGCAGAAGAGAGGCATTGATGTCAATGGGACTGCGAAGGAATCGAGAAATAAGTCTTCTAGTGAGTTATATAGTCTATTCATAATAATTACTGGATTCACTCTTAAAAAAACATTGCTTAACTTAGTTGTGCTGCATTTCAGAATTTAAGAAAATAATGTTTGTGTGTATTAAGATTTAATGTCATCAAAGTTTTAAATTTTTAATTAAACAAATACAATTGATTGTGAATTAATCCGTATGATAAAATATTTTATTTTAATTCCTGAGTAACATTCTTCTCAATTTATGTACGACACATTAAAAGAACTGTTAAAAATGCAATTAAACTTCAATAGTTCTCACTTTGTTTAGCACCCGTTTGCTTCTCAATCAAGAAACAAAAAGAGCCGGACCCTATTTTGCCAAAACCAGCATTACCCTATGAATCAAGCTCCGAAGACGAGTCTGATAAGCAAGAAAAAGCAGAGGACCCCAAGGAGGTCCCCAAACCGACCCCCCAAGTGTTACCAATGGCTACTATCCCACCGGCTATAGTCTACAAGATAGAGAAACCTCTGGAAACTATCTCAGTTGAAACGGTTAAACCGATACCGAAACCAATAGCACCAGATGTGAAAGAAATCCCCAAAGTTGATAAAATACCAGAGATTAAAGTTACACCTGCAGTCGAAGAGAAACATCCTGCAGTTGAAATAGAAAAGAAAAGGACAGATAGTCCGGTTAGAGAGAAACATAGGGAACGGAAATATAAAGAACGGAAGAAGGAATATCGATCTAAGTCCGAAGCTACTGAGAGAAGGTCTGAGAAGAGGAGTGGAGATAGAGACAAGAGGAAAGAAAAGAGTAGGGAAGGAGTGAGAAAGAGACAAAGTGCTTGTAAAGAGGAGACGGAGAATGAGGTTATATCTTTGGTGGACAATGCGGATGATTTAATCGACTTGACGGGAGATCAATCTGATTCAAAAGGTAATTACCAATTAACTGTCTTGTTATTTATATGGCTACAGCGCGTACCTTAATGTGGTATTCACGCGGGTCGACATGGTAGGCGACTTGCTGGTCGACTTTAGACAATTACGGTTTTACCACAAAAGATTTTAAAACACTGTTTAATTTAGACACTGTTTAAATGCGATGCCGTCTCTTTCAGACAATACTGTCAAAAAAGTGACAGCATCACATTTAAACAGTGTCCAAGTTAAACACTTGTTGTACAATGTTTTAAAATCTTTTGTGGTAAGGCGGTTAGCGTTTTTTATCGACAATCACTTTTAAAATCTAGTCGCATACCTAATTTCGATGAGGTGGCGATAAAATACGTTAATTGACTAAAATCGTAACTGACATATAACTGACATCGAGACCGCCTTTATGTCCTACGTAATAAAAGTTGTTTTTGTAGTACAACTGTTCTAATTATCTAATATACCTCAGACGTGTACAAAAAAGAAGTAGTTAATTTTCAGTAGGTACTACTATTCGGTATCAATAAATGTTTTATTTTATTTAGAATAGTAATATGCATTTTTTTGTTTCTTATCTGGGTATCTTACGGCCAAATACTCAAATGAATCTTAAATTAAAAAAAGTAGTTATATTTGACAGAAAGTCTACGAAACTGACAGCTTTTAGCTAAGACAACCGGCGATTTTAGCTAAGATGCTTTTGAGTATTCGGCCGTTACCTCTCACGAGTGTCCTCACTCAGGCGAGGTGGAGTCGGAAGCGGACCGCGCGAAGCAGCAGGAGCGGCGGCGGCGCGCGGCGGAGTTCCTCAAGAAGGTGGGCGTCGACCCCACCGCCGCCGCGCTGCCCGCCACCTCGCTCGCCAGCGCCATGGTCAGTATTGGAACACACGGACACACGCATGCACGTACACACGGACACACGCATGCACGTACACACGGACACACGCACACACGGACACACGCACTAACACACGCATTAATGAAATGGTTTAAAATTGATAGTAATTTAATTTACTTACTCATTTGATGAAACGATCATTTTCATATTGCTAGCGTTTGCCTACCACTTCCCTCACTAGTGTTATGGCCAGTCCAGTATACACGCATAAAAACATAGCGGAACGAGCGAAGCAGCAAGAGCGACGGCGCGCGGCATGGTTCCTCAAGTAAGTCGGCGTAGATCCTACGGCTGCCGCATTGCTTGCCACCTCGCTCGCTAGTGCCATGGTAAGTATTCTAATAAACAAATAAACAAAACGCAAACACATCCACGCACGTGTACGCACGAACACACGCAAGAACGCACGCACAAACAAAATCTGCGCTCAAATGGTAACAAACTCATTTGATTAAACATATATATTTTGTAACATTTTTGAAATGGCTAACATTATTTTTCGAAAAATTTCGAAGCACTGTATCGACAAAAAAACTGTATTTAATTATCGAACCTGCTCACAAAATTTCACGAGAATTGGTTGAGTATAATACTCACTCACTCACGCGCTCACCGCGTTGCGTATAGTCGCACGTTTCGTACGTTTGTCGCCTAAGATATTTAACAAAAATGATCCAATATTTTTGTTTGCTTTTCATATACCATAGTATGTACGTATAACGCTTTCCTTTTATGATTTGTAACGCAATTTATTTAAAGCAGACTGCTGTAACGTCGTCAGAAGAGATGGGAGTACGCGATAGAAAGAGAGGCAACTAATAGGTGAATATAACTGGGGAAGAGAGCGCTGTACGACCTGAATTGCGCTTTATTGTTTAGGAGCAAGAGTCGTTATTTATTTAAATGATCTTGCGGAGTGTCCCTTCTGTACTTGTACTATTATGTATTCTGTGGTAAAACGTGTAATTTTGTTGACAGGTGGACACATTGGAGTCTCTTAGAAAGAAGAAGGCGGAAGAAGATGAAAAACGCAGGAAACGAGAGAAGCGACGCCGCCGCGGCAGATACGGTGAGATTGTTTATCTGGTGAAAAATTCAGATATTATTGGTTATTTGTAATGAATGTAACTTATTGACATTTTAAACTATTCAGGGGGCTGAGTACGTAACTCTGTTGCTAACAATTCTCGATTGAAATCGATTGAAACCGCAGTTATATAGCTGCTTTAAGTAAGATAGGTATACATTGGTTCTTACTTACCTTGTCTGCTACAATATATTTGACGGCGACTGTACATACAGGGAAAACGTCACAACGGGTAAAATAATAGTGTTGCAATACTTAGGATTAAACAAAGTGAATGTTAAATTAATCCTCTTATTGGCAACGAGACGGGTGAGTTGATAGCGAAATGCCGAAATGTCTATGCCGGTGTTGCCATAACCAGTGAATAATTGAGAAAAGTTTTACATTTTATTCTTATCCCCCCCCTTAACTTTTGAGTAATAATAATAAACGTCACATTAATGTGTTCTAGTTTTTTTTTTTATCAATATTTATTTTATTTTGCAGAATACGAAAATGGTTCACACAGAAAGAGTAAACGCAGACGGAGGTATTTATAATTTCGTGTTATTTATACTGTATTATATTCAATTACACAAATATTATGATATATTCATTTTGTTTGTTCACAGGTCGGAAGATGAAGAAGAATCTGACTATGATGGGTAAACATTTAACTATTACCAACAATTTATTAAAATATCCATACTAATCCGGAAGTGTTAGTATTCGCTGACATTTTCACGCCTGAACCGATGAAACCATTTTGATGATTTTTGGTATAGTGATAGATTGGAGCATGGGTAAAGTCATAAGCTACCTTTTGTCGCAAAAATGAATATCGAAGGGAGTGAATTAAGTGGTGAATTTAGCTTCAATCTGTACATGTGAATTTTCGATACATTATGTACTTAACGAGCAATAAATTTAATTGAAATGAGGGCGCCACTTGAGGTATATAGGGGCCTTAACGAGGCCAATGTCAGAGCGCTGCCGCGCGCCGGCCGCGACCAAGTTACTTCGATACTCACTCACGCGCACGCCATCAAGCGTATGCGAGCGCGCCAAGTACGTTTGTCACTTAAGATATTTAACAAAAATGTTATTGTAAGCTTCTCTTTAACCATTATATGTAGAATCGCTTTCCTTTTATTATATGCTAAGCAGTTCATTTAGAAGAAGACAACCCTAACGTTGTCAGTAATGATAAGAGCACGCGATAGAGAGAGGCATCTTCTAGGAGAATATTACTGTAGGGCATTAGCGCTGTGCGACCTGAATTGCACTTTATTGTGTCGGAGCAAAAGCCGCTATTTATTTAAATTACTTTGCGTAGTGCGTCTTCTGTACTTGTACTATTATGTATTCTGTGGCTCTAGTATAGAATTTAACATATTCTTTTTATCCCGAGCAATCCTTTTCTAGTCTGGCGTCTTTGATTGTTGATGATTTAATTCCACAACGCCTGAGCGGACGCATGCGGCCGGTCAACAATGGAATATCTATTGTGTCTCATTTTCCGGGCGTTGAAGGGTTAAATGCAAATGTTTGGTGTTATAATCAAAATATGTCTACAGTAAACGACAAAGGCGAAAGAAGGACAGAAAACACAACACAAAGACCAAAAAGCGGAGAAGGAGAGAGACAGAACTAGTGGCGGAAGAACATGAAGAAATAGACCAACCACTTAACATCGATCTGACCAATACGCTAAAAGAACTGCGGAACTCTTCTCCTACAAAAGAGTTGGTGCAAGATATTGATGAAAATACACAACATAGCCTTGTAAAGAAGGAGTCTTCTGAAGAAGAGGGGGAGACTAAGAAGGAGAAGAAGAAGAAAAAAGAAGATAGGGAGTACAGCGAGGGGGAGTGGTCTAGCGATACCGAGCAGGATTCCGCCTCGTCTGCGAGCAAGATGGAAGAATGAGATGGTATGCAATTTTAATTTTACTACTCTTAGCACGAAAATCGAGTACGAATCAAATTTGTATCAAGTAAATGTGAACTTTTTGTATTCAAAATATTAGTTCTGTTTAAGAAGGTAGATGGCGCTGTACACAGGACGGGTCCTCAGACTATACATGTTGACCTTGAGACCGCCTTTGTGCCCTACGTAATAAAAGCTGTTTTCGCAGTGTGCTGTCGTGTGTACACACGACAGCACGTCAGGTTATACAGTTAAACTGCGAAAACAGCTTTTATTACGTAGGACATAAAGGCGGTCTCAAGGTCAACATGTATAGCCTGAGGTGCCGTCATGTGTACAAAACACAAAAAATTGCTTAAAAACAAAAAAAAGACTTCAAAATACAAAAACAGCTTCAAAATTATATACCTTACCTATAATATTCAAATCTAAAGATAGTTAAGCATATCAAATTAATAAAACACGTGTAATGAAGTCGGGTGGGGCTTTTAGTAGTATAGTTATAGTATATTAACCATGAAACACCCTGTATTATTATAATTCTAAACGGTTCTTCGTTATTGTTTCAGGGCAATCACCGGAAGTGTCCACATTCAAAAGACTAATAATGTAATTAGGATCATTATGCATTTTTTTAGTACGATATAAATAAATAGAGATTTATTATTGCCATGCGTGGTTTTTTTTCAATCCATTTCGCACGAATTTTTTGTAAGAGTTTCCTAATTTAGGTGCATTACGTTCGATTCGCAAAACATTATTATGGCGTAAAATATTTGTATTCTAAATAGCAATCGAGTAGTCAAAAATATATGCCGTTACGTTAAATGTTACGCGACAATATACATAATACCACAGAATAAAAAATAGTAGGTAAGTTTTTAAATATTCTCGGTGGCCCAGCGATTGCGGAGGTTAAGAAATTTTCGCAAGGGTCGGTCATGGGATGGTTAGCCAAAAATGTATTATCTCGAGCTCCTCTGTGCTTCGGAACGCACGTTAAGCCGTTGGTCCCGGCTGCATTTGCAGTCGTTAGCCTTAGCACCCATTAATCCGCGTTGGGCCCGCGTGGTGGGTCATGGCATATCCTCCTTATCCACCCATAAGGAAGGCCTGTGCCCCAGCAGTGGGGACATTAAAATGGCTGATGGTCAAGTACTACAATACAAGTGACGTCAAAGCGTTCTTACTCCAAATTCAACGTCACAACATGTACTACTGATAAGCCTAACTAAACTAAAATAGTCTGATGTAATGTAACGGCATTCTTGTCTTTTAGCTATTTATATCAATGAATTTATATTTACACACAAAACAGTAGCTCTACCATGAGTTGATGCAAACTGTTTTCGCCACCGTAAACTATAGTTTTCTCTCTTTCACTCGCATTGACTGTGAGCAGTATATTCGATAGTTTACGGTAGCGTAAACAGTTTGCATCAACTCATAGTAGGGCCACTGTACATCTTACACGTGTCGGCTGATATAATTCATGAACAATGAATAAGGAACACATATAACATAGCAGTCCATTGTCCATGTTCATGCTTAGGACCGTACTATTATAGTACTGTGAGGCCTTAGCCTCATATGCAAACTTTTGGGTTCTGTAACTCTTTGGTTACAGACTAAAGATAAAAAGAATGTTATTATATTTTAAAAATGTGAACGACAGTTCTCTAGCTTTTGTCTAGAAGAAGGGAAGCTAGGCTGTGCCCTTCTGGCTACGAATTGTTGAATCAATGCCTATGCGTAAAATAAATAAGAAAAGTGATTTAAATCTTTTATTTAAAACAGATAGAGGCTTCGTCACGACAGTACCTAGTAAGCTCGAGACGGTCTATACCCACTTTAATTAGCTTAATGTAATTACATACAATACATACATACAAGGTCTTCATACATACATATAGTAACATTTCCAAAAATGCTGTTACTATCGCATTGGGTGAGATATAGAATGTAATTACAGTTCTCTGTGTAAAAATGAGTAAATAATTGCGCCCCCACTCCTCTCCTTGTATTTTAAGAGTAGCGAACAGTGATCTTCCCTTACAAACGGAATACCCTTGGAATACCAAAATGTGCAAAATTTGAGCATAATTAACTCTTCTTGTGATGTTATTCGGATTAAGACAGTATTTGTCTAGATTCTATTAAATAAAAAAATCCAAAATACTAAACCAATTAAAAATTTATGCGATTTACAGTTTTATATGAAAAAAAAATTGGCATTTATCTTGTCTCTGACGTCATTAGAGTCGAAGGAACATTTTTACTGAAAATTGATACAAATAATAAATAATCACAATGTAAACTTGTTGTAGTTAAACTCAGTTTATCTAATCGTTTATCTCTACTATTGTTCTGTTACGATCTTAGCTGATGGTATTGCTTATCTTGAGAATATTCCAAACCATAATAACCCCTCATAACTTTACTGACAATCCTTACTAATATTATAAATGCGAAAGTCCGTTTGTTTGTTACGCCTTCACGTCTTAACTACTGAACCGATCATCATGAAATTTTGCATACACGTCGGCGGTATCGGCTAAAAACATTGAAGTTAATGTTAACTGTGTTTTGACAGATGTATGTGATACATATCTACTTTTCTTTGGTAAGTTTTTATTTGTGCCAAAACGAAGTAGCAATGTATCATATACATATGTCAAAACACAGTTTACATTAACTTTAATGTTTTTAGCCGTTTAAGACCCAGATGTTAAGTGATGATAAGGCCGAAGATGGAAGCGCACTACACCCGGAATCCTCACCACTGAGGAATTGGCTATCTTACCTCTAACTGGTGGTTAAACACTTTATTCCTGCAATGAAGCCAAAATAAGCAAAAAGATCTACTTCATAATTCTTAATTGTTTGGGCAAATATGTCAAATAGACAAAAACAGCCATGTGAAGAACAAAAAATAAAATAAATAGCTAATGCACCTAATAATGTTCTGAAATGGTTCGGAATGTGGGACTTTAATCATATTACGATAAATACCCACTACATAATATTATTTATTCTGTGACGTAGGCAGTATTAGCACTTTATAGAACAGATTACCCACTTTATGCAAATCCGGAGGTAACATTTGGTTTTGTTCTATCTAGATATTTATCTGTAACTAGATCACGTGATCTGGTATCGTGGGTAGACAGTAACGATAGGGTTTTCAAACCGAAGACTATTGTTTCTTAAAGATTTTCCCTTATTATATTTTATTAAAAAAATAACCAGTTGGAACCGACTTTGATCTTTTAGTTTGCAACCAAAATCTATTAGCATACATTTCCTTTGATGTAACAAAACTTACGCTGAAGTAGGTATCATGTTTGTTACACACGCATAGGGCTGTCATCCGTCCAGATTTCCCTGGATTTGTCCTTGTTTGAAGAGCAGACGAATTTGTGTTATGGGAAAGGGTGTAAGGTTTTTATTTAACTGTCAAATTTTTTTTTTTCATGTCAATATCACTCAAAAATCTGAGGTTTTTAAAAAAAATCGTGGTTCCGTAATTTAAGTGATGGCGGCTTACACACGCTTAAACGGCCGAACTGATTTGCGCATAAATTGGCACACAGATAGTTTATAAAATTATAGGTTCCTAGTTTCCGTAAGCTTAATTATTGCATTGTATCTAAATTATAAATGAAATTAAAGTTAATTGATTAACCCATTATTATATATTACATTATTGAGTTGATTGGAACGTGTCCTATAAAAACATTAGAAGGTAGTTATCACTAAATAATTTCAAGATGACCATCAACTTAAGTGGGTACCAATTGGGACAAGTACCTAAACTACGGCTAAAACGCTTATTAAAGTTATTTTAATCTAAAATAAAAAAAAAGAAAACCCGTGACTTAATTACTTAATCATTCTTACGACAGCAAGATGGACAGGACATTGTGTTAATATAGTGTTGTAGCTACCAGAAGAAGTGTACGCGGCAGTATTCATTTATTAATCGATTTCAAAGATTCAGTACATTTGGACAAGAAATTAACCGATTTTTCATCATAAAAAAATAGTAAGTATGAAATGACATTTTTTTATTTGCAACTAAATCATAATTTTAACGAAAACAGTAGTGATCGTTTAAAGTGCATGTGTTCCCATACAAGTATGTTGACAGCCCTAGGTCAACTTGCCTGGTGCAGAAATAATCGACTTCCCTGTTACAGAGGGTCTATAAATAAAAGATAAAAATATCCTAACACTTATCAGCAAACTGATCTTCAATGACGTGAAGCATGTGGAATCTACACTTGCATACTTGCACGTGAGCAATGTTTATTGTCCTCACTGCTGGGGCACTGGCCTTCCATATGGGTGGATAAGGAGGATGAAACATGACCCACCACGCGGGCCCAATGCGGATTGGTGGGTGCTAACGACTGCAAATGCACCCAGGATCAAACGGCTTAACGTGCTTCCGAAGCACGGAGGAGCTCAAGATAATAGATTATTGGTCACCCATCCCATGACTGACTGCCGCAATCGATGAGCCAGGCGCTATACCACTGCGCCACCGAGCTCCTCGTACTTACTTTGTGGCAGGCCCAATGAGGAATGGTGGGTGTTCAGCACCAACTTGGAAGGACATTGCAAAATATCTCTCCAAAAATTAAAGTAATGCTAATTAGTTTTCCGTCACACATTGACTAGCTAATTGTGTTATTGGCTACACCTAAACATAAGTAATTAAAAGCCAAGATTTTGGACAAAACAGGGGTTTGAAATTGGTCTTAATTTTTTTTTAAAGTTTTACATAAAATTTGGTGGATCATGTAGCACGAGCCCATCCCGAGGTGTGATTATCTCGGAATCATGACGATAGCGCTGAGATGAGCGTATATAACGGTCGGCCTGCGCAGGCGCCGCCACTGCGACTCTGCGGCAATCCTTGGATACCAAATACAAGCATGGCGGAAGTTGTAAGTTATATGGATTTTTTTATTATTATTTTAATAAAACAGCTAGGTATTGTATTAGTATTTAATTTAGGGATTTTTTTATTTATTTTATTTAGTATAAGAGGCCCATCGTCCTGTTTTTACCCGCGACGGAACGGAGAAGGTAAAATATGCGTATAGGGTGAGAGGTTGTTTGTTTGTGCGCAAACGCAAATATTGCAATTTTTCTCGGTTAAACAGATTCAGATGCGATTTTCTGTAATGGGTTTTTCTATTGACGGCTGTTCAACATATCAGCCCATTTTTGTTTCTCTAAATGGTTTAATTTTTTAATTCATCTACGTTTGACGGGCTATTAAAAAAAACTTGATTAATTTTAATTAAATCTACTAAAAAGAAATACCTAATATAAATTAATTTCTTATTAAAATATTTCTCCGTACCGCGCTGGGAACGAGTCATAGTTGTTCCAAAGATTTTTTAATTCTGTAGAATTAAACCACTAATAACGACATAAATAAATAACTATGTCTAGAAACAAAACTGCTAATGTTCATTATATAAAAATTCACTTTGTAAATTCGAATACACCTCCGTCCAGTTTTATACCCACATATCGCCTAGCAAACTGCCAACGCCGCTTGCTATTGGTCACATCCAATAAAATGTTGGTCAACATTTTCTTTAAAACGTTAGATATTCACACTTTCCATAACATTGAACTTTTTCTCGTGAAAACGTATCGTAAGAAACACCATAAATATCACAGCTGGTCGACGCCATTTTGGCAGTTCTGCTTACAAAAGGGAATTATATTTCAATGTCTTGGCTAGGCAAGTTATTAACGTCATTTGCCTAGCCATCTAATAAAAGTCGTCTCCAGGCTTAAAAATATGCTGAGGTCAATGGTTTTTTTTTATTATTTGGGAATTTTGAAATGTTATCCAATTCTTTTATTCAGATTTTATTTTATTAATTGACATTTTAGATTTCTTTTCCGGCTCTTAATTTTATTTTACTCAATGTGTAATTAACTTAATAATATGAATTAACTTGTAATTATCTTTTTTATAATGCCATTAAGTGTTATAGAATCGTTTTGTAAATGAAAAATTATCTTATTATTTTTTTGCTTTCTAATGTACGTATATTGTATTTTTCGACTATCAGCCATTTTTAATATCCCCACTGCTGGGGCACAGGCCTTCCTAATGGGTGAATAAGGAGGATGGGCCATAACCCACCACGCGGGCCCAATGCGGATTGGCAGGTGTTAACGACTGCAGTTGCAGCCGGGACCAACGGCTTAACGTGCCTTCTGAAGCACGGAGGAGCTCCAGATAATAAATCTTTGGTCACCCATCCATGACCGACCCTTGCGAAAGTTGCTTAACCTCCGCAATCGCTGGACCACCGAGCTCCTCTTTGTATTCTTACTTTAGTGATATTAATAATAATAATAATAATTAAGTACAAATTACCACAAATCAATAAAAAGAATTAACTAAAGCATTGTATTTTATCAGTCGAATAATTATACATTTCGACCCAGTTTCGTTTTTAATGGTGAGAAAATTTAGTTGAGGGTAGGCAGCGTACAAAACCCTCGTTTTCTCGTGGTCCCAGGATTTTATCTAATTAATGGGACCACGAGGGAGAATTGTTTCTCACAGTCCCATCAACATACCGGATTATGGACCTATATGAACTACGAGGTATTTTCTTATAGTTGTTTATCTGACAAATGGAAATATTTTGGCCTGTGACTCGGAAAATTCACATGGTGAATGCATATCATAACCTTGTAACAATTGATGTATCTATCAGCGCAGAAATAAAGAGGCGAATATATCAATAAATCAATCAATCAATATTTGACAACATCACATACATTGCTTCGATTCCAAAGTAAGTAGCTAAAGCACTTGTGTTATGGAAATCGGAGACAACGGTGGTATCACAAACACCCATACCTGAGCCAATATAGAAAAGTTCGTTTTCTAAATTGACCCAACCGGGGATCGAACCCGGGACCTCAGAGATGGCGACACCTTGAAAACCGGTGTACAAAGCCACTCGACCACGGAGGTCGTCAATACCGTATATTTAAAATTAAAGTTTTAAATAAGTAAACGTAAATCACATTTCACTGATAATTATTTATCAATGTAAAACAAAAATATTGACAAATAGTTAAGTAATTTTAAGGTCGCGAATTTCGTGTGTGTTATCTTAAGTGTAAATACGTATTAGTGAGGGAGATAGCTTCTGGCCTTAACTGATGTTATGTTTGACCCTCTTATCTAAATAGTATAATTTATGATGTGTTTGAACACCACAAGCAATAGTTATTGTGCTTCTGACGGGACTTGAACGGTCACAAAAATGAGAGTGCTGGTGAGTTTTTTTTTAATTTATTTATTTTAACATGATTATGTATTTTGGGAGGAGCTCGGTGGCGCAGTGGTTTAGCGCCTGGCCCAGCGATTGCGGAGGTTAAGCAACTTTCGCAAGGGTCGGGTGGGTGACCAAAAATTTTTTATCTCCAGCTCTTCCGTGTTTCGGAAGGCACGTTAAGCCGTTGGTTCCGGGTGCATTTGCTGTCGTTAAAATCCACCAATCCGCATTGGGCCCGCGTGGTGGTACTTTCCGTTGACTTAGAACTATGAATGGTAAGTAATATCGTCTTATACTACAAATAAAGGGACATGTCTGAAAACTATACATTTGTAATTAATTGATAAAAAAATAGTCATTATTTAAGTACCAACAAAGTACGGAACCCTCGGTGGGCGAGTCTGACTCGTACTTGTCCGGGTTTTTTGTAATAACCCTCTGGACTATCCTTTTGAGTTAAATAATCTAGCTATATGAAATTAATCCCTTTCCTTCATAGCAGCCCGTGAGCCTGATAGACCCGTCGCAGTTGCTGCGGCCGGAGCCCGCGTTCGACGGCAAGCCGGTGAGCGTGTTCCGCGACTACACCGTGGACGATGAAGACCCGCTGCGCCTGCGCGTGCGACGCACCTACTATGACATGCACACCAATATGACGGTCGACTTCGTCAAAAGTTGGTGAAAAAACAGTATTTGAAACGGGGCGAATTAGATCTTACCAATTTTCAAGCAAAGCTCAAAAGCTAATGCCACTTACCGTGGATGATTTAAGACGACCTCCGTGGTCGAGTGGCTTTGTACACCAGCTTTCAAGGTGTCGCCATCTCTGAGGTCCCGGGTTCGATCCCCGGTTGGGTCAATTTAGAAAACGAACTTTTCTATATTGGCTCAGGTCTGGGTGTTTGTAATACCACCGTTGTCTCTGATTTCCTTAACACAAGTGCTTTAGCTACTTACTTTGGAATCGGAGCAATGTATGTGATGTTGTTAAATATTTATAAATTATTGTAATACTAGCTACCCGCAACTTCGTCTGCGTGGTCAGTTATTGTTTTATCCCTCGGGTCCCTAGTATCTTTTTCTTGGATAAAAGGACATAGATACCTTTTCTGTACCCCTGACAACTAGTATACACATGATGATCTATGATTTTGTGAAAGCGCAACAAACAAACAAAATTTTCGCATTTTTAATATTAGTCAGGATGTAATAGGTACTCCTCAACTGCATAATTACTACAACGTAGGAATCTTGGGCGCCCCATCACCCAAGGTGAGCAATAAAGTAATTGTGAAAAGAGAAATATATGTAGCTTACTCCCGCAAAAAACTTACCTTTTTGCGGGAGTAAGCTACGAATATTTCTCTTTTCACAATGGTTTGGGACTTTCGCCAAGTGACGCCTGATTCAATCAAATACAATAAAGTAATATCCCTGAACATTTATGGGCTTGCACAACCATCATAATTGATTGCTAATATTTCAAGTAAGTATACGGGGTTATTTGTAAAACACCAACAATCTCGCTGGAGAAGATTACTAACATCATAAATAACAACATCTGTTCTATGACTTTTCCTAAAACAGACAAAAAAAAACGATTTTTCATAAAACTCGTTCAGCTTCGGACATTTGTATGGAAAGTCGAATATTTATTGTCTGTTTTCGGAAAAGTCGTAGAACAAACGTTGTTGTCTATGATGTTAGTAATCTACTCGTGCGAGGTTGTTGGTGTTTAACAAATAACCCTGTATACCAGTGTTACCAGGGGGCTAATTGTCTAATTTAAAAATCTATCGCAATCGCTTTCATTTGACAGTTGGATCCGACACATTGCTGCATTTATTTGGTAAGTTTTTATTTGTGCCAAAAAGAAGCATCAATGGGTTTCATCCTGAAAGCGATTGCGATAGATTTTGAAATTAGACAATAGAAAGGCTGGTACACGGTAATTACCGTAGAAACACGGTATGTTTAATCAGTCAGCACGGTAGTTTATAATCTTAATCTGGTAACACTGCTGTATACAGGTAAAATGGAGAAATGGTTGAATTTCGACACGTTCCGCTCAACGGTGAAGGATGCGCTGGTCCGGCTGAACGCGCTGGTCGACGAGTCGGACCCCGACACGGACTTGCCCAACATCGTGCACGCCTTCCAGACCGCCGAGCGCATCCGGGAGGACCACCCGCACGATGACTGGTTCCATCTCATCGGCCTCATCCATGATCTGGGAAAGGTGAAGCCGGAAAAATCTTCATCTTAAGTACACTTAACAAGAAAAAACTCAAGTTCTATTTCTGCTGTTTGAAGGATAGGATAGATCATTTATGTTAAGTAGTTGCGTGAATCGAACTAACTAAGTAAATAACTAGGACTAACCGTATTAGTAATTCTGTGGTACCGTGACGTGGTAGTCCTACTTTTTAATATGTGGTTAGTTAAACTAAGCTGTTTCTTCTTAAACATTGCTGTATTTTTTAGGGAATAAGGTCTATAATTGAGTATTCAAATCTAACGACGGACATCAGCCCACAGCACAGAAAATAGTCTAATGATAAATATTATAATAGCACAGAATACTTACTTTTAATTATTATTGCAATTCATATGCTAGACAAAGTCACATTTGCAACTTTTCGCTATCGCTTCGCTTTCGAAAGACGACTATTTTACGTTTTAAAAATCGACGGTAGGCTGTGATGGTCTCCTATTTTATGCTATACGCGACGTCTGACGTCAGCGTAAATGTTCGATATACAACGTGTTACACAAATACCCCTAATGCCGAATATGGTATATAGGGGCCATCAAACTGAACAACTTTTACTATGGGACCAACTCTGAAATCGCGAAAAAATAATCAGCTGTTTCATACATTTTGATATTTTCGATTTTTTATTTTTGTATGAAACAGCTGATTTATTTTTCACGATTTCAGAGTTGGTCCCATAGTAAAAGTTGATCTGTTTGATGGTCCCTATATACCATATTCGGCATTTTTGTAACACCTTTTATCTCATACGCCAACGTCAGCGTTTGAAAGAGCTATAGAAATGTACTGTTGTGGTATCTTTCAAACGCTGACGTCGGCGTATGAAATGTATAGGAATCTTTACGCTGACGTCAGACGTCGCATACCTATAGTATAAATAAAATAGGAGACCAAGGCCTTAGCGAAAGAACAATGACCACTTATCATACGTTGTCCTGTCAAATAGCTTTTTTTAAAGTTGATTTATAATGAAAATAAAAATATATGTACTTATTTGAATAGTTGCTATGACCGTAGAACACTAGTATTTATTTAATTTTTATTTGGCAATCAGAAATATATGTAATAGTAAAATAAATAATGTTCTAATTGTAATTATTGTTAATCTTTATTATGGATTTTCTCTATTTCTATATTGCCGATTTTAATGTTAGTGAGCAATTTATAAAAAACAATAAAATTCAATTTTATATTAATTCTCTATAAATAAACATTTCGACAGGTCAGAAATGGACATCCTTCTTTTGACAACCCCATGTACTTACATCAAAATGATTATGTTATTAGATTTTTCGCATTTACAATGCTATTTTATATTAAGATAAATAATATTAGAAAAAAATCCCTCACATTGATGAAATTGCGTTGGCTTGCAGCAAAGAAATAAAAAGTACTAGAAAATTTCGCCGCTTCCATTAGCGACTCGGTAGCATAATTGGTCAGTGTATTGGGCCGGAATTCCAAGGGTGCGGGTTCGAGTCCCGTCTGAGGTGCTACGGGTGAATCGATTTTTCTAATATTATTTACCTTGATTATAAAGTTCTTGCTGACATTGACATTTTTCTTTTGATAGTGTGCCACTGGCTACAAGGCCTGTTAATTTGAATATCAATTGTGTTTGTGTGGTTGGTCCAGGTGATGGCGTTCTACGAGGAGCCGCAGTGGTGCGTGGTGGGGGACACGTTCCCCGTGGGCTGCAAGTGGGGGCCCAGCATCGTGTACGGCGACCACAGTTTCAGAGACAACCCGGACACATACAACCCTAAGTACAAGTAAGTCTGATTTTTATAGTTTCTTCTATCTTGATTCTTCGATGAGTCCTTTTATTATAAGGATCATTTTTATTAAATAATCCTAATTAGGTACTGAAAAAAAATATATAAAAAACATGTTATAAAACGAACTAAAAAGTATAAAATATTTTTTCCCGTAAAAATGTATAACCCTATACAAAAGTTTAAAAACTAAAAACCGTTGGACGTATTTTGTAAGATTTATCATCAATTTGTCTTTTGCATGCGCCCCACGTTTTTAGGTTTAAAACAATTTTCACCCAACTCTTTACTGAAATATAAAATAAAACAGATGCGTTTTTCACACATAGATTACGAAAGAAATTGTTAATAATTAATATCAATCTAATAAAGTTACTAACTTATTTTTAACCGACTTCAAAAAAAGGAGGAGGTTCTCAGTTCGTCGGAATGTTTGTTTTTTTTTTTAAGTACTATTTAAGTATATAAGACGTATGACAACTGTCAAAAACTGTTTACCAAATGAGACAAGTAAGGATAAACAGATTTATAATGGTGGATTACCCACTGCTCAACTATTCTCAGTTGGGCACTTACAGTTGAGCAGTGGGGAAAAAGGGGATTTGATTAACTCGCTAGGGAAAATACAAATAAACACCTAAATTGACTTTACTTTCTTGTTCTAGCACTAAATATGGTATGTACGAGCCCAACTGTGGGCTTGAGAATGTCCAGATGTCTTGGGGCCACGACGAGTACATGTACAGGGTGCTGCTGCACAACAAGACCACGCTGCCAAAGAGGGGTCTCTACATGATCAGGTATTACTTTCGAGTTTGTTAAGGACGTCATAATGCTTATATGACTAACTATGTAGAAGAATACTTTCATTAAGAAGAAAACTGATTTAACTAATCAAATTTGTTTGTCGACCTCCGTGGTCGAGTGGCTTTGTACTCCGGTTTTCAAGGTGTCGCCATCTCTGAGGTCCCGGGTTCGATCCCCGGTTGGGTTAATTTAGAAAACGAACTTTTCTATATTGGCTCAGGTCTGGGTGTTTGTGATACCACCGTTGTCTCCGATTTCCATAGCACAAGTGCTACTTACTTTGGAATCGGAGCAATGTATGTGATGTTGTCAAATATTTATTATTTATTTATAATTATATTTCTCCCATTTTTTTGTATGAAACTCATAATTCCGAAAAACTGGCACGACAATAAAATTTTGTTAAATATCGAAACGATCAGTTGAGAAATGCGGCCTGTAGAGGAAAACAAACGGACAGACATACGAAAGCATTTTTGCCCAAGCTGAAGCAGAGACGCTTCGTGCTTTTTCAGTCAAAAATGAAATTAACCTTATTTTAGTATAACACTAAATAATAATCCTTCATGTTTTGTCAGATACCACTCGTTCTACCCGTGGCACTCGGGCGGGGACTACAGCCATCTCACCAGCGCGGCCGACGACGAGATCAAGCAAGCGGTCCTAGAGTTCAAGTGAGTTCACACTTCCTTTGAGAAAGCTATTCTTAGTTAGGATAAAAAGACAAGTCTATCTTAGACTGAAAAACCGCACCTAATTTCGCGCTATAGTAACAAGTAGAAATCTGTTATAAAATTATAACATTACTTTTTGACGCGATCATTTTCTCCCAACCGAACCGTAGTCACACCAATTTACCACACCGGTGTGACTAACGGTCATTTTTTTTTACCCGTAGTCACACCACAATTAGCCCAACTCACCCTTGACATCAAAAATTATACAGACAAACAAATTATAAACTTTTTTTCCGTAAAACAATACGTCATCTTTGTACCATGATCACATATAAATATGGAGAAGGTTTAACTTCTGTAAAAAAAAAATAGTAAGTAGGATAAAACATTTTTTTTAATGATCATGTTTGAAAAATCAAATTGCTATTCAGAGATAAGGCCGCCGATTGTTACACTTTTTGTGCTGTCCTTGTATGTTTTTATAATGGTGAACAATAAAAAATATATTCATTCGTTCATATATGTTTTTGCAACAGCAAATACGACCTGTACACGAAGAGTGCTGCTGTCCCCGACGTGGAGGCGCTGTGGCCCTACTACGAGTCGCTGATCGAGAAGTACCTCCCGGGCGAGTTGCAATGGTAGGGGACCGAGCGATAACCCAGGAACGTTCCAATATTCCTGGTAAGAATATTTATTGACAGGTGGAAATAATTCCTAGATCGTTACTAATGGGTCATTTCGGTGTATTTTAACTTTTTTTTTGTTTTTATATAAGGATCTTTAGCGAAACTCGTAGAAATAAATAATAACTTATTTTATAATAACACTGCAATCAGTGATACTATTAAATTATTTTTAAGTGTATTAACTATTTTACTACTAATTTATATAAAGCTACATGTTCTGACAATACCAAAAATCAAGACACTTAAAAAAACATATTATCCATCTGAAAAAACATTATTTTTTTTTGTTTACGTTTTTAATTTTATTTACCTGTTAGTGATAATAATAATAATAATTAATAAATAAGTATCGATTTTTTTTATTAAGTCGGCTGAAAGTTAGCTAAGTTTTAAGTTTAGTCGCTATGTACCTGCATTATAATATAATCAATAATATGCCATTAAATCTTTTAATTGATACATACATTGTTTCACTTGTGCTAAGTAGACTTAACGCCACGTTCCTAGTTTGACTCCTTCACTCAGAAAAAGCTTTTAGGCGAAGGCAGGCTAGTGACACCACAGAATATATAATAGTACTACTAACGTGTGACACTCTGCACATATCAAAAATGTTCAAATATTTTTGTAAGCTTTTTTTTAATCATAGTGCGTACAATCGCTTTTCTTTATGATATTTCATTTTTAAAAGGAGACAACCCCAAACGTCGTTAGAAGAGAGAAGAGAGTATGTGATAGAAAGAGAGGCAACTTCTAGGTGAATATAACTGTAGGGAAGGGAGCGCTGTGCGACCTGAATTGCACTTTATTATGTCGGAGCAAGATTTATTTAAATGATTTTGCGGAGTATCTCTTCTGTACTTGTTATATATTCTGTGGCGAAGGTAAGAAAACCCGCCATTTTCAGTACGGAAATGACATGATGACCACGTGACCACCATGAGCAGTGATTTTTTGATATCACGATAAATAACGGGGCAAGGACAAGAAAGTTAATTAAATTTCAAACAAAATATAATAAACCAGGAACTTTATTTACGCTATATTTACAAAAATACAAATCTCTCAAAATAGACAATAATTATAATAATCAATTTGTAGAGTTTTAACAACCAAGGTCAGAACTAACACAATGTACACTCAATACAATGGCTTCAGATCTCAGATTAGCACAAACAACTATACCTACTTACCTATTTTAATAATTTAAAGACCTAATTCATAGGTTCCGGTTAAGTTCCAGTTCAGAAAATTTCATGGAAATTCCGTTCCTTTTCCGGTTAAGTTCCAATTCAGATCATTTCATGGAAATTCCGTTCTATTTTAGATTAATGGCCCGCGCCCACTGACCGCATGGCGTGGCAAGTCTTTAGGAAACGAGTAGAAATATAACTTAATAATATAAAATTGTAATAGATAAATTGAAATATCATTGACAGTATTCGTAGGTGCAAACATCAAGCTGACGTATGCTTCGGCATGCCGTGTCGTGAAATTTAAATCTTATCTTGATACAACTAAGTTGTATTTTTGCTCGTTACATTAAAAAAAACCCTTCCCAGCGGCCGTACCGGCTAACGCATCGAACTTCAGAAAGTCTGCCGGGCTTCAAATTAAAACAGATAAACCGAGCCCTAATCGGGCCAAAATGGCGAACCCCAATTCATGATGTCACACGAACATGAATATCTTCTAAATAACTTAGGCGAATAGTACAATACGAAACTCCTTACTTCGATTTATCTGATTTATAAGTTGAAACTCAGCAGACCCGCCGAGGTCATAACTGGAAAATAGTGCTATCTGGAAACTGAAACAGGCCCTTAATATTCGAACTTATCAAGACAAATTCTCAATGAACATTGTTGTGCTAATTTGGAAAAGAAGTATTCGATAAAAGTCGTGCAAATAATATAATTATTGGTCTTTTAATAGTACAGCTTCTTAATTATTATCAAAATGCATTTGGTCTTTCACCTTACATAGTGTTGCCATATCACTCTTCCTACAATCACATTATCGCAGTATCACTTCATTTACCGATTTAATGTTTTTACGCAAATTAATAATCGATTCATTCGTCAAAAAAAAATTAGTACGATTACATTTTGATGGTATGTACCTAGGTATGATTTTTTTTGTCATATCCAGTAAAGGTAGATATTTAGGTAGGTACAATCGACCACACTGGCGCTTTACCACTCCTAAGGTTAAAATCGCTTGCACGCTGCGCGCCGTCACTACATAGGTTTAGTACGCGCTGGAGCGATGCGCGCGCAATTTTTCTGCAAAGTAAAGCACGTGATTGGCCGACGATGCCTGCTATAAATTTTTCATACCATCATTATACATTATACAGGCTGTTTTGTAATAGCCTTATAAATATGGGAGACAGGGTACCACGCATACAACCCTAGAAAATATTATAAGCCCTGAAAACCGCCACATGGCTGAGAATGCAAAATGGCAACCCTAAAAACAAATAGAATATTGTTTTCGATAATCAATCCCATGAATGGGCAAAAGCAAAACACAATTTCTGTCTAGGGTTGTCACTTATGCAGTTTATCATAAAAAGAAAAACAATAAAAAAAGGTTGTTTTGAGGGTTTATAATAATTTTCCGAGGTTGTGTGCATGGGGCCCTATCTACCGTATTCGTCTTATTTATGGGACTATTCCAAACACCCTGTACTGTGTGTTCCATGTACTTAATACTTATATAATTTTAAATGAAGATTTACATTTAGCGATATTTATTCAATAAAACTGTTGAGAGATTAGCATTGAGTGACGATAAATATGTACTTAATTATACAATTTTAAATGCTTACTTTTAATCTCAAACCATTATATTCCCGGTCAATTCATCATCCGGTATTATCACACCGGCATTTTGGACCTTAGCACATATATTTAGAGTAGATAATCGTTTAAATAGACAGACATAATACAGGACATACATGATCTTTATATAAATAAGACACTACACGTAACGCAAAGGCCCGTAGTAATTTAAGGCATTTTTTTTAATAATTACTCTCCTCTTTTCTCTATCTAGAACAGTTTGATGTTTGCATAGAAAATTACAACACTAAGATATGTCGCCACATAACCATTATTATTTTGCCTTTCTCATTATATTTTTTGCATATCTGTAAGAAGGATCTTAATTTTCAATAGGAGCTTAGAGACTTGCTACCTACTTATTTGCTTTTTAGTCAGATAGTATTAAGTTTTCTGTACTACAAGGCAATATAATGTTTCTCCGTATCAAGTTAGGCAAATCACCAAACTGTCCAAATAGATACAGAAACCAGTTCATTAGTTGTTCCTTAACGATTATATCAGTCTTCTTAAATGGAAAGACAGATTAAACACACAAACAAAGACAATAGGCAGTGGTTTTTTCAAATGCTGATTTGGAAAACCCTAAACGTTAGAAAATCTTTTCAATAAAAGGCGAAAATTTTCTGGAAGATTTAGCCCCTTCTCACACGGAGCTATTGAAAAATTATGGAACATGACTGGTCATTTAAAAACCAGCTGCAAACTGTTCCCGACGCTATTCTAGCTGCTAGGTTGCTAGTTTATAATTACTTATTTCATTTCATTTTACAAAAACCAAAATTATTTTTAATAATCTTCTCAGGTTACTCAAGCAACTATTAGCGCGGCGACCGGCACGTTACGTCGCTCGTGACCAGTTGCCAACGCGTTACTGACCAGTTAGTGACTGGTTGGTGATTGGATAAGTCGCCTCGTGTGCGAACCTCTATGATGTATAGGCGAAGACGCACAAGTATCTGATATTAGATCTTGAACTTGACTCGTTAGTGATTTGAGTTTGTAACTTGTTCGGTTTGAGTAGCTCCGTGTGAGAAGGGCTTTAAGAGTTACATAGTATTAAAATACATACGTATATTTGCTAGACTAGCTGACGATACATTGAAAAAAAAAATGAATGGTATCACACACCTACAAGGCTATCAAGGCAATGCCGAGTAAAATTCGCAAAATGGCTACTACAATTCCAAAAATATCACACTAGCGTTTATAAAAGCTACCTTTTGATAGGAATGTTATGTTATGTTACAACCTTTTTTGTTTTTACTGAAGAAGAAAATCTCTGAGGCCACCGTTTCTCAACATTATACAAAGACCCCTTCGAAATCGATTTCAGCATTACATTTTTGTCTTAATATCGAACTTAAGTATCGATAACTAAAGTTACGAAACGGCATTGGAGTAATGGAAGAAATAGTTTTTTGATCATGTTGAAATATTGTATAAGTCTTAAAATATTTCATCCGTGCATGTTGTATAAACATACAGTATATTTTTTTATCGCGCAACATTTGTTTACGATTTTAGTTATTCAATGGCGATGGTTTATTTCATCGAGATAAGTATGAGATCACGTGGAATTTTCATAACCTTTGCACTGCGAGATTATTTGATTACGAGGTTATTTGTTACTTTCTTATCAATGTTATCATTTATGTACGCTTATTCGCAACTTCAAAATAATGCCTTTTAAAGTACATTTTAAAATCGTGAAAGACATTATCAAACTTCAAGTTTTAAGTCTCGAATCTTATGAGGGAATCGCACCTTTTTTAAAATTGACTTAAAAAAGAACATTTCGTTCTATTACGACGAAATTATCGACGGCCTGAGTGGTGCAGTGGTCAACATGCCGGTCTACCACGCAAGAGGTCCCAGGTTCTTCAATCATTTGCATTAGCATGCGCTGGTCGTGCACCTAAGCTATAAATATTATGAGAAAAATACTTATGATCAAATTACTTCTACGTATTGCTACTACGTACGTGGATCTCAATCTCAAATGGACATTACTGTTTTGAATATAAAAGCTAGTTCAGCTTGCGAGGAACTGTCGAGTGTGCTCACGTCTCGAAGTGCTTGTAAATGCTGGTGACGTAGCCCATCACCTGCTGCCAGTCCGGCCGCTCCTGTTGGATCATGTCTTGGATGTTCTGTAACAAATAATTATTTATTTGATTATTTAGGTATATTGAGCAATAGTAATGCTATATATCATTTCAGAGAAGAATCGAGTTAGTTGTTTGCCTATTTATATAAAAAAGAACGTTTACTATTACGACGAACGGTACTATTACGACGATATTATCGACGACCCGAGTGGTGCAGTGGTCAACATGCCAGTCTGCCACGCAAGAGGTCCGGTTAGCCCGTTTGGGGCTCGATTTATCTATTTTAAATTGAAGCCCGGCAGACATTCCGAAGTTCGATGCGTTAGCTGGTAGCCCCTGTTCAATTTAAACAGCAAAGCAAAGAAATGAAACCGGTAGGTCTGGGGCCAGCCTTAATTTCTGTGACGGGTCTGGGTGTTCTATGTATATATTTAAAAGTAAGTATATAAATAGTAGGTATATGATTTGTCTAGCACCCATATTACAAGCTTTGCTTAGTTTGGGGCTAGATGGCGCTGTGTGAAATTGTCCAAGCATTTATAATTATTATTAAGGATACAGTTGTTCTGTATGAAGCCTAAAATAGCAGTACTTACCAAAGTGGTGGGAATGCCGACAGACTCAGCGGCGGCAAACGCGACTGAGAAGTTGGTCCGTTTGTCGTGCGGGGTCAGCGTCGCGTACGGCACCCGCGGGTCCCCCAGGTACGAGTGCAGGAGGGCACACAGCGCCATGCCATCGTTCCACGATGAGCTACGAGGAGATACACCATTATATTTTCATTTTTTTCTTTAGTTCACTCCAGCTCAACATAGATCGTCTGATAAAAAGATTTCAAGGCTGCCAGTTGTTATTGTTTTGTATTGCCCTCTGTATTTATCATGGTGTATTTTTTATAACGATTAAACAGTTGACATTATAATACCCGCAAATTGCTAATGCGCTGGAACCTTGTCACATTAACGTCCACGTTGACGTCATCCGTAACTAAAAATGACATTAGCAAGAAAATTCTATGGGTAATTTAATATATATTAATTATTGAATTACATATTATTTTCAATAAGAAGGTATGTAGAAAAATTTGCCAAGGCGCAATTTGCCTTAGCGGTCTGACTGAACATTGTCTCCGACCGGGGGCCCTACCGGCTAACTTTTCGAACTTCGGCGGGTCTGCCAAGCTTCAACTTAAAACAGATAAATCGAATAAGGAGTTTCGTATTGTACTATTCGCTGAAGTTATTTAGAAGATATCTAGTATATTATTTGGTATTATATAAAATAGCATTGTGAATGCTTAAATCTCAAAATTTAAAAAGTTATAAAGCTTTCTCATCTTAATCAATTGTTTAAAAATATCTACAAAGGTATTCAGTTGATGTCGAGGTAATTCCTTGTACAATGGTGAGATGGCGCTGGCTTGCAGCGTAAGAGTTGATATACTAGGAGAAATTCGACGTTCCCACTAGTGACTCGGTAGCTCAGCGGTCAGAGCATTGGACCGGATATCCAAAGGTCGCGGGTTCGATTCCCGTCCGAGAACATGATCTGGTGCGAGTCGTATTTTTTCTAGTATATTATTTGGTATTATATAAAATAGCATTGTGAATGCTTAAATCTCAAAATTTAAAAAGATATCGATGTTCGTGTGACGACATGAATTGGGGTTCGCCATTTTGGCCCAATTGGGGTTCGATTTATCTGTTTTAATTTGAAGCCCGGCAGGCTTTCTAAAATTCGATGCGATAGCCGGTACGGCCACTGCTCCGCAGTTATCGCTCAAACTCACCTGAAATTAGTAATGTCAATATTGTTGTATCCGTGCGTTTTCTGCTGACACCACTTGAGCAGGGCGTTACGCTTCGATCCTCCATTCTTCACTTGCAATGCGTTTAGAGGGTCCTTTCTTTCACCTACAGAAAAGAGAATTGCCTTGATAGATTGAATAAGCATTTAACAGACCATATTTTGGAAGTGAATATTTTTTGTTAAGGTGTTTAACAGTATACATGCATCTATTAGGTACGAATGTGTTAGACAAATACACAACAGTTAAGATGATTAGCTAGTTGGCTAGCGCACGAAATTGATTCGTTTTTTTTTGAATCAATTATAGCACCATTTGTTTGGCAAGTGGGACACAATACAAATGGGAAGTTTGAGCAGCACTGACTTATAAACCGCTCTTAACGTTGAGAGCTATCTTGAGATCATACCTAAGATGCTGTTCCTATAAGAAGAGCATCTCAAGATGGCTTTCAACGTCGAGAGCGGTTTATAAATACGGGCCTAAGACTACAGAGGGTACTCACAAATGTCCCCGTAGCTGTTGCGTCGCACGAACGACTCCATGGCCTTCTGCTGGAGGCTGGCGAGCGCGCGCTGCTCGTCGGGGATGTTGCCCCCCCCGGGCGCGCCCGGCGCCGGCGCCGCCTCTGCCCCACGCGGGTTAGACACATCAACGCAAGCGAAACGGTGCCCGAACACGGCAGCGTTGCCAGAATGTTACAAAAGTAACATTTTACGTTACTTTTGATCCTCTCATGTTACCTCCATGTTACACGACTCAATATGTTACTTTGTGTTACTTTTTAGATTTTCCAGCAAACAAAAAAATATCGTGAAACGGAACGCATTCAAGATTTTTTTTATTCGTTATCTTGGCGCACTTGATTTTGTGGACTGACTGAATGCGACATATTCACTCACTCGCCTGTATTTCTCAATTTTCCATCCCGCTTACTTAAGCATGCGCAAGTGAGGCGAGTGGTGACTAGCAGCGAATGATTACAATCGATTTTATTAAATGCATAAACAAAATCATTAGGTACAGGTTGATTGTAATGATTTTTTGACTAAACCGTCATCACCGCAGGGCCCGAGCGCGCGGCACGCTTCGCACGCCGCGACTAGGCCTTTACACGGATGGGTACAAACAAAGATTTATAGCCATCTTTCAAACACAACCCACCTATGTAGAAATTTAATATTAAAAAAACCTAACTAAAATGGTTTTTTTAAGACTGATACTAATTAGTTTACTAGTGGATAGGGGCCCACATCAGATATTTTTCAGCATCGCCAGTCGATTATTCGATCAACAATTATTACGATTTTTCCGATGTTTAACAAATGGGACAGGAAACTTATTTTAGTTTTGGTGTAATAAAATGCCATATTATAGTATTGTGTCGTTGTCAACAATAAGTAGGTAATGTTACTTTTCTCGTGAAAATGTTACTTTTTGAGCTGTCTCATGTTATATTTGACTATCTGTCACTGGCAACACTGGAACACGGATTTGTGTCAGACGTCAACCGTTCACATTTTGAAAGGTGGATTTTTAAAAATGACTTAAAGTATTTATATTCAATCAAGGAGATATATAGCATATAATAGAATAGTATATGTGTCTCAGCCAACTAGCTTAATCAGTCGTCAATTAACGCCCTACACTTTTCATTTAACGGCGCCGTTCAATCGGCGGCTTAGTGATGTCTAGCTATCTAATTAGATGGCTAGGCAAATGACCAAGATATTAAAATATAGTTCCGGTTCACCTAGAACGCTGTGAGCACTACAGAGGTGCCAATATGGCGTCGAACAGCTTTGATATTTTTAGACGGTGATTAAACGGCGCTGTTCAATTAAATGACTAGGCCGTTAATTGAGTGGCTGATTAAACCAGTTGGCTGCGACATAATAATATTTACCAGTTGCTTGATAGGTAAAGGTTTGATTTTTCTTTTTAATTCGGCCCATTATTATAAATTTAATAATAAAGGCCAAAAACAGTTTTATAAAGCTTTCTCTGACACAAAACCGTCGAACAATGAAATATAGTAAAAAAAGTGTTAAGCACACAGTTCGTAGCACACTGGTTCATAAGATTTTAGAATTAGAGCTTCCAAAACCCACCACTACCCACAGCCACAGGAAAACGGAGAGATTAAAAGAGGAAATTTAAACTATGATACAGCTAAAACGGAATAGTTACCTATCAATACTTTACAAATGCCAATATAAGTATAAGGACTATCAAACTGAAGTTAAATAGGTATTCAACATTTAATAAAATTATTAAAATTAATTTAATCGAGATCAAAACATGCTACAAGGCAATTTACGGGGACAGAACCCTTAACTGTCTTCTTCTTACGGCCTTACCACAAAAGATTTTAAAACACTGTTTAATTTAGACACTGTTTAAATGTGATGCCGTCTCTTTCAAACAATATTGTCAAAAAAGTGACAGCCTCACATTTAGACAGTGTCTAAGTTAAACACAACAAGTGTTTTCAATTTTTTTGTGGTAAGGCCGTTAATTTTTAATAAATAAAACAACGGAAAAAATGTAACAACACAACTAAAACCACCATACTAAACTACATTATTGAACCCTTTAAGGCGAGGCCAGGCCACTGAAATGACATTACACCTTTAAGGAAATCAAAGTAAAACAAAGTTGGCATGCAAATCTATGTAATCAATAAATTAGTGGCACACGACATAGAGTTAGGTCAAGCGAGACTAGGCGCCTTTTTCATGCTGCCATGCTGTAAAATAAACATGCGGCCAGTTTTACATGCCGTCTATGGGTTATTTTAATAGGATCTTAAAATAAATAAGCATCATGAGGGGTTATTTTTACGAAATACGAATATATTTTTACTTTACAAATTTATTGGCACCTGTAATGCCACTTAACCGGTCACCCATCCGACAAATGGCCGGACCGAGCGTTGCTTAACAAACGATACTCGACGTGTCCGTCAAGCTCCGCCATGAGCGCTTCATAATGTACGTTAATTATGTACTTACGAGCAACAAATTTAATTAAGATAAGGCACCACTTGCGGGATATAGTCGCTTAAGCGGTACCAAAGCCTTATCCTTATAATTATGGCGCATGATGAGGCTGTCTATAATTAGAGTTGCATGAATCAAAAACTAATACTGACTGTTTTTAATGCATCATGATCTTGTTAACTCTGTTGACGGTCCAAATGAATTAATATAGACAAAAATAGAACTTTGAGGCTGTCTATAATTAGAGTTGCATGAATCAAAAACTAATACTGACTGTTTTTAATGTATCATGATCTTGTTAACTCTGTTGATAAATAAATAAAGACGAACATAGAACTTCTTCCTTTTTTTGAAGTAGGTTAAAGTAATGGTAAGTGCTCACCGTTGGCGGCGGGCGCGGCGCGCGGCTTGGCGGCGCCGGCGTACGCGGCGGGCGCCAGGCCGTTGGTCGCCGCCGCGCCTTCACACATACCGTTCTTCAAGTTGTTCGCGGTAGTCACAGCTGCTACTGTGGTTTGCTGAATAACAATGTGAAACCATATATTTTACGACAAGCGATATGTGATTCGAGAGTCTTTTAGCAAAATTACCAATTAAACGTCACATGTGATGAAAGTGAATTTGTAATTTTGTTTTAAGCACGACACTACTCTATATTTCTCTATTCCGATGATATAGCGAGTAATGAGGATTGTTCTACCCTCGACACGACACATAACAATATGCATCGATTATTATAGTAGCTTATAATACAAAAAACCTTAACAACCGTGTGCCATACTACGTTTTTTAATATATTTGCGAGAAAACATTAAAGGTACCTTCTAAAATAAAAACAAAAACAGTAAACAAAAACGCTCGATGGTGGCGTGCCGTAACATTAACTTTCCGCACGCTGTACTAAACCGTAAACAAAAACGCACGGCTTGCGGTAAAATCGACTTACCGCACGCTGTACTGCCATCGAAAACACACATTTTCGAACAACTGCATTGAAAAATATTTTTCTGACACTAAATACATACCTATATGAAATGGAAATGCACTACAATCTAGGAAATTATTAAAGGAATCCGTATTTTTTTACCTGCGGCCACTCTCCGACGGGCGTGGTGGCGGGCGACTGCTTGGCGGCTTTGGCGGCGTTTTCGATGCTCTCAATCAAGGACTTCACCGAAAGCCGCGAATCCTGGCGGCTCACACCTAAATTACTCTGGTTACTTAGAAATCTTAGAATACACATGACCCCTGTCTGAGCTCATGAAATCATTTTCATCCACTACAATAAAATACAGTTCAGGGGCCGTACCGGCTAACGCATCGAACTTCGGAAAGTCTGCCGGGCTTCAAATTAAAACAGATAAATCGAGCCCCAATTCATTGATATCTTCTAAATAACTTCGGCAAATAGTACAATACGAAACTCCTTACTTCGATTTATCTGTTTTAAGTTGAAGCTCGGCAGATCCGACGAAGTTCGAAAAGTTAGACGGTAGGGCCCCTGGCTAGTTTTACAGGGGCCCCGTGTGGAACATGTGGTGGAGGCATAAAGAGATCTCTAGGTTTTGCATACACAATCTTTTCTGGCCTACTGAACCCGATAATTCCAGCCCTTATATAACTTATGGGATAAATAAAAACCTAATTATTTGTTAAGTATTACGTACAAATATAAAAACATCCATAATTTCACGAATTTTCTTACCCCTTTGGGGGCGTGGTGATCAATTTGAGAAATAGTGTTCCTATGTTTGAAGATTAGCAGATAAATTACCTTTGGTGCGTCGATGAGAAGCAGCTGACGCCATAATGTCCTGGAGAGAGGCGCTGGTGAGCAGGGGAGGCGGTGGCGGGGTCTCTTCGGTGCGCGGGGGCATTGCTGCAATGTGATTTTAGATTAGCTGACGGTGTCGTTAACTTAATGATATCAAACGATCAAGTTAAGTAACTAACTACTTTTCATTGTGATTACTATGGGGAATTTTTTTTTTTTATTTTTAATTTTTCGGGAAGATTACAGCTAGGTTAAAAAGAAAGTAGCTAACATAAATAAATATTAAGGGCCAATTACAAGCTTCCACAGTCATATAAATATAAATTATTTTACGACAACGTTAGCCTGGGTGAATCTTTAAAAATCCAATTCATCACAACGAAATATGCCATCATTTACGTTAGAGTACGATAATAAGTTATATTAAGTTGCATATTTTTAATTTATTTATTGCGATGCATTGGATTTTTAAAGATTTTCGAGTAACGACAACGACGCAATGAAAATAGAGCCCCGCGGCTGACCGCTAGTGAGTAAAAGGGCTAATAGCTTGCTTAACACAGTAGGTATCTATTTTTGTGATACACTTCTTATCGAGTCAATGGACTCTAGAGATTCAAAATTTCGGATCTTATGTAGTATCAAAGACTAAAAGGATTCATTCAAAAGAATTTGCTTTTGTCACATAGCACCGTCTAAAGATCATACTTAGTACCAAAATGTTTATTATAAGATAAAGTTACTACACTAAACTAATTTAACTTAATCTACGAACCAACACACCCAACTCAAACAACACAAATCAAAATAATATAGGTAAAATAAACAACCTTCTGTGCAGATTCAGCAGCCTAAAATGAGTGAAATTAAATCAAAATATACTTACACAAATATTCACCCTCCACCATTTCGAAAGAAGCGAAACAACAATTGCACCACACACAATAATAATGATAATGACGTCATATTTACCAAGATGACTAATCGAACACAAATGGTGCTAGCTAAATAAAAAGGTTTTTACATGTGAATAACTTTAAACCACTCCCAATAGAGATACCACCACCGCACCGACAGATGCTTCAGAACATAACGGCAGGACGGTCCATACGTTTGTACAGTTATTTACAGAAATCTCACACTAAGACGTTTAGGTTTCGGGTCACAAGAAGCCTTCCAACTTACGTAGCGGTCTCGGAGGCAGGGGATCGTTTAGAGACCTGATCGGGTGCGACAGTCTTTTGTGCTCCAGCGTCTTCCAGTACGGTTTCGGTCCTCTAGGCCAGGAACCTGTGTTGGACTCAATGCTTGGAGCTATCTGATTTTGCAATGAATACTTTCTGCTTGGTGTTTCCGTTGTTCCCCTCGGCTCAGGAGTGGGAGGTTTCTTTTCCAGATTCTGAACAATTTCCCCAATAGCCCCGCTGGGCTTGTTATCAAACACCTTTGCACTAGGAGTGCGCGATAGAGATATTACAGATTTCGTTATACTAGCCACTACTTTTTTATTAATAACTGCTTCATCTTTTCCTTGATCGGTTGTGTTTTCTGTTTGATAATTTGATTCCTTTTTTGGCCTTTTTGGACGCCTAGGGACTTTAAGTATTTCCTCTCTAGGAACTGATGCAAACTCCTCGGCAGTGCTTTTTGAAATTTTGTCGTCATCAGCTATATTATTTTCGATTGGTGTTGGAGTTAGAGGAAGGAATGGTTGGCCTATTTCTTCGTAGTAGTGTTCTTGTTCGGAATCTCGTCTACTGGGTGTTGTCAAAGGAAAGAAAGGATTGGTGATGGATTTGGGAAGGTCGTCCTTAACTTTTAAATCTATTTCCACCGTCGGTTTAGGGAAAGATTGAGTTGTGGTGTTAATGAAAAATGGTACGTTCTCCATAGGTTGGTAATATTGATTATCCATCAGCCACTCAGGTGTTTTTGTAAGTTTCATGACTCCAGATTTTGACGATTCTCCCGGTTTATGACTCAATTTACTGGTAGGGGATGTTGATTTTGATTCTGATACATTACTATTGGAACCAAAAGTTCTCCAGGATAAGAACGGTAACGGTTTTGTTTTGATATTCTTCTGATAAACACCTTTCTTTTCTGAAAGGGATGAACTCGGCGCTTCTGCTTTTAAAATATGCGCTGGTCTTGTTGAATTAGAAACAGTATTTTGTTTATCTTCAACTATTACTTTATCAATATCATTGTAATAAACAGTACTCTTTTTTAAATCCTTGATTTCTTTTATTTCTATTTGTGGTTCCAACGACTGCTGTGGTTTGAAAAATATTGGCTGTATTAGGACGGGACTAAGTATAATGGGTGAAGTGCGGTCGATAGCTCCATTTACGATGTTTAATGGGGTAATAAAAGTTTTTAGGCGATTAATAGGTCTGTTATTTTCACATAAAATATTTTCTGGTACTACTGCCACTTGAGTAACATCTGGATAGGGAAGATCGTTTAGTGAATTTATTTTTAAATGATAACTAACATCTTCATCAATGATTTCGGAGTCTTTATTATTTTGACCTGAGTTTACAAAAGGGTTGGTGTTTTGGGTTGGACTGATAAATGATAAATCTGAGTTATTATTAACTTCTAATTTCGGAATTACCGCTTTTATTTTCGGCTTAGTGATTTCCTCTTTGGCAACTTCAACTGGACATTTTAAATATGCATTTTCTTCTATTTTACTATCCATCTCCTCACCAGTGTTGTTTGCATCCGGTTCAGCTTCTCCACCTTTTTTTAAAGGTAACTGTGGACTTGGAGCTTCTAATTCCTCTTTTTTATTATCAACTTCTTTTTCAGCAATTTTAATAATTTCTTTTATTGAACTTGTAGGAGATTTTTTATTTTTATTTGTTCCAGCTATTCTCTGAATTGCAGCTCTGAAACTTAACTTTAACTCTTCATTGACCTTTTTGATATCATTTTCTATTTTTGAGTCAATTGCTTTCATCGGCATTTTTGCTTCTTCAAGATGAATAAAATCAATTTTAAGCGGAGGCTTAATATCATGTGGATAGGGATAGGGCAATATGGACTCTGCTTTTACGATTGGTATGGATTTGTTGACGGTTATTAAGTTATTTACAGACTGGGACTTGACTCTTTTGTTAGTATTTATCAGTGATAAATCTTTACCACATATTACATTTTTCTTTTCTAGAGTAGTCTTAGGAACATTTTCAAATACTTCGGTATATAAAGTAAAACCACTTTTATCTTTATTATCATTCAAAAATTCTATACTAGTAGCCTCTTGCAGAGCATCTTTAAATTCAGTGTTAGTATTTAAATTTTCCATACTAAATGCTTTAGGTTTACCGTTAAATGTCCCTAATAAACTTTTACTGGATATCGATTTGTTTTTGATATTAGACAGTTGATCAGATTTTGGTAGTAAATTGCTCTTTATATCATTCATTTCGTCTGTTGCCACTGTAGAATGATCCGGTTCATCTAAAGCCTCTTGCCTAACAATTTTTTCATTAAAAAAGTCTAAAGCGTCTTGCCTCTTGAGCCCTTTGTCATCAAAGGGAGGCAGAACGGCTTCAGCTAATATTATGTTATTTGATTCGCCCGTTCTGTCAGAAGATATATTTTTCTGATAGTCGTCGTCATTCGTTTCGTCTGTCGTCACATTGCCGATTTCTAATTTGAAATCTATTGCCAAGATATCATTTAGATCGCTTTTGATTTCCGGTAAGCTCTGTCTGTAGAAAGCTTGATCGACAATGCTCGTATCTTTTCTAGGAGGGTCAGATACACTATGGACTCTAGACATGTATCTCGTTCTGATATTTTTAAAAACGTCGATCGATGAACTGTCGCTCTGAGAGTCCGATTGGAGCGATTCTTTCGAAAGTCTTTTGTCGTCATCCGAAAAGTTGGTAACGCTATCCACAGAGTCAGACTTGTTAACACCTGTTTTGGTACATCAAATTGTGATTAGACATTATAAATTGACACTAACAATATTATGTACACTGTTAGTTCCATGATCGTATTACTAATATTAACATAAGCTGTATACACAGAATTAGTGCACGGTAGCCTGTTAATTCTGTGGACAAAATGTTATGTTGCCATAATTAAAATTATGAAAATGACCTCGAAAGAAAGAAAATTGACAGGGCAACTCACATAGGCAATGAAGTCTGTAGAATCTTAAAATTTTATTCCGGAACTCATGCTAAATATGTAGTGAAAAACAATCAAAATTACCATCAAAAATATGTACACTTTCAAAAACTACCAACTCAGTGGCTATACTACACATGCACTCGTCTCTGTCTAGCGCCCGAGTATCCACATGTTGCCGGTTTTACTTACCTTTGAGCGAGTGCATTTGGTCTTCTAGAAGTCGGATGCGGTCTCTGGCGATTTTGTTCTCGGAGACTAGTCGCTCGAGTTCTCTCTGGGCCTCAGTCTTGAAGTCGTTGGCAACGCGCACGGTCATCAGCAAATCACTTTGGAACTGTTTCCACTCCGTCTCCTGTAATATTTACTATACCATGGAACAATACATAAACCCCCTTACTAATAAAGATTGTATAGCAGATGTATAAGCTACACAGTGGTGACTCTCTGTCAAACTGATATGTAAGTTTGACATCAAAAAGAAAGGGATAATACACTGTGTGACTTATACATCTGCTGTACAATCTTTAGTAGTAAGGGGTTAAGTACACAACGGCATGTCAGATGTAATAGTTGTACCGCAAAACAAACAAACAAACAACTTTTATTACGTCGGGCATAAAGGTGTTCTCAAGGTCTGATGTGCCATCGTCTGTACGATACAAAACAATTTATGTATAGGTGTGTAGGTATGTATGATTGGAATTTCTAATAATTATTTACAAAAATCGTAGTTATTAACACTTTTTTTAATTAGTGTTGTCTTTCTGTTGGTTGCCGGAGCTGATAGGGAAGGGGGGTGAAATGGGGTCAGGTTGGCAACTCGCGATGTCATAAGCATCCTCCTTCTTGCTATACTAAGTTTAAGAACCAATAGTAAGAATAAGCTAGTTTTCAGCTTGTTCCATTCTACCCAGTTTCAAAATATACACTTACATCTCGTTCTCTGTCACGCGCAAGCTGAGCATTTCTCGCGCGTGCGTCTTGCAACTGTCTCTCGGCGTCGGCCACCCTCGCTAATGCTTCACCCGCTCGAGACATTAACGACAACTTCTCATCTGACGTCACTTGCACCTGAAAGAAGTCCAAACGTCCCACTAACTAAAGTTACTTAGGTGGAGGCTCTTTGAACTAATTAGATGTCTACACATTAAAATTAAACTATTCATAGAAGTTTTGTCAATTTAATAAAGTAGAGACCCCGGGCAGGAACCTTGGGGTACTCCTACAAAATACACCGATTTAATTATATAAAAAAATTGGAATAGGTTTTAAGTGTCATTATAATTTCAGTATTCATAGAACCTAAAGAAATTTTAAGTTAATTTTCACTACAATGTTTATATTCATTTACAAATATCTGAGAATTATAAGGTCAAAAGCCTTCATGAAATCTGTTCGAAAAAAGATATGAGAATTGAAATCAATTCAAATTATACACAAATTTTGCCCAAATTGCAAATGTATTTTACTTTAATAATAATTTACACCAGCTGCGGACACTGTATTATTCACCTGTATCTGCAGCTCTGAGACCGTGTCCTGCAGCGTTTTCATCTCGCCCTGAAGCGCCGACTTCTCCTGTCGCAGCTGTTCCAATTGGAACTCCAACTCTGATATTGTCGATTTTGCGTTGTTGCGCGACACCTGTGCAGTGCAGTGCAAATATCAAATCAGTTTTAACATTAAGATTATATACACGATATTATTTATGAAATAAAAGTCTGATTGTAAAAGACAATCAAAATAAAAGGTGATCTATAAACGTATCTGTTTGCGTCATTCCTTAATAAGTATAAAAATATTAACACTAAGCCGTGGGTCCCGGTTGCATTTGCAGTCGTTATCACTCACTAATCGTGCTCGACCTTCTTATCCACCTTTTTGGAACTCATCGGTATAGCATTTGTAGTACTCTGGTTGAGTGTCAGAGTGGTAAGGGTGCAAGAGTGATTAAATTAAAATGGTGACTGACGAAAGCGTCGTCGTGCAGCCTCCTGGTGTCGAGTTGTGCGCGGTCGAGCTGACACTGCGCACGGACGAGTCTCTCAGCAAATGTATACGCGTGCGCGCATGTGTCGTCGTACAGTTTTTTAGCGTCGAGTTGCGCGCGGTCGAGCAGCTGCAGCTGCGCGTGAGTGAGGCGCTCGGCGAGCGTATGCGTGTGCATGCGCTCGTGCTGTAGTGTCGGAGGGTACTGACCAGCGCGTCGTCGTGCAGTTTCCTGGCGTCTAGTTGCGCGCGGTCGAGCTGTCGCTGCGCGTGCGCGAGGCGCTCGGCGAGCGTGTGCGCGCGCATGCGCTCGTGCTGTAGTGAGGGAGGGTACTGACCAGCGCGTCGTCGTGCAGTTTCCTGGCGTCTAGTTGCGCGCGGTCGAGCTGTCGCTGCGCGTGCGCGAGGCGCTCGGCGAGCGTGTGCGCGCGCATGCGCTCGTGCTGTAGTGAGGGAGGGTACTGACCAGCGCGTCGTCGTGCAGTTTCCTGGCGTCTAGTTGCGCGCGGTCGAGCTGTCGCTGCGCGTGCGCGAGGCGCTCGGCGAGCGTGTGCGCGCGCATGCGCTCGTGCTGTAGTGAGGGAGGGTACTGACCAGCGCGTCGTCGTGCAGTTTCCTGGCGTCTAGTTGCGCGCGGTCGAGCTGTCGCTGCGCGTGCGCGAGGCGCTCGGCGAGCGTGTGCGCGCGCATGCGCTCGTGCTGTAGTGAGGGAGGGTACTGACCAGCGCGTCGTCGTGCAGTTTCCTGGCGTCTAGTTGCGCGCGGTCGAGCTGTCGCTGCGCGTGCGCGAGGCGCTCGGCGAGCGTGTGCGCGCGCATGCGCTCGTGCTGTAGTGAGGGAGGGTACTGACCAGCGCGTCGTCGTGCAGTTTCCTGGCGTCTAGTTGCGCGCGGTCGAGCTGTCGCTGCGCGTGCGCGAGGCGCTCGGCGAGCGTGTGCGCGCGCATGCGCTCGTGCTGTAGTGAGGGAGGGTACTGACCAGCGCGTCGTCGTGCAGTTTCCTGGCGTCTAGTTGCGCGCGGTCGAGCTGTCGCTGCGCGTGCGCGAGGCGCTCGGCGAGCGTGTGCGCGCGCGCGGCGGCCGCGTCGGCGTCCCGTCGCGCCGCCGCCGCCGCCGCCTCCGCCTCCGCCGCGCCCTCCGCCACGCCCTGACGCTCCTCCAACTAGACACATACACGAACCGACGAGTGAAGCCAGCTTACAAAATTTCTTATTGAATTCATACTGTCTCTTCTAGTGCTTAGGGGGAATTCACAATTTTTGTCCATGCATCAGATCCACGGGCTGTTTTAATTTATGCCGCCCAAAACCGGAAAGGAGGGCGAGTAAACGACGAAGCCATCCTCATCAAAAGGAGTCTTTATGCTGAAGAAGAAGAAAAAATATGTTAGGTGCTATAATTTTAAAGCTTAGAGTTGCAATAAACCTTGGCCTTGGCTTGGTCCAGCAGGCCGGTGAGCGTGGCGAGCTGGTGCTGGCGCGCGCTGGCCACCTCGCGCGCGCCCTCCGCCTCCTGCTGCAGCTGCAGGCGCTCGCTCTCCGTGCGCTCCAACGTGCACTCCAGACTTCTGGAGAACACAACCGATGTCTCAAGTAACACTTCATACGTATACAGGCTAAATTAGGACTGTCAGCCAGTTGCAAAATTGTAGCTTGGATGGCGTTTAAAGGTAACATCACCAGTTATCTGCGGTACTTAGAAGGTTCTGTTCCGTATAAAATTTGTCGTAAAGGTGATATATTATTTTTCTACCTTTTGCATAGACAAGACAATACGAATGAGATTTAAAATCATTTATTCAGTCTATAGCATAGAGTACATTATTATGGTCTATAGTCTCTTAAAAGTACATTCATGCGAAATTCAAAGAAGCTACGCCGTCGGTTCGCTAACTTAAAGCTTAAAAATAAGCAATTAGACGATCGAGACACATGTCGCAAGCTTATGTAAATCACAGATATTGTTGTATTGTATAAAATTGATAACACGTAATTTTAGAGTTTATGGCTTATTTACTTTTATGTTAGCGAACGAATAGAATATTGGCCATTTGAGAATCTCGTCAAGTCAAGGTCTCCTTTTTTCTCACTTTCATAGGAATTTCGTATAGAATTAAAGTTAGGCAATTCATAAATATCCAGATCAAAGGTCCATGAACACTCACCTGATCTTTTCGCTGAGTGATTCGTTTTCTTTGGTTTTCTCGTCCAGCGCCGCTTTGGTTTCGGTCAACTCCGTCTCCAACTGCTCCAATTTTGCTAACAAATGACGTCTTTCGTCTTGGGACAGCTACAAAATATATGAGGAATTTTATAATATCGCCTTATTATAAAAAAATTGCAATAGAAAATCTTGCTAGCCGAAATCCAATTCTAATAGGTGTACATAAAACACATTTTCCACCATGGAGCCTCGATTAACACCTACTAATTGAGACCATTTTTAACCACCGACGCAGCGAACAGGGTGTCATAAGTATGTTTGTGTGTATGTACGTATATTCGTAGTGTACGTATATGCTCATTTCTTGCTTGAGGAGCTGATGATCTTCATAAATTATAGCTAAGAACCATCTCGATCAAGCCAGTTTTTTAATAAAAACTGCATCAAAATCGATCCTTTAGTTTTGGAGCTATATTGCTTCAGACAGACAGATACACACACGTCAAACTTATAACACCCCTCTTTTTGTGTCGGGGGCTAAAAAACTAAATGGTTTTTACTATCACGAGAGAGTAACATTACACTATTTCGTGGTATCATACCTTGAGAACAGCCAAGAGTTGTTGGTCGATGTCACCAGTCATCAGCGTCTCAGGTTCGACACCTTCACGGAGCAGTAACTCTTGCAGTGTATCCACCTGTGTACAAATTGTTTTAACATAGACAGCGATTAACTATTATTTACTACTACTACTATTTTTAATTCTTTTGCAACCTATTTTGAAGTATTTTGCAATATCGATAAGCTCTAAAGAACATAATAGAAATTATTTGTTTGTTACTAAGACCCGTATTCATAAACCTTACTCAACGTTGAGAGCTAAGTATCTCGATATGCTCTTATAGAAATCAGCATCTCAAGTATGATCTCAAGATAGCTCTCAACGTTGAGAGCGTTTTATAAATATGGGCCTTTGTTTCAACATGTGTCTGACCTTAGTCCTGCTGTCCTCAAGCTTCTCGGTCTGTCTGCAGAGCGACTCGAGCAGCACTTGCTTCTCGTCGGTGAGTCGCTCCATGTCGGCGTGCGCGTCCGCCAGCTGCGACTGCAGGTCTGCCAGCTCGGCCAGCGTCGCTTGCAGCTCTTCGCTGGTGCTGCGGTCGAATTAGAGGGAATATTTATAATCAGCAAATAATTTAATGAGGAGCTCAATGGCGTAGTCACTGTGTGATTGCCACAACAAGGGTTGCTTAGGGGGTGACTGAGCTTCTTTATGCTTCGGGAGGCACGTTAGGCCGTTGGTCCCGACTGCATCTGCGGTTATTGATGCCCACCAATCCGGATTGGGCGCAAGATTATTCTAATCCCATAAGGGCTGTGCTGTGCAGTGGGGTAACCGACACGAAGTTATTATTGTTAAAGAGACCAACAATACAATAGTCAAGTATTGATCTAAGCGTGAAAAGTTGTTCAAACCTGTAGTGATGTTCCTCCATCTGTAGGATGCGGTCCTGCAGGCAGGCGACGGACACCTCGCTCAGGGATGACGAGTGCTTGTCCCATTCTGGCGTGCTCGCCTCGCAGCTCTCGCCCTCGCCCTATGGCACAAATGCACTTGGTGTTTGTTTACCCTCTGACATCAACAATAGCTTTTATGTGACATTAATTTCTGGCCGTGAGCCGGATTTTGTTGTCAAACAAATATTGGTATAAAATAATATAATATTCCGACGTCTGCATTATGCAGTGAAAAGCTTATATGAAGGTTAGATCGTCTGTAGATGGTATTATCTTCTATCATGCAACGCGAAGGTTAGATCAGCTGTCGATGGTATTGTCTTCTATCAACGCCTACAGATAGATTCACATTGATAACTGCCTTTTTCACAGAAATTCTTGCCTTGTAGCCAATGTCACATTTGCAAATGAGACTTACAAATATACTAGCAACAGAAGAAGGTGCAGGAGTACGTACGTTGTGCGCCAGCGCGATGGAGGCGGGCGCGGAGGAGTGCATGCGGCGCGGCGCGGGCGCGAGCAGCAGCTGCCGCTTCTCGCTGTCGGAGAGCGGCGAGTGCGCGACGCCGCGCAGCCGCGCGCGCAACGCGCCGTTCTCGTCCGCCAGCCGCTCCAGCGCCGCTGACCGCTCCGCTTCCGAGATCTGACCAAACAAAAAGAATGACGAAATACGGTCGATGGAGTATTATAACACCACAAACAGTTACATTTGAAATCATCAGCACACTAATTGAAACTTGGTTGTAAACGATCAAAGTATTGAACTTGTCATCCTAAAATGCCGTCCATCTGTCGAATTTTTCAACACATTTTTCTGACGAAAATTTTCAGGAAAACCTCTAGAAAAAGATACTTAAATGATTTATTTCACGGAATTTCACCTGACACCTACCTGGTAATCATCGTTCTTAAAGCCTGTGTTTTATGCTACACTGTTCTCACCTTTATTCGTTCCAGCTCGGCCCGTAATCCGTCTGCCTCCGTGGCCCTCTCCATCAGTTCATCAACCCTCGCCTGCAGTTGGGTCTTCTCCATGGTGCTCGCCTCCAGCTCCCTCCTCAGAGACTCCACCTCCCGGACCCCCGACGACAATGACGCCTGCAATATTTTTACGCCATCACTGACCAGTACAAAAGCCAATCAAGTTTTTGTGCGTCTCAAAGTAAATTAACAATTAAGCAATTATTTTTTGTCCCAGTTTAAGACTAACGTGTTTGCGCATCTTAATTACCTACTTAGTACTTGTTTTATTGCTTCATAAGGTTTCCTAATTTAATGAAAAAGGGATAATTGAATGTATCAATCAGAACAAAATGCTACCACTTTACTATTTCTTGTAAATTCAAAACTATTTATTTAAGTTATTAAAATACTAGCGACCACCCGCCACTTCGTCCAAGTGGACAGTTTTTATTCTATCTCTCGGGAACAGATCTATTTTTCGAGATGAAAGAGGTATCTTATGTCCTTTTCTGTACCCCTGACAACGTGTATGCAAAATTTCATGATTTTCGGTTGCGTAGTTAAGACGTGAAGGCATAACAAACAAACTTAGATACTTTTGCATTTATAATATTGATAAGCATGTGTCTGTGAGTGTATATTGTTTTTTAAACCTAAAAATATTTAAATTTGCTCAATAGCTAGTCTAGTGAGGCTATATTTTTAAACCGTTTCATCTAAATTTTAAAAAGTCAACCTCCTCATCGTCATTTGTGGGTGATGGTGAGTTAGATGAGTCTACGTGAGGTCTACTGTCTGAAACTGTAACGAATGTAACACTGGCTTAACATTGGATACGGTCACAACAATAATTGGAAGTGCTACAAGAAAGTCTTTTAGGACCGTTTTATTAAATCGGTATGCTTCTTTAATTACAGCTAATGATTAGATGGTCTCCTATCTCTGAGATTAATTAGCTCACAATCCGTGTTCGATTCGTTAGTATAAGATCTGAACAAAGTAATGTGACGTAGTCAATATAAAAAAAAAGAGATCCCTTACCTGTGATGGTACTCGAGGCCTGAGGTCCACCTCCTGGAATTCCGGCATGTGATCAGCATTAAGAGTGACTGGCAAGCTGATGCACTCCTGAGAGCCCCTCTCTCCTACCGACAGCTCGTCCGTGCTGCCATACTCAAGTATCCTCTGCCCATCTTCATACTCCAAGCCTTCTCTCAACTCAGGGTCTTCCAGCACAGCATTATTGTTCCCCAGGTCTTTTTTCTTATGAAGCTTTTCCTTCGACCCAAATATCTTCAAGGTCTTATCTCTCGCAGGGGCTACTTTGTGGTGCTTGGAGTCAAGGCTGGATACAGACGGAGCGCCTTTTAATGTGGACTCCTGTTTCCCCTGACTTGGGCCTCTACGGAACAACGACTTGAATTTCATCATCTTCTCATACCATCGTTTCGTTAATCACTGGTCGAATGTGTTCGTTCTATTCGCATTGGCACTTTGTTTTAGCGTGATCGGAAGTAACCAGTCACATTTTACTATTCTGCTGTATCTTGACAAATATTGTAACAGTGATTATGTATTGCGAGTAAATAATGGTGCCTATGACACGTTAATGGTGCGAACATTGTTATGTATATTATTAATCAATGTTAGAGATAAGGCGATAAGGTTTGTAGGTGTTCCTAAATATAGTTAATTAATATTTACGTCGTACGTAACACATTTTCAATCAATAATTTAGTTGCTATTTATTCTTAAAATCATGTCTATGCCTAATAATGCCATTATTTATGAAGTTAATCGATGGTTCATGAAAATCCTCTGCAACTATAACCTAAAAACAAGTTGAAAGTAAAATAGTTTCTAATTATTGAAGGCGGTTTTGTATCAAACTTGCGAAAAAGGATCCTACTTAAAATAAAGTAAATTGTATAAAGTCTTCTTAACTGAAGCGAAGAAATCTAATGCATAACGTAAGAGGAGACGACAATGCATAATGCACGTCTAGTTCACATCACGACGGATCCATTCCGGCGACTGCACCTAATGACTATCGTAATTGACTGCACTTCAAAACACGATCAATTATGCTTCGACATTCAACCTACTTGTGTGATTACCACAGAAACTTATTACGTCTAAACTCTAATAATTTATTCATCAGCATCATACAACAAACGTGAAAAAAAAACAAAATAGAGAAAAGCAGTGATAGAGAAAATATATTTAAAAGAATATCTACTCAGTTTAGTCACTGAAACTTGGCAAGAGTGGAAACATTTCTTTACACAATGATGCTGAAAACTTCATCGATGACGTATTAGATCTAAGTATAACAATAAGTTAAACTCTTCAATCAAAACAGAACTATCATATAAAACCATTGATAAAACTAAACTTTAGAGCACTTTTAGACACTCAGCCTATTTCTGTGACGATACATGAAGTAGCCTTCAATATGGGCTTAACTTCAATTAAACGTGCGCTGTCAGCGAATTTATAACTTAATCCTGAGCGGCGAGGGAGCAGCACGTCTACCCCTCAACGCCATGGAGTAACCACACCGAAGAGTAAGAAATTAAATGAAATAAAAAATTAAAGTCATTATACATCACATTGATAGGTAACAAGTAAGTATCCAAAATACCATCATTATCAACACCTATACCGCACATACCAATTCACCAAACAATTCTTATTACGTAGACTTTATTTGAATTAAAGACATCACAAACGGTAGCCATCGTAATAGACCACCGATGTCCGCCAGGGGACCCCATACACATACAAATGAACACACATTAGCATACAACACAGCACCCCAGGATTCATACAGTCTTTCTTATTCTGTTACTCATAGATTACATTTTTGTAAAACAACTGTCATGTAGCATCATGCTGGCAATATATTTTCGAAATTGACTCTTAATACATTGACACAAGGCGTTCTAGGGACGTGTGCGTGCTTAAATTCAATAAACAAGCATAATTGATAAAAATCCGGGAGTGTTCAGTTGGGGGATTTTTTTGTTTTGATATCGGTATTTCCAATCTATTCTCGAAATAAGGGTGATAGCAATAACGGAAATTGGGTTAAAATTGAAAACTATTTCCTTAGGTAGGTAAGCAGTTTTAGATTTTGGAAAATTGAAATATTAGAGCGAGAATATTAGAAATAATTGATATGCACTCCTGTCAAAGAAAATTTTAACTATGATCCAGAGGTATTACAAAACAGGAAAATGATAATAAATTCTGTAAATAGGTAATGTAATAAAAATAACTCTTCCAAAAAAGATCATAAATAAAAGAAATAGCAATTATCTTAACAAAAAGATACACGTAAACAATATTAAAATTAAATAACCCTCTAATTGACATAGCACGATTATATTTCATAAGTTGCCATAAATTCACTATTGATCTCGACTGAATCACGTCAAAAGTACAGTCGTACTAAAATAAGCCCACTTCCAATTGCAGAGGGATCCAGATTCAAGGTTGGATAAATTTAGACTCGCCTCTGGTGTTACTTCTAAATTGGGATAAACTGTAAAGCTACGGTATGAACAGTCACTACAACTTTAAGCTATTAGGATTAATTATCAAGATTTTGTTTGAGCTTATGTTTTACTTATGTAAGTATTAAACTATCATAATGTTATATAAGATAATTAAAAATGTAATAAAACGTCACAATTTATGGAATCTTCGCAACTCAAGTCATAAAACCGTCTGCGAGTTTCAAACTTTCACTTAAGTGCAGAATAAGTTTTATTAAAAAAATAGTTCGCTCTTCGATGGTCCTCTTTGTGGGTAGAAAGCTAGATTTTATCTCAAAGCAAAATAATATTAACAATATGAAAGTTGTTTTTATATCGATTTTAGGATCTCATCATCATTATCAGTTTTTCTGTCCAAAAGGAATCAAGAAAATTAAACTAACTCCAATTATAGGTTATAGGTTTTTTCTACCTTGGGATGTAAAGAGCATCTCCTAAGTTTTAAGGCAAGGCAGTTCAAGAAATCTACTCTTTCACTATCTCTTTAGAATATGGTTGATTATTGCATAGCTTTAATTGGCGCTTCGCCAGAAATTTTACGAAATTTTGTATATTTTAATTGATTTCTGGAATTCTGGATTATTTATTAAATATGTACTCAGTTATTGTGTTAGATCAATAAAAAAGCTATCCTTTCTGCATAAAAAATCATAATATCACTGTCGTTGAAAATTACGAAATCCGACGATTGAAAGTTTCTTTTATAAGTTTTTATGGTACTAAATAATTTGAATTTTAGCATTGTGAATACTAAAACTTTCTACAAAGCTATCTGAGTTGGCTCAAATAATCTAGGGAACCCCTGATTTAGCCGTAAAGTATTGCCTAAGTATATCTAAGGGATTTACTCGAGGACAGGGAAGTTTCCCTAAGGGTTGATGTGGTGTTCATTGACATTTTTAAATGTTAAGTATATGTTAGCACTTTGGCTGACATTTTTAACCATTCAGTTACATTATAGCTCGACAAAAATAAATTATCTATACAACTGCATCCTTTTCAATTCACACAAATAAAATAAAAAGCAAAATTAAATTAAGAAGCAGTTTGTGCGGTGAATGTTAGTCAGGTTTGCTGACTAGGGTGAATGACCACGTGGCCTGGGGAGGTCGCGCCGATGTGGTCGTGGTCGGTCGTCTATTATGGCCCGATGCCTCCGATCGCTCGTTTATGCACGATTTAATTTATAGGCTTGATGAGAGGTATGTACCTTTCTTCTTGACGATTTATTTATTTTTAAATTCAGGTGACAGCCAGAACAGTACAAGAAATATAAGTAACTTAAAGGCTAGGTTGAAACCCTTAAATATGTACATACTACTGGAATTCACTAGCAGCGAATATTTTGTGTTACTAAAAGGTGATTACTATTTGAATACATTTAGGTACATACATTCGAAAAGAAAAGAAACAAATCAAAATAAAATTAAATCATATCAATACATTTCATCACAATGAAAATAAAATAGAGGAAAAAATCTATTCATAAAATAAAATCGCAATACAGTTTAAAATAAAATTAAGATCAAGAATAAAGTCCTAATTACTTGAGACAATTTCTCAATCTATTAAGATCTATATAGATTACGATTGGGTGGGACTCATAAAGCAAGAAGCAATCTTGAATTAACTGAATACTTCTGTAACGCAGGCCGAACTAACATCCTTTAGTTTTTTTGTCAGCTACCTGGCTATAAGATATGACATGATATAGACATGTCAGGACAGATGAAACAGATGGCAGAATAAAATTAAATAAAGGACCCAATTGAATACTTTAGATTAGAGACAATCAGTAAGTGAACTCTTTAGTAGGTATACTTTTATTAATGCAATATAATTCGTCGAAGAAAAACGCTAAACAAACTGACGAAGGTAACGAAATGTCACAATTACTTCACCAAGATTTTTTAAACAAACTACTGAGTAAAAAGATAAGGAACGAGCGTGCGTCTTCTTGTTGTTCAAAAGACATAACAAACAGCAGAAGGAACAAACTCACTACCTACCTAATGAAATAATACACAAAAGTGTTGAATCAAGAAAACATTAACGCAAGTCGCGAACAGCAATACGAGCACGGATCGCGTGACTCACACAGCAAATATTTACTCAGTTCGAATACGATCGACATTCATGGGCAATGCCAACATATGTTTCGACGCTGGCTTTCATTAACAACAAACTTCGTTAAAAACTCATTAGGAAATTGTTTCAAAGACAATGTTATTCCTCGCTGCAAGTGCCTTCCGATTCCACAAACTATGATGCTTACCACAGACTATTTTGTGATAATACTTCCACAGAAAATTCAATAGTACTAGCACTAGTAACTTAATTCTTTGTGCTCTTTTTAATTTTTAACCCCCGACGCAAAAAGAGGGGTGTTATTACCATTCTATTCAACATCCTTATTTATGTGGCTTTAGATGCTCCTCAAGTTCAAAACCTCTGTACAGCGCGTTACGCTGGTACAGACGAGGTTAGTTAGAGATGTAGTTGAGTGCAGAAAAGATAAATCACGGAGATGATAAAACACTATTTATTTACGATAATACAGTTAAGTTAGTTAGAGTGGCTTACACGCGACGTCAATTGTTTGTCTTTGCTAAATTTGCACTGAATTAATTAAGTATTTATTATATAAAATGGTAGTTGTAGGCATGACTTCGTGAGCTACATAAAAGGTAAACAAAGGCAATGTACGAGACCGTACATACTCCCAACCCCAAAGGAAAAACCAAAAAAAGTTGAGTCGATGTGAGAGCCACTTTTTACAAAGAAAAAGTAAACAAGTTAAAGGAAATAATATAGTAAGTAAAAAGGTAAACAAGTAAAAATGTAAATAATAATGTTAAAAAATATCATAATTAAAAATTGGGTAAAATTAAAACTTGAATTCCACATCAGTAGCTGGATTCAGTGAACGTCGTGAGGTAGGGCGCGCGTACTGGCCGCGCCCGTGCGCTCCCGACGCCGAGGGTGCCAACTGTCGCGACTCGCTGCTCATCTTTGCCCTCGGTGCTGATCGCGGTGGTTGTTGCAACTTGTTGCTTGAAAGTTGCCGTTCTACGTCTTCATAGTGACTCTCTTGTGGTTCGGTAACTTTTGTTGCAGTTTTCTTGATACACAGCCCACGTTTCTTTAGTACCCAAATTGTCAGTACTACTGCAGTTATTATTAATAGCAAGTAGCAAATGACGTACTGATGTATGTCGTGAGTACTTACGACATTTGGAAGTTCTTCTTTCTGTCTCATAGTTTTTAAGTCGTTCCTGACGTCATTGATAGTGTTATCTTCTGTGATATCTAGATGAAAGGTTCTATGCGCTCCAATGATGCTATTTATAGATTTATTCAATGATGGTAGTTCTATCCCATAGTCGACTTTTGCTTGACTGTCGTAGTTGTTGTGGGAGTAAATAGTCATGTCTTTTGTTTGAATGAGGCATCCTTCCCTCAGAGATACTATTGATGACGCGTTAATGACGATCGACCTTATATCGTCGGCACAGACAATTCGAAATGTGCATGAATCACAGCAGACAGCCAGCCATGTGTTCGTAGTGTGTAACTCGATCCATTTGGCTTCACATTCGGTTTTCTTTCCAGTGCAAAGCGATGTCGATTGATGACTTAATAGCTTAGCTTCGCACGGTGCATTTGCGTTTTGTAAATTGTAAATGGGTAAGTTTAATATACAGATGAAGCTGCGTGGATTGCGTTGCTTGCAATGATTCAACTCCTTTTCGCCCAAGTTGGTATAGGTGCTTTTTTCCAAGTTCACGGCGAGGTACTTAGATGAAACGATTGTCGACGTCACGTCTGCAGTTTGTATGTTTTTCATAGGCAGCGGAATCACTTGGTATATTACATAATCTTCATCGCTTGCCAATGGTATATGTATCTCAAACATAAAATAGTTGTTTGTAATACGAGCCTTAACATAAAGTAATTTGTATAGGTCTCGTAGGTCATTCTGCATGTTGTGTACTGGTAGCGCCAAGTTTTTCGGTAATCTTCCTGAGATTCCGTCTAGTTGGGTTTTCAAGTTGACAGGAGTGAGTAATTGGACGTTCATATGCCCATGGTAGAGATCAACGAGGCTGTCGTAGAGAGTTTCTTGAATGTTTTTCAGGTTCGTGAGTAGTAGGTACGCGGTGAGCGAAGCCGAGCTTAGAAAACTTGTTGCCATTGTTATTTCTATTTCAGACTCGATGCTTGCTAATCTCATGTCAGTTTGGTTCATAAAATAATTTATAAGGGTAAATTGTCGATTGATGTTGTCCTCATTCCTTTTGAGTATATCGTTTTCCAGTTCGACGATAGAGGTCTGATTTTTTATAAGTTGCAGAAGGTAAGCTTCGTTATTCTGTACAGCTTTTATGTCGGCTTCGTACTTGTTTGCAAATCGTTGATCGAGTATACCAAATAAGTCGTTTGCCACGTAGCCTAAACCATCGATCAATCCCCGTTTGCTGCGGCCAGAAAGGTGCTTGTGCGGTGCCACCAGGACGTCGTTGTAGTAATGTAAGATTTTCATTTCATGAGACAGTTGATGTAGCGTCGTTTCGCAGTATCTCGGATCTAACTTGCTGCAGACAGTTTTTAGTTCGTGTAAATAGTTTTCCAGACTTTGAACTCCATTCCAATAGGTGGTAAGATTGTAATACATCATGAGTCGCCATTCGTCATGAATCAGCTGGACCTTTCCAATGGTGTCATAGTAAATAGGTCGATCTCTTCCCAGATTGACGACCTTGATGTTTTCCTTTATGTCTTCCATAGCGTAGGCGTTGGTTCCCATGATAAGAAAAGATAATGTTAGCAGCGTTGTTAACATCGTGACGAAATAACTTTTCCCAGTTAAGTATTTTCTTGGGCGGTGAGTAGTGCAGTTGGCCTGGTTTCCGCTAGCGCCTTGATTTGCTGAGTCGTAAGTTTGGTTCTCGTTGGTTTCGATCGGTAGTAATGATAGTTTTGTAATGGGTCGTTTTATTGTACCACATTGGGTTTTTATAGTAGTGACTCGCACTTGATTATCACTGCCAGGGTGAACTTCGATCACCCTGCCCATGGCCCACTTCGCCGGGGGTAGGTTATTCTCTCTTATAAGCACAATATCCCCTTTTTCGACGTTTTTCGTAGGTTTTCTCCACTTACTACGAGCTTGTAATGATGTAAGGTAATCATTGGACCAGAGTTTCCAGAACCTTTGATACATGTGCTCAGTCAATTGCCATCTTTTCCGTATGTTCAAATATCGATCGTCTTCATAATCAGATATTGGAAGTGTCATGGTAGCGCTGCCGGTGAGAAAATGGCCAGGAGTTAAATAATTTTGAAATTCGTCAGGGTCTTCAGTGAGTGGGCATAATGGTCTTGAGTTCAAGCAAGCTTCTATTTTTGAGAGTAGTGTTGAAAATTCTTCATAAGTGAGCTTTTGTTCCCCTAGGACTCGACGAAGGTGGTGTTTCATTGACCGCACAGCCGCTTCCCATAGCCCTCCGGCAGTCGGCCAGGCTGGGGCGTTAAAATGCCATTCGACTTTCATCTTGCTTATTTCGTCAAAGAAATCAGCTGACAGTTCTTTTTGAAAAAGTTCATATTCCTCGTTAAGCATTCTGGAAGCTCCTATAAAGTTAGTGCCACAGTCGGAGTAGACATGTTGTGGTGTTCCGCGTCTTGAACACATTCGTTGAAAGGCGAGTATGAAAGCTTCTGTGCTTAAGTCGGATACAAGTTCAATGTGTACCGCTTTAGTCGTCATGCACACAAAGATGGCGATGTAACCTTTCGACGTCTTCACCCCCCTGCCCTTATTAAGTTTGACATCCACGTGCCCAGTAAAATCAACTCCGGTGTGAGTGAAGGGTCGCGAGGGAGTAACTCGTTGCGACGGTAAATCAGCCATAATCTGGTAGTTTTCTGTGGTATTGAATCGTTGGCAGCGGACGCATTTGCGTATTTCAGCTTTTACAACCCTGTTGCCACCCAGTATCCAGAACTGTTGCCGAATATGAGCGAGGGTGAGTCGTGCTCCTCCGTGAAGTGTCGTGGCATGAGCGAGGTTAATAATCAGTAGTGTTAACCTTCCTGTTTTTGAAAGTATTGCAGGATTTTTCATTCCGATGGGTAAGTTAGTTTTGTTCAATCGACCGCCTACACGTATTATCCCATTTTTATCCATGTAGGGGTTCAGTTTGCATATATGGCTTTTGGAAGGTAAGGGTTGATTGTTTGATAGTAAATAGTATTCCCTCTCAAATTCATGTCTCTGGACTATCTTTGTTATTGTAAACATTGATTCATTCAATTCGTTTGTTGATAGGTACTCGGGTGACGAGCGCGGAACGGTGTCACCTTTCTTCATTATTTTATTGTGGCTGTTGCCACTCCGCGCATTTTTGCAGAATCGCAAAATCCAAGCGATAATGCGCGTCACTCGAGTTAATGAACTGTATTCGAGTAATAAAATAGTAATTATATTATTGTCTTCACGTTGTTTCAGGGTTGTCACAACTTGTTTTTCTTCGATGTTTGTGACAAATAAACAGTTAAATGATTTTTCTATGGGAATGTTGCCGTTGAAAGTTTTCATTATGTTAGGGCCAGTCCACCACAACGAAGTACTCAATAGTTTCTTGGGGAAAAGACCTCTAGTAGCGCAGTCTGCAGGGTTATTCTTTGACTCGATGTATAACCAATGTGAGGCTGGTATCACTTTTCTGATGTTCAATACTCGGTTCTCCACGTATCTTTCATACTTCGATGCTTCTCCTTGGATCCATGCCAGCACCACCTTGGAGTCACACCAAGCCCATGTTGTTACGTTGAATCCCTTTAGTGCCGTTGTCACCTTGGCTATCAGTCGTGAAAGCAAAAGTGCCCCACAGAGTTCGAGTCGCGGCAAAGATAGTTTTTGCGCGATTGGGGCAACCCTAGTCTTCGCCGTAAGTAGAGTAACTATTTGTTGGCCAGACTCGTTCATTGCCCGTGTGTAAATTACGCAAGAGAAGGCTTTTTCACTGGCGTCACAAAATCCAAACAATTCAATGTTTTTATCATGATTTTCGATCCATCTTCTGAATTTTATAGTTTTTATCTCGGGTAGTTCTTGTTTCAATTTCATCCACTGATTTTGCATGTCAACAGGTACCGGTTCATCCCATTCCATTTTCTCTGTCCAAACACGTTGAAAAATAAGTTTCGCTGTTATAGTTATCGGTGCCAGCCATCCCATTGGATCGTAAAGTTGCGATATTTGTGATAGTAAAATGCGCTTAGTTAAGCTTTTCTTAGGGTTTTCTTTCAGTTTCCAGTCAAAAGTGAAAGTATCAGAGTTGGGATTCCATCCCAGTCCAAGAGTTTTCATGGATTCTTCCTGTTTAAAGTTGAAGTTAGTTTTAGCGATTTGGTCTTCATTTAGTGAGCTTAGTAGTTCCGTGTTATTCGATGACCACTTGCGTAAGTTCATCCCTGCGTGACGTAATAAGTTTATAAGTTCAGTTTGTAAAGTTTTGGCTGTTTCAAGATTATTATGCCCGCTGATTACGTCATCGACATAACATTCATTTTCGAGTATTTTTGATGCCTCAGGATATTTGTGACTCTCATCCATTGCAAGTTGTTTCAGTGTTCGTATCGCAAGCCACGGTGCGCATTTTGTACCGTAAGTCAAAGTACATAAGGCATATTCTCGCAGCATCTCATTAGGCGAGTCTCTCCAGATGATTTTTTGTAGGTTTCGTTGCTCCTCATCAAGCCATATGCATCTGTACATCTTCTCGATGTCAGCTGTGAAGACGTATTTGTATGTTCTCCATTTAAGGATAAGATCTTGTATATCCTTTTGTAGGTTGGGTCCTTTTTCCATCAAACTGTTCAAACTCTTTCCATTCGAATTTGCTTGCGATGCATTAAACACGACTCTCAGACGAGAAGTAGTAGAGCTTTCCCTTAACACCCCATGATGTGGTAAAAAACATTCCTGGTCGTTGTTATGTGACGTAAGACGAGGTGTTGTTAGTTTCATGTGACCTAGTTTCAAGTATTCGCCCATGAAGTCTTTGTAAAGTGATGATAGTTTTTCATTTTTCTGTAGACGTTTTTCTAATTGTAAAAAATTGTGAGATTGCGGCTGGTTTCGATTTTCCAATTTGTTCTTCATAGTTTTTAATCATCGGCATTTTTACTATATATTTGCCATCAGGGCCTCTCCTAGTTGTTTCTTTGTAGTAAATTTCACATTGGTCTTCCTGGTTGAGATCTGCAGAGCTTACAGTTATATCTTCACTCTCCCAGTATTTGGATAAATCCGACGTGTTCACCAGAGTCACGTGACATTGGACCGTGTTTAGTTTTCCACACAGAATCCACCCCAAGTGCGTCTGTTGTGCGGTAGGAGAGTTTCGATCCCCCTTTAGAACTCCATCCAGAATGATGTTAGAGTAAACCTCCGCTCCCAGCAAGAGATCGATGGAACTTGACACATTGTAGTCGGGATCAGCTAGTTTTAAGTTTTGTATGTGTGCCCAGTTTGTTTTTCCAAAAGTGTAGTTGGGAAGTTTGCTAGTAAGCTTTTGAAGGACGAGAGCTTGCGCATCAAAGTTATAGTCGGAGTGTATGGATTTGCAGTTGAGATTCACGAGTCCCTTGCAGCTTCCCGCCACTGAACCAACTCCAGATACAATGGCGTGCTGTTTTGTTCGAGGTAGATGTAGTTGCTGAGCTGCGTTTTCAGTTATAAGGTTAACTTGCGAACCCTGGTCGAGAAGAGCCCGCATTGTTATGTAACTTCCATCCATGGATTTGATCTTAACTTGTACAGTAGTTAGGAGGACTTCGGTTTCATTTGAAGAGAGATGGTAAGATCCTGGGTGGCTTGAAGTTGAAGGTTTAGGTTGGGTGCTGTTAGGAAGCTTTTTCTCAGCTGTTTCGAAGTTCGATTTATTCATATGTAACAACGTGTGATGCTTTCCGTTGCATTCCTTGCATGTTTTCATTGAGGTACAGTTCGCGTGTCCGTGACTGTACAAACAGTTTTTGCAGACTTTGAGTTTTGCTACAGTTGTGTTTCTATGTGCGCTGTCTAGGTTAACGAACTTAGCGCATTGCATCAGCACGTGATCGCCGTCACATAAAGGGCATTGTCCATACGATGTATGAAATGATTTTGAGGCTTCCTTATTACCTTCATATAAGGTTGGTTTCTTGGCATAGGTAATTTTGTTGTTGAATGGTTTGAAGTTATTGTTTGAATATCCAAAATAATTCTTGTTCGTCGGTTTATTGAAAGTTTTGTTGAAGGATTGTTTCGGTTGAGTTGGAGTATCCCTTTGACAGTTCTTCACAGTTTCATAGGCCATAAATTTGCTCTCCAAGAAAGATAAAAATTCGTCTAAGTTAGGTAGATCTCGGTTGTTTTTCATATCCTTCACATACTCGTTAAAAGTGCCAGAATCCAGTTTCTGTGACATGTAGTGTACGATAATCGGTCCCCAGCTTGAGACTTCGGCTCCCATGTTAGCGAGACCGTTCAGGCTTTCCGTGATGCTGTCATACATTCTTTTCAGATTGTATGCATTTGGATGGTGGATCACAGGTAGCTGCTGCATGGTGTTCATGAAAGATGTAAACTGAAGTCGTCGGTTATCGTACCGATGTACCAGTATCTCCCAACAAGAATCGTAGTTGTCAGCACTAATTGTTAGATGCTGGACCAGCCGCTCTGCTTCTCCTTTAAGCTTCGTTTTGAGGTGTTGCATCTTCTGCGACTTCGGTATAGTAGGATTGCCGTGTATGGTTTCCAAAAATATATCTTTGAAGGATATCCACTGGATATAGTTTCCAGAAAACTCAGGAATATCTATCTGTGGCGTCGCTCGTTGAAAATGAACATTAGACCATAATTTGCAGTGTAATCCTCTTCTTAAGCTGTCATACCTCAGTTCCATATCTTCAAACCTCTGATTATATTCTTCTTTCAAGTTTTGATCTTTCAGCGCCCCTTCTATTTCCCAGTGAATTTTCTCAATACAATCCCATTTAGTTTTCAAAATAGCCAAGTAGTCTTCTAGTTCCCATTTCTCCGTGATTAATTCGAGATTTATCTTAAGCATAGTTCTACTTAAAGACTTAAATCTCGCTTCTTGTTGACTCATCAGTTCTTTAGTCTTCGTATCAGTTTCATCTTGAAGCATTGAAGTTAAGTTCGCGTCTAAATCTTGCAGTTGTTTTTGTTTTGTAGATAATAACTCCAATATATGTTGTTTCGTACTTTCGTACATCTGCTTAGTTTTTTCATAAGTATTGTTTACAAAATAACTGATATTAGTTTTGTCTTCAATCAATAATAGTTTCAGTTCATGGCGTTGGCTGAATTCTACCCATAACTTCTCTAGGGCGGCCAAACGTTGTTCTAAATAGTCTTCAGTTTTTCTAGTAGAGCTATCCTTCCTATAGTTGACACACAGTGTCCTTATATTGTCGAATGTAGTTACTTGCATCGCAAGGTGCTCCATTTTCGTTAGTTAAGTTGAAATAGTTCAAATAGTAAGTTAGTTAAATTATTCAGATATTTAAAGAAGTAGTTAGTTATGTAAGACGTATGAAGTAGGCTATGGCAGTTTACCTAGTCTTCTTCAAAACTCTTCGTTGCTCGTTGCAGTTCACAGTGAGTTCCGTAGAGTCCTGTAGGTGCTGGGCACTCGGTGCAGTCGGCGACCTCTAGTACGAATTATACGACTTCTCAATCACTTGGTGATTCCCGCTGGTGGGAGGCCAAGCAACCGATCCGCTATCGCACTTAATAAATCACTGATACACCAAGTAGTAAAGTTCAAAGGATCACAATCCTTTAAGGCTCGAAGGACCACAATCCTTTAAGGCTCGAAGGACCAAAATGTACAGCGCGTTACGCTGGTACAGACGAGGTTAGTTAGAGATGTAGTTGAGTGCAGAAAAGATAAATCACGGAGATGATAAAACACTATTTATTTACGATAATACAGTTAAGTTAGTTAGAGTGGCTTACACGCGACGTCAATTGTTTGTCTTTGCTAAATTTGCACTGAATTAATTAAGTATTTATTATATAAAATGGTAGTTGTAGGCATGACTTCGTGAGCTACATAAAAGGTAAACAAAGGCAATGTACGAGACCGTACAACCTCTCTGAATGAAAAATATTTAATTCAAGGCTTATGAAAAATGCCATCAATGGACGTCCAATATGATGGATACATCTCTCTTCTTTGTGATTAATTTTACAATAAGGTTCTATTGTCCAAGAATGTGCCACATAGCGGCATATTCCAGTCTAATGAAACCTCCATTGCGGTCAAAATCGCATTGCACGATTGCAGATCGACAGCCACTTTCTCCCCACAGTCGGAACCAGTTTACACTTTGCGGCATCGTTAGTTGGGGTCAGGTACACCACAACAACTAATCTTTCACCGATAGAATAATTTACAGATGTGTCGAAGTTTTATTGAATTAATAGCGCTGTCAATAGTGTCAATAATATATTGTCAACGATGTGCGAGTCAAACAATCTCCCTCTACTACAACTTAGCAATTAAAATATCCAATAACAAATATAATTTATTTGGTACCTCCTGTTAAGACCCATCCTTTACCGTAGTGCCATCAGACAGTACTTTTGCCGTCGTTTCTTTACATTGTTGTTACCACGGCCAATATTGTTTTTTGTTAACCGTGGTACATCCTTTCTTTACCGTACCGTAAGACAGTATAAGTGATAGGGTATGTAATCAAAAAGTACCCTGTTTTTCTCGTGGTGCCTGGATTTTGTCCCATTAAGACCACGAGGGAAATAATATTTAATGTTATCGTACCCTTTCCAGAAACTGGCCAATAGTGATTATCATCGAACCACTGAGACAGAAAATTCGGTTCATAGAAGAAAGCAAAAATATATGGTCCGGTTACCGGACTTACTTAGAAGAAGAAGAAGTAGATAAGATAGATAAGAATAGTTCCCCCTCGTGGCCCTAACCTAATGGGACAAAATCCTGGCACTACGAGAAAAACAGGGATTTTTTTCATTTGGGGTACCCTATCACTTTACTGTCTAGTGGTACCACGGTAAATAAAGGATGTACCGTGGTACATCCTTTTACAAACAAAAAAAATAACTTTAACAAAAATCTAAATTTGCGTACTAGGTGCCACGGTAAAAGGATTCTTAATGGCATGAAATATTTAGCGAGTTATTTTATTTGCTGTAGAATTCAGTCCGGGAAGTATTGTCTGCACTTGCCACGAGCGCAGACAGCGCCGGAATAATTACGTTTATTGTCTGAGAATAAAACGGCTCATCATTGTGAATAAATGGCTTAAGAGTTAATTATAGAGTACGTAGATGATTAAGTTACCCCGACTGCGACAGCTGAGGCCGCGGGTAACATTACATTACAACCCGATTTTGATGTAAACAAGAATTGAAATCCGTTGGAAGCTGAAGAAAAATTGAGCAGTGAAAAATTGTATACGTGACTTTCAAGACTGAGATGGTAGGTAGGAAAATTAATGGTCTACATCATAAATAATGTAACAAGACATAACGTGTTGTATGTATTATAGGTATAGGTATTCAAAATATAAAGTTTTGTGATTAGTATAATTATTGAAATAAATAAGGTAAGAAGTATATAGCGTGTGATAAACAAACATAAATGTTTATTTATATAACTTTCTTACATAAAATAAACCATGATTCCATAAGTTTGATTTGAGTAACTACTTGTTTCAAAAGAGTCGTCAAAACATTAGATCATAATATACATACATTTGACGACCTCCGTGGTCGATTGGTTTGTGTACGCCGGGTTTGATCCCCGGCTGAGTCAATTTAGAAAACGAACTTTTTTTTTGGCTCAGGTCTGGGTGTTAGTAGTTCCACCGTTGTCTCTGATTTCCATAACACTAGTGCTTTAGCTACTTACTTTGGGATCAGAGCAATGTTTGTGATGTTGTCTAACTTTTTAATATTATTATTATATTCATACATATCCAACGTCAATACTATCAAATGCAAAAATCATAAAAGTGAATAATACGTACCAGTTGACGCACCTTGTGAAAAATATCGGTTATAACTCTGTAACGTATTGTGGTATAACAAATGGGACCTATGGTGGATCCTTGGAGCACACTTGGGCAAACAACTGTTATCGAATCAGGCTTATTGGCCAGTCAGAGGTGACGCAGACATTGACAATATACTGAATAAATTATTTGAAGAAAATAAGGAAATATTCAAAATTGTATTAACTGCAAAAACAGTAAATACATATGATGTGGAATACCGGCTCGACTTTTCTGTTTTTATCATTTTTATACTGCTTGTTGTACACTTCATGCAAAAAAGTATATTAGTATCACATTCAAATAAGTAATAATTGGTTATTTATTACTAATATTTAAGTATGAGATAGGTATTTCATAGGTTTCAGGTTCTCAATATAATATTCGTATGAATACGTTGTAACATCTCATTCTATGTTTAGTAGTTTGCCTATTCCCTTTGATAATAATAATGTTACCAAAGCCACAATTCAAATGGCATATTTGCGGTGTAGCCTGCCTTCTAGCTTGTTATGCAAATGGATTAAGTACTTATATCTTAACGTACTTACTTCTACATAAGTACATTCTACATTTTTACGAATGTTTCAACTGGTAGGTACCAAAACTTTGGCATGAGTTTTTAGCTATAAATGGCTTGTCTGTGTTTAGTTGTACATATGTTTCACGTTTCAGCAACTGATTGCAACGACTATGAAAGCACAAAAAGAACCAGTGTCCTAAAATCTGATTATTCTCTCTGTAGTGTAGGATGATAAAAAAGGAATTTTATTAATTTGTCCAATCGTGGACATGGTTATTATTTCGGTAGTTACATCAATATTATTTACATTAGCGACTTGCATAACATTCGTTATTATAGCGGGTAACTGAATTTTCCTTATAACATTTCTACACACCAATTGTATTACTTATATTAACTCATTAGTTTCCTTGCAATTTCCATCATTTCTATACATAATAACAATTCTTTGCTACACATGCTGAAGCTTGAAAATTGTAAATGTCCAATTTTCATGCTTCATTTTACAAAAGATGGTAAGTACGCAATGAATTGCAATTTTCAAGGCCTAAGACAACTCTCCCATTCTCACGTCGTTTGCGAAATGCAATCATCAATGAATAAATTGGTTACTCAATTCCAACATTTCTAACATGTATACCGGCACAAAATAGTACTTTGTGATACCGGTATGACTGTGGTTGAGCTATGCTTTGTATTATTGATTGATTGATAACCCACATTACAGTATGGACATGACTAAATGCTCTGACATATCTTCCATAGGTTTTCCTTTTAATAATTGAGGGGCTTACAACACACTTTCGTTCGATAGACGTCATTTGGATAAATATTGGGCTTCTATCTCAAAGAGTATAATTTTGTTGTTTAGTTGTAGTTTAACTTGAAAGTACAAAGTACATAGGTTAAGTTTTGACATTGCACTACCTTATTAAAAGATAACAATCACTTAAAAATAATATCATAAAGACATCTTTCTCGGGAACTTATCGTACCTATCTAATTTAATCTCTTCGATTATCATCTTTGATTTAATATCTTTCAGATCGATGGATCAAGATGAGATCAGATAACTGCTGATACTAAAAAAGTGATAATTATGGAGTAGTGAAATTTGCATCAGTCTGGTAGGTACCTACTTACTCTAGAGCACCGAAAACAAATATTTGTCACAGACTTTAGTTGCGGTTGCGCTTGCGTTATTCATGTCAACAGCCGACCTTTTCGACCATTTTCGACTATAAGAGATAATGATTTACGAACAGTGAAATCATTAGAAATTGTGAACAGTTTGACATTTTTAATTTTCAGGTTCGCGCGTAGGTACATTTCAATGCAAGAGTTTGAATTTGTATGTCTTCTATTCAGGAGTTCATTTGCGGTTGTTGTTTAGAATTTTTGTATCACTTTTAATTGATTGATATAAGTCAGTTGAATTAGAAGAAAATTAATGAAATAATTCCACCTCCATTTGTTTAGTCATGTGAATATTTTTCTGCAAGCTTATTTATTTAGCCTTCATCAACATGCTGCTCAGTATTGCATCAAAGACTTTACTGAGACAAGTTGTTCAAATAAATTGCAATTGCTCCCTCCTACGACGCATTGTCGCCTCTCAATCAGGACACACGTGTACAAACTTTTAAGTTTCTAGAACTAAGTGCGAAGTAAGTCATCAATTCAAAGGTGCTAACTAAACAATCAAAAGTTGCAACAACAAAGTACCTACTTATCTTTGAAAATAATTATGTGACGACCTCCGTGGTCGATGGCTTTGTACACCTTTTGGTTTAAGGTGTCGCCATCTCTGAGGTCCCGGGTTCGATCCCCGGTTGGGTCAATTAAGAATACGAACATTTCTATATTGGCTCAGCTCTGGGTGTTTGTGATACCATCGTTGTCTCTGATTTCCATAACACAAGTGCTTTAGCTAATTACTTTATAATCGGAGCAATGTATGTATGTAATGTTGTCAAATATTTTTGTTTATTTATTCATTTATGTATTGTATAGCAAGATGGGTATCTAGGTACTGACTATATAAGATCGAGGATGTTTTAAGAATATAAATAAAAAACAAAGCAAACCGGAAATGGTGTTATAACAGCGTGGGACCCTGTCAATCTTAGATCTTGCTAATAGCTTTTAGTAGCTTATTGTCAGATCTGATTTCGTATGGGAAAATAAACTGTCGTAAATTGTCTTCAAAATAACGGCCAATTCAAAAGTTCCAATGTTATGTTCAAGTTGGTATGTGATTATTTTATCTTCTGTAACTCCTCCACAGATGCTAATATTTTATTGAGGTACTTAACATGTCTTCAAAGCAATTTTGATTTCTAACTACGATAATTTTTTATTAAAATTTGTTCCAAACTAGGTACTACTTAATTTAATTACCTGCCTATCTAATAATCTTTTCTAACATCAAAGCTACGTCAAAATCATGCTAGGTCAATTTGTTATTATAATAGTTATCTATTCAATCCATTCATCATCCAGATAACACACTGCACTTTATGAGATAGATATCTAACTATAGTAAACGTACACGGTAGAGTCTACCGTGTAGACTCTATACTCTATGCTAATCCGTGTTAACATTATACGTAAACTTTCACGTCATGTCGATCACCATCAAACGTGTCATACTCTTCGCCAATGTGAGAAAACCACTATGTATTTAAGACATTAAATAAGTTCAATTGTCTTAAAACATCTGGCACAGCACGACAGATCATCGCACTTAAAACAACAAAACCACCGAATTCCAATCACCTAAAATGAAACACTTCACTGATAACTGATTTCACAAACTAAAGCACCAAAACTAAACTTAACTTTTTTATAACACAAAAAGTTCGAAAAATTAAACGACCTACAAACGACAACCGCGGCCCACCGACTCAAACAAACTTGTCTACTAAAAATTCAACGTACGTCGTCGTCGAAATACGTGAGACAGGTGATCATGCGTTTCATTCATTCTATCAAGCAATCGAATTAAATACCCACGACCTCACTTTAACCCAGCTCGCTTTAAACCGTTTTGTGAAGCGGTCGCATTGTACTGCCAAGGAAATATCCTGCACGCGTGAAAAAGACGACAACAAGCGTTGACGTAGGAAAGAGATAATCGCGCAAGTTGAAAAAGGACGGCAGTCCACAGTACACGCAAAAAAGATTATCTTTCGTCACGTGCACCATCATGTTCGATGACAAGTTCTAAAATAAACCTTAATTCTATGTGTTAAGCTCTATTTTTGTATTTTCCGATTGTAGTTTACTGCTGACATGATGGTTTGCCGCGATTTTCGAACTCATTCGACCAGTTTTAAAAAAAAAATACAATACAATTGCATTAAAAGTTAGGTTAGTTAAGGTACAAACTTACCTCACTGATAAAAACGTAGCTTTTCTTTCGATGGCTTTATTTTCATTAGCGTTTGTCCAAACATCATTGTTGTTGATATTTTTCGTTAATTTCAATTTTTTGTCAACGACTTTCGGTTTTAAAGATGGCGGCAGAACACTCGGTGTGGGCGGTGCGTGGGACTTTTTCACAATTTGCAATACAACTTGGGGACTCTTCAGGTCATTTTTGGTATCATTAGAAGTACAATAAGTGGAAGTTTCCAATGTTGGCGTGGGGAGTCTCCTTTCTGGCCTTTTAGGATTAAGGAATAACTTGTCTGGCCTCTTTGGTAGCGGCTTGTTTGGGTCAGTCCGTTTTAATTTGGCCCTTGTTGTGGAATCCGTCAGGGTCGCTGGGATTAAAACTTGTAAGTATTAGTAATTAATTCAACAATAATTTTCTAATTGTTGTAAACGTACGAGGGTTAACTAACACAAACTCTGTAATAAAAACAATAATCACTAAGAAAGCATAATGATAATCAAATCAGATTTACGAGAAACATGGTTCACAAATGACTCATGATGTCTCGCGGAAGAAGCATGAAAACATTTGTGCCTTGTTGTTGGACGGTTAAATGACACAAAATTAATTAATAGTTACCAAATCAAGTCAATAAATAACGAAATAAGTAAGTAGGTATTTATTATTTCCAATATTGTCGATTATTTTATAATTCAATTTTCAAAATTCCAAAATTATTGACCGAAAACTTTTCTTTTTTTACTCGACTGCCCAAAAAACAAAGAAATGTGATCAGGGCTTAGATTAGTCTAAAATTCAGGGTTCGTGTGTAAAATTGTTCTACAAAAAACGATCCCCCGACTGCAATGACACTTGTGAATGAAATTTTCTACTTTTAGTTCGTTTTTGGCAGACTCGTGTTTTTAATATTTTTTGTTTCATTTTTTTCCCTCACCTGTCCTCGGCCTATTTCTAGTGATAGGTTTGGTCTCCGCGCTGCCTATCTTGGTGGTTTCAACGACCTCGGTGGTGGAGGAGCTGGCGGCTGGCACCGCTTTACTACGCGAGCTGAAGGTGGCCTTGAAGAAGTTGGCTGAGAAAGCCTTGGTGCGCACCTGCGAGCCTGTACTGTGGGGGTGTCTGGAAAGAAGGAAATGTCTGAAATATTCGCATACATAAATAACAGCCTATGATAGTCCACTGCTGGGCAGTCCTCCCGAGGGAAGATGTAGGATGAGGGTGACTGAAAATCTAGGAAAAGTCGAAATATTCATCATCATCACAGACCATGATAGTAAAGTCCACTGGAGGACGTAGGCTTTCCCGTGGTAGGATGAAGGAGTAAAATATCTTTGACTTCTGGACTTCCTTCCGCGCGTCTTAAGTGAATACGTATACCTACCTAGGTAACACATTTATTTGATACTAATATGCGTTTTCATTCACGGCAGCTGAAAAGATTCTCAAAAGTCGAGAAATGTGAAAAAAATCTCAAATATCGGGAAATGCAAAATCAAATCAAAATCTTTAAATGAACACCTTGCTTATCGTCAATAAAATCGTTTTCCTTTTATCGTAGAATGTAAGAGTCGTCTTGTCATGAAATTTCCAATAAGGTGATTTTACAGGAAAATCGTTAAAATACAAGAAATACCTACAAATTTTTGGATCTTTCCAGAAAAAATAAAATAATAAATTAGGGGACACCCGGGTTTGAACCGGGGACCTCTCGATCTGCAGTCGAATGCTCTACCACTGAGCTATATCCCCGATGTGAATAACGGCGAAAATGTCGTAAGCTTGTTTCGCGTGGTGACGACATCAACGCGACGCAGGCTGCAGTCTGGTTTATTAGTTCGTTCTCAGTTAGAGAGATGGCGCTACAACTCGTATATTATTTTACGGATTCCATACAAGCTATCACGGCGCAGGTGAATAACTCTGAAGAACGTTTATCTTCGCTTGAGAAAGAATTATTTGGCGACTTCCTTTTCAGTATATTTTCTTAAAGATAGACATAAAGAAAATAATTTTGCATCATCCTACATAACTGTTTGCAACTTGTAAATAAGTTGAAACAACATTTTATGAACTTTCAAACAAAAGTTTTAAGTTTTAAAATGCAAACTTACTGTAATTTGATGTTATGAGGCACTACAGGCCCCTTCTGTTGCATAACCTCCTCGATCTAGAACAAAAAAAACATTCATAACATGAAACTTTTCACATGAATTTTCATAGAGGAAGCAATGGCACCATTAAATTTCACTTTCGGAAGGAAAAGTAAAATTTATTATGGTTTTTGATTTAGTACTTGGAAAATATATATTTTTATCAGATTTTTAGACACCTACGTTTTTGCTATTCACTGCCATATTCATAGAGGAATTCATGTAGGTACTGATAAATTCCTCTAATGCCATATATTAATTGAAGTTGCACTATTATAATTATACCAGCTTTGTTATTAATTGATTAGGCTAATAGATAGCTGACGCAAATCACTGTCTTCCTTAAGATCACTTTTATGCAAAAAAATGCAACAAACATTAAACAAGTAAGTAGCACGTATCAATCCCCTATCTTTGAATGACAAGATAAAACCAAAGAGAATGTAATCACTACGTTTTGATTAGACGATATCGATAAGTAAAGATATTTTATCACCATTATAAACTTGTACTCTCTTGTCCGACGAACGCCAGTCCACATTGTGATAAACAAATATTTTATATTAACAATAATAATAACAAAGTTTTGAAACATTAACTTTGAGCCTTTCGGAATGACTTTTCACGTCAAATGCAAGTCAGTCAATTGTTTTTTTTTCATTCTGTCAATGCAACAAACAAAAGTGTTGAAAAAAGTTTTCATTCATTTTTTTTATTTAGCGCATTACATACACAAACGTGATACTTACAAACAAGTTGAAAATCTTTATATGAAAATTGCATGCAACTTATAGAGAACGTTTTCGTAACAGTTGTGTATAAGTATAAGTTTTCGATACATTTTTTATTATTTATTTATTTATTTCACATTCCAACTAACAATAAAATCCTCTTATAAATTATCTACTCAGAGGTTAACGTTGACAGCTGTACTAGTATGAACTGTGTCACAGCTGTCAGCGTCTCCCAACCGCCCTGGTACAAGAACTATTAAACAATTTTACAAAGACAAAACCATGAAACTAACAAAAGCAAAAACAATATTACAATAAATACAGTACCTATGTGTATTTATAATCCACGCGCGATGAGAATGGGATGGAACCTTGTCAAAGTAAATCGAAAATTGACTAAATTAATTTAACTAACCAACTAATTGTTTACTTGTTATCTTACTTAAAGTTGCCGCAACAAATGTTCCCTCACCTCGGATGCGTGACACGTGTGTTTTTGGATAATCCCTGTGGCTGGCCGGCGAACAAACGCGTCTCAGTTTGACAAGGTTCCATCCAATTCTCAACGCGGGTGGAAGCAAGCTATAGATTATTTAGGTTTCGCGGCTAGGCTACAACTAACCGAGATAACATCTCTATAAGGACTCGGGATTAATTCCTATACAGTTTATCTTTGAATATCTAGAACAATAGAGCAATACAAAAGAACATTATACAACGTGTTACAGAATTAATATCTAAACCAGAATATGGTAGATAGGAACCATCGAACTGAACAACTTTTACAATGGGACCAACTCTGAAATCGCGAAAAGAAATCAGCTGTTTCATATAAAAAATAATAACGAAAATATGAAAATGTATACTACGATAGCGAGACGGCGGAAATCCGCTAGTTTTTCCACTTATCTGTTTCCTTCCACTATAAACAAACTCTTTTACAACTCATTAGAAATAAAACAATGTTTACGGATCTTTTACAACTTTTCTAATTCCTACCTTTTTGGTGTTCCGAACAAACTGCAGAACTCCCATGTTATATGTAGTTCACAGTTTCGATTTCAATACATTGCCTAAGGCATCTTGCAAACACCGACACTTATGAAGAACAAACATTAAATGACACCGCAGTTTAAGGTGTGCTAAATTTGCAAAATTTCTTATGGTCCATGTCTAAAGCTATAGCGAATTGCGTTGATTGAACATAACACATTTTTTATGGTCATTGAATGGTGATTTTCCTCAATTCCCTCGTAACTCTTTAGTAATGATAACTAAATAAATAATAGTTTAACTTTCTTTCTCGTAGGAATAAAAATATAGAAAACCCTTCGATCAAGAAAACCCTATATGTTTTCAAATGTTTTCACTCATTTAGCTCATTATCAGCGATTGCATAAATATGCTCTAAATAGAGAAACCATGGATTTAAGTAGTACATTTAAATGCAAATTTTATTGTTATAAATAAATAAAGAAATAAACCTGATTGAGGGAAACTCATTCAATTTAAATTCCCTCAGCATTTAAGTCAGAAAAGAGAAAATATTTGGTGCTCATACTTACATGCTTTTTCAGGTTTAAGTATGTAGAGATTTTTAACTAAAACTACGTTATTTTTCCGTTTTGTACCAGTATTCATCAAGTGTTATTCCCGACTACAGTTCACCAACCTTTTTTTCCTTGCAATTTTTTAGATTTACCAAAATCCATCGACCGTCCATAAAAAACAGAAATCTTGACAAAAGTCTGTAACTTTCACCACGCCACATTCGTCCCACACACCTCAAAACACCCTTCGATTTCAACGGAAACAAAAAGACGCTATTTCAGTCGTTGAACCCTACGCTGCAATGATATCATAATTAGTATTGGGTGTTCTCATTAATATTTTTTAGTGCAAGTGACAGATACACGCGTCATACTACGTATCTTGCTTGTATAGGTATATATATGTATATATATTTTTACTAACATAATTTTTTTAAGTTATTTACTAACAATATTGTTTTATAAATTATATATGCTTAGTTTTAAGGTATATATCTATGGGCCATCGTTGCCTGATTATAAATAAATAAATAAAATAAAAAAATAAAAAAAATCCGCGCGCGATGAGAATGGGATGGAACCATGTCAAAGTAAATTGAAAATTTAGTGATTAGTATTTTTTATTTTAATTAATCAACTAATTGTTTACTTGTTATCTTACTTAAAGTTGCTGCAGCAAAAGTTCCCTCATCTCGGATGCGTGACACCATGTTTTTGGATATCCCTGTGGCTGGCCGGCGCCGCGGCGTACAGTTTGACAAGGTTCCATCCTATTCTCATCGCGCGCGGATTATAGGCTCTCTCTTTAACTCTTGCTTGAGAAAGCGTAGGTGGTTTCTGATAGTATTGAAATAGACATTCTGCCTATCTGCTGCATTCTGTTACAAGGAAATGTGATCGATGGTGCAATAACAAGCGCGTACCTACTGAAAGAAGTATTTAAACGATTTTCGCAACGGTCGGTTATGGGATGGGTGACCGAATTTTTGGTACCGGTGAAGTGAGAACAAGGCATTGGTCCTTGTATTATCATTTATTTTTTTTATTTTTTTTTATTTATTAAGGGAACACCAACAGTTGTTACATTTTTGCTTATTATATCGATAACACTTATAATTACTTAATCCAATGTACAACTACTTATAGGTGCACACAGCATGCATTGTGTCACAATTAAAGTATTTTTAAATTAAGAGGGTATAAGTGTGAGGTGTGTGTTAATGTGGTTATGTTTATGTGGCGTGAGTGTGAAGACATGACAAGACTGGTTAAGATTTGTGTTTTAACAGTTTTTTACGAATCAAGTTGGGGGAATCGTGGTATATGTCAAAAACGTCACTAAATTTGTTAAGGGCCTGGCATAACCTCGATTATTTATTTATCACCTAAAACCTCTATGTTCGAAGGGATATGGTCCTGTACCCATAGTGACCTGTGCCTGTAAAGCTTCATAGATACGGATGAAAATCTTGAGATATACGAGTACAACAATTATACAAGGTGTTACAAAAATACCCCTAATGCCGCATATGGTATATAAGGACCATCAAACTGAACAACTTTTACTATGGGACCAACTCTGAAATCGCGAAAAAAAATCAGCTGTTTCATACAAAAATTAAAATCGAAAATATCATAATGTATGAAACAGCTGATTTTTTTTTTCGCGATTTCAAAGTTGGTCCCATAGTAAAAGTTGTTCAGTTTGATGGTCCCTATCTACCATATTCGGCATTAGGGGTACTTTTGTAACACCTTGTATATTCGGCATTAGGGGTATTTTTGTAACACCTTGTATATGTTTTTTTAGATCATGATATCGCCATCGCCATGAAACCACTCATAGGTTTTGCGTCATTTCATTTCATAGACGACCTCTGTTGTCGAGTGGCTTTGTACACCGGTTTTCAAGGTGTCGCTATCTCTGAGGTCCCAGTTTCGATCCCCGATTGGGTCAATTTAGAAAACGAACTTTTCTATATTGGCTCAGGTCTGGGTGTTAGTGATACCACCGTTGTCTCTGATTTTCACCGTTGTCTTGCTTTAGCTACTTACTTTGGAATCGGAGCAATGTATGTGATGTTGTCAAATATTTATTTATTTATTATTTCATGTTTAATCTGAAATCAATCCTGCCGCTTTTTGTCTCCTTTTTTCAATTCGTTTATTTTTAACCAGTACAATATTGTGTATGTAAATACGACCAATTAACCACGTATCGTAAAGCCAAATAGGTCGCATGCGCATGACTTCATTTTGCAGACTGCAAGTGATATATCGAATTAATTCTAGCCATATTAAACACGCGATAATAGTCTCTATTTTGTTGTCATAAGATTTATTTACTCTTTGAAATGACGCTCAACTTGATTGCCTAATGTGACGCAAGCGCAGCGGGCAATAAACTGTATGGGCTGATTGAATATCAATACTGATTTATTTATAAACGGTTTTTGTAATTGTAGGTAAGTATTTTTTGCATGGACCTTAAATTCACCGTAATGATACATTTTCCAAGACAATCGTAGCTTATTTTAATAGCGTGAAAATGACTTAAAGCCATATGTTTGAAATTAAAGTTCAGCTAAATATACTTAATTTGGGATTACGGTCATTTTACTTTTGTTTTTGGCTTCGACAAAAGAGAAAATACAAAAAATATACCTACTAGGTATAAATCGTCAAAAATAAGAATTCATCCCAAAAATAGTGCCGAAATAGTACGTACGTATGATTAAAAATAGAAGTATTGAGCGCACATAAAGTAAGGAGTATAATAATCAACCAAATGAATAAATACTAAATAATATACTAGAAAAAATAGGACTCGCACCAGATCATGTTCTCGGACGGGAATCGAACCCGCGACCCTTGGATATCCGGTCCAATGCTCTGACCGCTCAGCTACCGAGTCACTGGTGAGAATGTCGAATTTCTTCTAGTATATCAACTCTTACGCTGCAAGCCAGCGCCATCTCACCAATGTAGAAGGAATTAACCTCGACATTCAACTGAACATCTTTCCAGACATTTTTAAACAGTTGATTAAGATGAGAAAGCTATATAACTATTTGTCAAATACAAATAAATACAAATGAATAAAATTTTGATATTTTTTTTATCTTTGACAGCATTTGCTCTTAGGTCAACCAGCTGACACAACACCAAACAACAATCATACAACAAGCACAGCCGATAGATACCGAGTTCAAGTAATCCACCTTGAAGTGACAGACACTACGTTGATATTTGGGCCAGGTGGTCTTCGCCCACGCACTGACATGGACGCAGAGAAATCTCGATCGAGATCTATTGATATTATTTTGATGGTATCTATTTTTAACCGACTTCAAAAAAAGGAGGAGGTTCTATGTTCGACTGTTTTTTTTTTTTTTTTTATGTATGTCCACCGATAACTCGAAAACGGCTGAACCGATTGACATGATTCAAACGCCACTTTATCAGGTTTGCTCCCCAGTTGGTCCCATTTTTTGAAAATTTTTAATCGGTTTAGTAGTTTTCGAGTAATCCTGAAAATACTGTAATTTTTTAGGTAACTTTTGCACGAGTTTTAACGGATCTTCAGACATAACTTCTTTGTTTATAAACCGATTTAGATGATTCTTGTTTCGTTAGAAAGGGGATACTTTAAGGATGTTTTCATTCAAATTTCCTTCACATTGGACCTTGGACTTCGAAGATACACAAGAGAACTCTTCAAAATCAAATATTATAGTGTATTATAGTGATTACTCTACGGTATTGAAAGGTTTCGCGTCAGCCATTTTTATTGTCACTACTGGCTGGGATACAAGCCTTACTTATGGGCCGATAAATAGGATGGACCATAACGCACCGCGCGGGCCCAATGCGGATTGGTGGGTGTTAATGTGCAAATGTAGCTGGAACTAATGGCTTAACGTGTCTTCTGAAGCACGAAGGAGCTCGAGATAATATACTTTGGTCACCTACCCCATGTCTGACCCTTGCTAAAATTAACAGTGCGAAAAGTGGATATTGAGTTACTAGGCGTATTATACCATTGAAATGTGTGAGATATGAATAAAATATATTTATATCATCGCTTACATTTACTTATACATACCTACCACAAAAAAGTTAAAAATAAAAAACTTTTAAAAATTAAAAAGAAAAACCTCCTTCAAAAAACCTTAAAAAAAATCTTTAAAAAAACAGCTTCAAAAAACAGCAGCTCTAAAAAGCAAGAAATAATATTCAAATCTGCATAATTACTATTCAAGTACATACCTACGCATATCTGATATTAAAAAAACGTCTTATGAAGTCGGGTGGGGCTTTAAGAATTAAAAAATCAAATTGAGAAAGAGAAACCACGATAAATGTTATTATGATTAAAAAATAAAAATATCTTTAGCCCCACCCGACTTCAAAAGACGTTTTTTTAATATCAGATATGCGTAGGTATGTACTTGAATAGTAATTATGCAGATTTGAATATTATTTCTTGCTTTTTAGAGCTGCTGTTTTTTGAAGCTGTTTTTTTAAAGATTTTTTTTAAGGTTTTTTGAAGGAGGTTTTTCTTTTTAATTTTTAAAAGTTTTTAATTCAACGTTTAATTACAGATACTCATTCATTACGTTTGGTGACTTTCATACTCGTAGGTTCATACAAAGTGGACGAATTTTCAAAAGATATTCAATCTTTTCCTACATCATCGTGACCATTTTCAAATGAGTGAATAAATATTTTAAATAAGTTACTTCAATAATTTAATCTCAAACTATAAGCAAGGGTTTTATGGTGATTACGGCACAGCCAGAAATGCATGAATAAGAATTTACATGATTAATTGATTATAATGAAGTATCTAAGTAACTATTTTGACATCGAGCGCGGTCAGTGTGAAACCTTCTCTAGGACAAAAGTTCAAAGGATGATTTTGATTTTGCGGGTAAACTTACGCTAAGTAGGTAATATTCCTTGCCAGAAAACTTTTTTTTTCGATTTTCAATTTTAATAGGTACACCTACAAAGTTTCTAAAAAGTTACGTAGAAAGAAAAAGTGTTTGTGGAAACGAACCAGTGGTTTTCTAGGCTACGAGTTTGCTACGAATCGGTTTATCTTTATGTAAACAGACAATGATTTCGATAACAAATATTTTTCGTTGCCTTTATCAACTTAGAAGTAGACGACATTGACAAATAATATTGAGCTCGTGCATTTGGAAAACGGTGAAAAGGGTAAATCTCTCCATTTTCATATTTAAGTTGACTCCGATGAAAACTTGATGCAACGCTTTCAGTATTTTTAAAGATTTTTACCGAACTTTCAATAACTCTCACTTTTTATCAAAATGACAGGAACTCCAGTTTTAGGAAATAAAAATATTCATTGATATGGATAACGCGAACTCTTAGCGTTTTCAAGTTATATCTACAGGATAAGAGAGGTAGAAGTTGAAATGTGTTTTTTTAGCTTTTTGCTTACAATAAACTGGATAATATGGCCACCAACCTGCCCAATAGATGCAAGGCATGACATCAACCACAGAGAATAACTATTTTTACCATTGCCTAAAATTCCAAGGATTCTAAGTGAGCAGCTGCAGGAGATAGCACATACCCATCTAACAGTAAATCTTTTCTATTTAATAATGAAATTATGAAACAAAAAATCATCAATGGCTACAAACTCCTTGCGATCGTGTCGCAACATCTGACACTGCGTTAACTTGCGTCCCACTCCCACCGCCTGCCGACGTGGGTGTCACTCGCACTTCGATAGCACATTCATAATTAAATACCTGAGAATCTAGGACTTCTTAAGCTGTCTATACACCTGTATAAATACATTTAAAACTGACTTCCTTTTTGTACCTACTTCTAACTGGTTGCGAAAGTTCTATCAACAGCACCCGGGAAACCAAAAAGCAAAAGTTTTTCTTTAAAGTGTTGTAAGTTTTAAACTTTGTCTTTTTTTCAAGATTCTAATTCTGTTAGGTTTTATTTTCATTACGTGATGATGTTAATTAAAAACTCATGAAATACTTTATCATTACGATTATTTTAGTTTTTCGATGGATTAGCACTGAAAAATATTATTGTGAACAGTCATTATTTCATAAATTATTTCAATTAACATCGATATCTAAACCGATCTCATGTGGTAATATCCTGTGGATATTTAAGAGCGTTGACGGCAAACGGCATTTCATACAAGCTTTCAAGTCCTAATTTTTCGAAATTAATGAACCGATTTTAATGAAACTTCATACACATAAGCAGAATATATTGGTCTAAAGAGTTGAAAGCATTTTCGACAGCTAAATTAAGCCGATTTTAAATTTTCCATACAAACAGAAATATCTAATTATCTTCTTTAAAATAAGAAAATTCCAATTATTTTTTTATAAATCTTTACTTGGCTTAGCCTTATCTTACGCATAGGATAATTTAACAAATACCCAACAATTAACAAATACTTACCTGTGAAACTACCTTGGTATACTACGGTATCCATCATTATGAAACTATTGTTCTTCTTATCTTTTATCATTAGTCATCATTAGCGGTGGAAATATGAGTACATGACCACTACCGATAAGTCCTTTTGTGTAAAATATTTTCAGTGATCAATAAAATGTTTCATTATGTTCAATGTAAAGACAGTAAATGTATGTGTGTACCAAGTGCCAACCATACTGCATATAATTTGATAAAAAATACTATTTACTTAAGGTGTTACAAAAATACCCCTAATAGGGACCATCAAACTGAACAACTTTTACTATGGGACCAACTCTGAAATCGCGAAAAAAAAATCAGCTGTTCCATACAAAAATTAAAATCGAAAATATCAAAATGTATGAAACAGCTGATTTTTTTTCGCGATCTCAGAGTTGACCCCATAGTAAAAGTTGTACTGTTTGATGGTCCCTATATGCCATATTCGGCATTAGGGGTTTTTTGTAACACCTAGTATATTACTATTTAAATGTAGGTACTAACTATTTATTGACTGAGCGAGCGCGGAGCGCGACCGAAGCGTCTCCGTTTCAGCTTGGGCAAAAATTATTTCGTATGTCCGTTTCTTAACCGAATCTCATGAAATTTTGTGAGGTTTAATAATTCAGTTCAGTTTTTCGAAATTTAAAAAAAACATTTTAGCCATTAAAATGTCACAAATGCGAGGTCTACAGCTCACAGAGCCATTAGTTTGTAAAAAAAATAGTATAATGTGAATAATTTAACTAAATTTAAATTTAGTATTTACAACTGAAGTGACTAACTTCAGAGCGCGAGCAACAAAACGACGTATTTTAATCTAGCGGATCACTGTCTATTGTCAATTTAATTGCATTGTAAGTAGATAAATATTGTTCCTGAAGTACAATTTTATTTTTCGCAATTAGACACGTTGTTTGTTTGTAATGTAAACATTTTGTGAGATAACTATCAAGATAGAGTAAGTACCTAATGCGCGTTGTTTTTTACAGAATTTTTCATGAAACCTTGTAGATAAAACAAAGTGTGTACCTAGGTATAGTAATTATGAAATCACGGGCGTTTCGGTTTCGCTTTCAGCTTCATTATTAACTTCTCATAGTGTGTAGTTTTTCTGCTAGTAATGAATACTATTTAATTAACCTTATTGTAAAATGCCTATACCCGTAGCACGAACAGCTATCAAAAAAATAACGCGCGTAAAAACATTCGATAGAATAATTTTGTATGGGAAATTTGTACAGCGCCATCTAGCTCCGAAAAGCGAAATAAAATTTCCCATAGATAATAATTGCTCTATCGAATACTTTTAACAATGTAATTTAGCAAAATTACATTGTTCATCTTAACTTAATTTGGTCTTAAACGAAATAAGCACATTTATTATCACTACCTAACCGAGGTCCTTATAATTTGGGTTTTTTTTACGTTTTAGCAACTAACCTTTGAAAAGTAAAATAATGTTTTAAATTTCCATGGTTATTGACGTTATTAGAATAAACTATATCGGGATTTACACCATGTACCTGTTTATTTTTGAGACTCCAATTCTCAAACATAAACAAATGTAAATCCCGATATTCTTTGAAAAGTATTGACAAAATAAATACATTTCATTTTAGAAAATCTCAGTAAATTAACGTAGGTACTGGTTTTTTTTAACCTGATCAAAAAAATAAGGAATTCAAGTAAAACGCTCTCATTATTTTAAATTGTTGGTTACCACTTATACTTAAAATATTGTATTAATTAGTTACATAAATGAAGGTTAATAGAACAAATAACACTCGCATAGTATACTGTTCATTCATCAGCCTTATCTTATCTTACCTACTGTTAAACTGAATATAATTAATTACTATGTAACTTTGATAAATTACGCATAGGTACCTATTAATTAAGCTTATTTTTTTACTAGTAAAACAGACCCATAGAACACTAACCTGTAAACACTTTGAGAACAACAAATAATCCAGATCACTTAAATCACAATTCCTTCTTCCACACTAACGGAAAATATTAAAAAAAAACTAAACACTTTTAAAACCAACTACAAGAAATAAAGCGCCATAACAACACGACACAATAAGGCGTTTTCAGTACCGAAGATGTACTGAATTTGATAAGATAAAAACACGCGACGTTTTTGTACAAACTTTTTAATCACGTGTTTTTTTTCTAAACCGCGCGCGCGCAGGGTTCGTTCGGTAGTGTGTGCGCGGACGCACATTTCGTAAACTGTGTAGGCCGTACGAAGCCTACTCCAAATGACGCTGAACTAATAATACAATGCGTAGCGTGAGTAACACATTCGAAACTAACGCAGGCAAATACAGAAATGTAAACTAATCGTGTGGAAGTCACAAAACCCGTTTTTGTTTCCGAGTAAGGGAGCTAGTGGGTGTCCGATAAGATTGTCTGGCAAATCCAAATGTTTGTCAACTGTTATGAAAATGCAAAATTAAATAATAGACATTTGGACAAGACGGCGGCGGCCTCGGGCGACTTTCGACACTTATGTTACAATTTCGTCAGAGCTTCCTCAATTTTATTCTCAAAGTATATTAATGTTACTGTATGATGTGTATTAAGTCTACATTGCATTGCGAAACCCAGAAATATATACCTAAATAAATAAATATTTGACAACATCACATACATTGCTCCGATTCCAAAGTCAGTAGCTAAAGCACTTGTGTTATGGAAATCGGAGACAACGATGGTATCACAAACACCCAGACCTGAGCCAGTATAGAAGAGTTCATTTTCTAAATTGACCCAACCGGGGATCGAACCCGGTACCTCTGAGATGGCGACAAAGCCACTCGACCACGGAGGTCGTTAAAATTCAATTCAATTCATTATTAAACGAGTTTTTTGCACTGCACTTTGTCTTGGTTTGGCTTGATCTTAATTTTTTATTATTACTTGAGAACAATTGTTACACGTCATCCAAACTTAAGTAAAATTAATATAAATGAAATCTCTAAGCTGCTTTAATAGTTAATAATTTATAATGAACATTATATATCACAAATTAATTAAATAATACCAAGTTAAGACATTATAATATCCCTTTTACGGCAAGAAAATATACGGACGCTCGCAAGCAATGTGAGCATTATGTGTTAATTAACTTCGATTTAGCCAAAAGCAATTTCCATTAATTTGAATCTCCCACGCTTCTATGGCAAATAGTTTCACAGCCCATAAAATGGTAATTTTACGACAAAAACAGAGCGATTGTGGTTTGTTTTCTAATGGCTACAAGTAAGCTATGCTACTACAGTTTAACTTTGAGGTTTTGATATAAAAATTCGAGCCTTTTCGCATTATTATAGTTCCTAAAAATTGACAATCTTTTTATCGTCAACTATCGGCGGATTCTAGCTAATCAAAAATTATTTAACAAGGCTTTAAAAGAAAGAAAAATTTCTTTAGACCATTTTTATAATCCTAACTGGCTTTCTAACAGATTTTAGGTCACAGTGACTAAAGTTCTAGTCTAATGAAGGTCTTCTAGTGAATAGCAAGTAAACAATAGTACTGTACAGGATGTTTCATAATTACCCGTAAAACTTTGTCTTTTATTTGTATGGAAAACTGCAAAGTGACAATCCTAGACGTAAATAGGCTACTGTTTTCGAGAATCAATCCCATTAATGGGCAAAAGCAAGACACAATTTAGGTCTAGCGTTGCCTTGCAACTTTATGCAGTGTATAATAGCTGTTAAAGTCAATACATTTGAAAACGCATTTCCTTCACATTAAGCAGCTCAGTAAGTTTTAAGTTAATGTAATATTTACAGTGTAATTGATAGTTTTACATTTGGAGCGCAGTACATAATCTCGCTTCGCAGACATTAATTTATTTAATTATGGTTCGTTTTCCGTAAAATTAGTAACCATCTGTCTACTTTCCTCAGCAAGTGTGCCATCAAGTCGCTGGCGCTTCTCCCACGCACATCTCGGTCTCAATCGATACGCATTGTGTTGGTTGCGCAAGCGCCGGAGGCCGATTTCGGCAGGATAACAATGTGCTGCAATACACCCGCGCATAACAGTAAGTACATTTTAATATTGAAAATTAATATTTTTATTATTTATTCTATGACTATTTTTATAGTAAGCTCAAAGGTTATTATGATACTTGATGGGTTCCACCCTTGTCGTCACCCTATTCAATCAAATGGCAAAATGTAGTAAAATGTAACTTACTTCTTAGAAGATCAGCATGGCACAACTAACTAATTAGGTGACAATTGCTACGAAAAAAATCCAGTTGTCCCTTCTGGCACGAATTTGAAGGGAACATCTGGGAAATTTTCGTCCCAGTCGTCACCCCCGTGACAGTGTTAGAGGGGACTCCTGGGAATAATTGATCCGTTAAAACGCTACAATTGGCGCTAATTTAAAGCTCAAAAATAATCGATAAACTATTTACGTGTAAATTAAGTTTGTTAGTTCCATACATACTTCAATTTTAATGATTTGCCTTGCGACAAGTGATTTGTGATTAGCACGAACAGCTATCGAAAAAATAACGCGCGTAAAAACCATAGACTTATACAACGTGTTCATGAATAAACGCAAAACCTCTTTGGTGGTGATTGTGCTCATGAACATGAACAACTTTTACTATGGAGCCAACTCTGCAACTGCACAAAAAAAACAGTTTTTTCATACCTACTCGACCAGAATGTATGGAACAGCTGATTTTTTTTCTGTTGCAGAGTTGGTTCCATAGTAAAAGTTGCTCATGTTCATGAGCACAATCACCGCCTAAGAGGTTTTGTTTATTCATTAACACGTTGTATTACTAGCGTCCTTTTGAAATCATTGGTAAAACATTAGATAGAGTAATTTTGTATAGGAAAGTACAGCGCTGTCTACCGCCGAAAAGCGAAATGATTTTTTTTATAGATAATTACTCTATCGAGTACTTTTACGCGCGTTTTTTTTTCTCGATAGATGTTTGTGCTTAAGGTACTGGAAACCTACCAAAATATTCAGATGCATCTTTTTCGTCTGACCGATTATCGCATTTTTGTAGGCCCATCCAAACAGTGCCACTACGTTTAAAGCCCATCAGGCATCGATATCTTCTTGTTACAAGCCGACAATGTACCGACAGGTCGACAAACTCCTACGATAACCGCTTATTACAATGCGAACGTATGGCAATTTTGCTGCGAACGGTAACAAATAGCGGGGCAGTTCCACCAATGACAGTTACGTGGAATTCCTCGGTTATTGGCAGCCACCGCAGTCATCGCCATCGCCATTGAGGATATCGCTGCGTAACTGCCAAGATTACCATCGGCCGTATAGTAAACGGTATTTACAGGGGACGCATTTTCATTGGCCGATAAAGCGATCAAAAAACAACCAAATACACAGCACGCGGGAAATCGACTGGTAGAATAAACTTCAATTAAATAAAATTTATTTTACAGCTTATACCTACAACGTTAATTTTTAAGTATATCTAAAAATGGAATGGGGATTTCAGACCACGTGAATAAACAACTTTTACTATATTCATTAATATGTTTTCCATATCAAAATTGGAAATAATTTCGTAATTTCTTTTAAGTGGATCTAATCCAAGAGAATATAATTTATGTAAACTTGTCCAATATCATTGTTTAGCACACTTGTTTATTTTTGTTAGTTACTATTAATATATTAATAAACGTGATCGGAATCGACATGATAGTGTTCGTTCTCTGGTGACATTGGTGGCATGTGTCGGTGAGACAATGAGTGGCTGTGACATATCATTATCGCTAATGGATGTTATCGCACTCGTGGGCAGCTGCCTTAATGCCGACAGTGACGTATGGCCAGCGAACAAGTTCAAGGGAAACCGGACGATATGGTAAAATTATTTAGTTTGTCCGAATTAACGGGGTACCTTAGTTTGATCTTTGTGACCCTAACGAGGATTGCCTTTTTTTCTTTTTTTGTATCAAGAGGAGAATGCAATCTTAATGCTAACGAAACGGCATGTTTCTTTTCCATATTGGCTCAGGCTGGGTGTTTGTGATATCACCGTTGTCTATGATTTACATAACATAAGTGCATTAGCTACTTACTTTGGAATCGGAGCAATGTGTGTGATGTTGTCAAATACCTACCTATACCTATATTCAAGAAAAGACATCAACGACATCTAAATTTTTATCAATAATTTAGGAGTGGTTAATATAGTTAATCGTTAAAATATTTGAGTCTTTTAGGTACATAGGGAATTTGATGACGTAGCGTTGATAGCAGAATAAAGGAATCTCACGACAGCAAAAGTGCATATTATGATTTGGCTACAAAAATGGACAATAAAAAGAAGAAAAAGCAGATAACTAATTTTTAACTTACCCATATTTGCGACTGAAGTTGACTTCAAATGGTGGCGTATTACAGTCCAATTGTCACTATTTTGTTTCTTTGGGTTATAGATGTATGACACTTTCATTAAAGTTTGTTAAAAAATACCAAATATGTAGCTATTTACCACTAAAAAGTAATTATTGATAGTAATTGATAATACTTTATTATCTGCCTAGAAATAGTATTGTTTAAAATAGGTTTTTATTTACAAATAACTATTTTTCTGTAAACAACATAAAAAATGAACAAAGAACCTAAAGTTATTATAAAATCTTTTTTAACTATATCTCTTTGCCAAAGGTCCAAAACCGAAGCTTACAATCATTTACTATAATGTTTCTATTTGTGTGAACTTAGATCTCAAATCCCAAAATGAAAATCTTCTTAAAATAAATCTTCTTAAATAAGGTCTGTTGCAGCGAAAATTTTTCTAAGTCTATGGTTGCATCACAAATTCGTGATCTGTGGGAATTTGTATAGGAAAATTGAAATATGTGATAGAGCCCTACCGGCTGAAGGTAAAACACAATTTTTGGAGGTCAGATTCCTTTCATAGTGTAGGTGAGCACTAAGAAAGAGTTATGGAATATTCCCGCTATACAGGGTGCTACAGTGTGTTCCAGTTTGTAACGACTGAAGGTAGAGATACCATTTTTGGAGGGAACGGGAACGGAGACGGTACACCTTCTACCAGCAATTTAAGAATACTAAAGATTTTCTAATATATCCACATGAACGAAGTCGCGGGCGTAAGCTAGTTTCATATACAAGGCGTTACAAAAGTACCCCTAATGCCGAATATGGTAGATAGGGACCATCAAACTGAACAACTTTTACTATGGGACCAACTTCGAAAACGCAAAAAAAAAACAGCTGTTTCATACAAAAATTAATTACGAAAATATCAAAATGTATGAAACAGCTGATTTTTTTTCGCGATTTCATAGTTGGTCCCATAGTAAAAGTTGTTCAGTTTGATGGTCCCTATCTACCATATTCGGCATTAGGGGTACTTTTGCAACACCTTGTATAAGATGGAACCAAATGACGTAATAATACTGAAACAGGTGATAGTGTTGCTTAAACTGAACAATTTTCTCCAAGGAACCTGGGTCGAAATACGAAAAAAATATTCATCCTCCCATACAAAATGTATCGGTCAGCTGATCGACTTAGTAAGAAAATTAGTTTTTCGACCTTGTTCCTTGGAGAAAGTTGTTCAGTTCAAGCAACACTATCACCTGTTTCAGTATTGTTATTTATAAGTATTTTGCTTTTGCCTGCTGCCACAGAATACATAATAGTACAAGTAACATAATAAAAATATACTGTGTACCTAAAAGTGTTTTAACCGAACGTCATTTGTTTCGGATCCTATTTTTAAATCGCACTATCACTGCGCACGACAACGTGTTTATTCAACAACATCAACCAGTGTACCTAGTGCCTATTGTAGTTTTTTTTAACCTGACAAGTCTGCTTTATTTACTTGTATGCATATACAGCAAGTCCGGTAGCCAATGACAATGGGTTGCAGAATGGCCACATACCAACTGCTTATTGTGGGCACCTAACGGCGCGTGGCGTGGAGGTCGGCCGTTGCGTCACAATATCTGGACCGTGACTACTGCACATCCTCAATCCTTCATAATGAAGACCCTCACGAGGAATTACAACTATTTTTACCGGTCACACCTTTTTACCTGCTCGCTCAGCAGTTATGCAGTTTTAAAAAAAATACTATAAATAATGTTTATGGTTTAAAAAAGATCCCATTTACCTCCATGTATTGTTTTATCTCCATGTACTGAATAAAGGTGTAAAGTGTCCCTCAGGGATCATTTTAGGTCCGTTATTTTATATTTTTCCTTGAACCTTCACTTTAATTATGATAATTTGAAATGTACCGCTACGTATGTAAAATTCAACTTTATATCGCGAAATATGATCAAGCGGTATTTTTACGTAATTTTAATTCATTATGAAAATGTATGCGAGGAGAAAGTACTTGAGACTAAATTAATTATAACAGGAAAAGAAAAAGCAATAGCACTGTAATAAATAGGCAAAGTATATCTATATACTAGCTTCCGCCCTCAACTTCGTCCGCGTGGACATTCGAGAAAATCCTTAGGGGACCAATAACTAGCTAAAAAGTAAGCATTCTATGTTTTAATTTCTTCAAAATCCGATCAGCCGTTTTTTTACGTGATTAAGCGTGTCCTCACCAAGCGAGCAGCTTCGTGCGAGGCCCGCTTGTCAGCCTAAATACAAATTTGAAGATTTGACGGAAGAGTTATACAAACATTCATCCCAACACTGACGGATTTTCATACAAACTCTTATCCCCTATTTGAACCCTTAGGGGTGGAATTTCCAAAAAATATTTCTTAGTGGATGCCTACACTGTATAAGGTATCTATGTGCAAAATTTCAAGTCTCTAGGTTCAGCGGTTTGGGCTGTGCGTTGATATCTCAGTCAGTCAGTCAGTCAATCAAGACTTTGAATTTTATATATAGATTATCTTATAACTTTTATTCAAATCTTATTAGAGCGGAAAGGTCTCTACTCTACTGAATATGAACATTTACAAGTTTGCTATGAAACTTTTTGCTAATAAGAATGTATGTTAAAAGTTTGTATCCAGGTACCTAGTACGAACAAACTAAGTTTTTTTTACTTCGTATCATTGTTGTTAACATGAAAAAAATTGCTTATAATATACCTACTATCTATAGCTAATAATAGCTCCTTATACACCACCAGCCCATTTTACCAAATAGCCATAATTGCTGATCATAAAAAACTGGTAAAACGAGTTAGTCCGTGTTTATGTGTTTATCATTCGAAGAATGCGAATTTGCAAATATTTTTATTGAATACCAAAAATCTAAATCCTGTTGAAGATAAACACTAATAGGATAATTAAATTAACTTGTAACTTAGATTAAAGTCGAGAGTAGACCTGCTCACACAAATAGATTCTTTTCAATGTCATATTGTCACCCCATTATCTAATCAATATCCAATTAGCAGTTAGTTTAACATAAACTGTTTTATTTCTTATCGAAACATCTGCAATCTATCAGAGGCAGAAAATAGGACTACGAAAACAACCAAATAGTATAAGACGGTAACTACACTGCACCAATGCAATACGGCACAAAATCAATAAACCGGACCGCACTGCACTCACGTTTCCCGCGTTTTAGTCAATACTAAGCAATTTCCACGTAACACAGCTTATATACAAATAATAATCACAAGGTTTTTTTAAACACAAATGGAATAAAAGTCACATTGTAGATTAAGAGAAACGACAGTAACTATGTACGTACGTCGCGTTACTACGAGCAGCCGGCGGCGAAACGGACGCTAGCGCGCGCACAAACTATCGCATCGTATGCTGGGAGCGTATAACCGAGTCGTTTACTAACAGTAGGGTGACGGGAGCAATGTTTGGGCCGGGTGGTGCTCCCATTCAAGCTAGGGGTGCCCGAGTGCCGATCGCTTCCGCATTCACGACAGCGAGAAAAAATGTTTACCTGTTTGAAACATTTCATCACCTCGCCACCTACTGAATCATTTCAGTGTTACATTACACTCTACTTTGTGTGCTGCTTTTAGCACCAGTCCTGAATTACAATGAATTACTTAAATGTAAACTACAAGTGGTAAAGGTGTCCCTCAGGGACCAAATTTAGGTCCGTTTTTTAAATCATACTTATTTATAGTTTGTTATCGCCGCTGATGGCGTGTGAGTTTTTATAATGGATTTCGTTTCTCATCTCTTGGGTCCATAATTGAAAATGCCTATAAATAAAACACCTAAACCCCATAATACATAATAGCACAAGTTCTAAACATTAAAATCACATAATCATTAAAATCCATAATTTTAAAATGTATATATTTAAAAAGAATATATTTATTATGGATTCATTATAAGCAAAGACTTCTATGTATATTTAATATAATAATAAGTATAGATAATGTCAAAATGTTAAACCCATAATCTTATAAATAATGTGAATACAGACAATAAAAATATTAGTATATATTTTTAAAATTATGCATTCTTACTGTTATGCCAGTTAACGTTATGTCAAGTCTGTTATGGATTTTAATTGAAAAAAAAAGGATTATTAATGTTATGCAATAGGGACACCGATCCCTTACATGACCGTTTTCATCAGGATCGTGGAAGTATTAAATTAATATATTGTAAAAACTCTTTATACTATGACAGTTAGGACGCATGAGATTTTTGCGACTTTTGCGGTTGAGAAAAATATTACTCGTGTTTTATTGTATCGTGCTCTTACACCACAGAATACATAACAAGTACTTATACGGAACCCTCGCCTCGGCGCGCAGGTCACACTTAGTCCGTTTTTCTCAACTCGTGAGATTCTTTACGGTTTTATCAACTTTTAGTAGGTACTAGGGAAACATGAAACTATTAAAAAGCGTGTTTCTATTTCATACAAACTTTATTTAAATCAAAAAATAAATTCTACAATAATCCTTTACTTTTTAAAATTAATATGTATACATAGTTATAAATTTGTTTTAGCTTCTCAATTTTATCGTTAGCAAGTTTCCATACCATACCACATCTCAACCCTTATTTTGCAAGGCATTTCTTACCCTCAAATTATTACCTACCTGGTTTTTATAAAAATATCCGTCACTTACATCAAAAATATTTGATAAAGAAAAACAAAAAGTAAGTAATTGTTTAAACTGAAAATATCATCTGTTGCACTCTTACGATGTAAATGACAGGCTGATATTTATTTACTAGAACCACAATTAGCTTAACAAATTATATTAACTCTTTTACATCTAAATTACAATGCACAAATGTAATATTTAATAAAAATACATATCTCATATATCAAAGAACACGTCTTCACCTATGTAATTGTTGTTAAGTCGGTAACAAATGAGGCACATCATTATTACAAATCTTTATTTTAACATTTTGGTGTGCATTGTTCGTGACAAAACCATTCGTGTATATGTATTATACAAGGTGTTACAAAAGTACCCCTAATGCCGAATATGGTAGATAGGGACCATCAAACTGAACAACTTCTACTATGGGACCAACTCTGAAATCGCGAAAAAAAATCAGCTGTTTCATACAAAAAATAAAATCGAAAATATCAAAATGTATGAAACAGCTGATTTTTTTTTCGCGATTTCAGAGTTGGTCCCATAGTAAAAGTTGTTCAGTTCGATGGTCCCTATCTACCATATTCGGCATTAGGGGTACTTTTGTAACACATTGTATACATAATTCTTATATTCATAACTCTAATACCCGTTTGTACTAAACTTAAGAATCGCCTAAGTCTTTTCCTAACTACAACTTAACCAAATTAAATTAATTTAAAGTGTCATTAACTTAGCTGTCATGCAGCTTTCATGCGCCTATTTATCTTGGTCGAGTTGTAGTTAGGAAAAGACTTAGGCGATGCTTAAGTTTAGTGCAAACGGGTGTAAAACTTTGTAAAGGAGGCTATAGCAAATAACTCACAAAATATCAACCAATAATTCACATTGGTTAATATAAAATTCTCCTCAAGCCCGCGAGACACAGTGAAAGGTACAAAAATGGTAGTTTTACCTACAACTAACTAAATAGACATTCGTCACTTTACTACTCACTAAAAATTAAAATTCATTTATCTATATTTAAAAAAATAGCATTCTAAACTAAAATAACACGTCGTAAAGAGCTAATTGCAATAGTTGAAACTACTGTAACAATAATAACAAAAATCTGCATTTTAGTTTTGTTTCAAAACTAAGCTTTGGTATGACTTTATGATCCTAGAATGGGTTTTGAGTTATTCTATAGTATGCACTTGTACATCAGTTTTTTCACGTAATATTTAGCAAAAGGGGTTAAATTCGGCAGTAGACCACTGGATTTCCTTTTACGGCCAATTTCAATAACCTATCCTCAGTAACAGATCAGGGCTTACTAAAGATTGTTCCCTAAATATTTCTGTTAAATGACGTAAAATAACAACAGGATCCTATTTCATAAACATTACCGTAGTAAATTACTATTGTTTGGTGTTCATTGCGTCGCCAATTTCAAACGACGAAATAAACTACTCACAAACACCGCAATGAATTACCGTAGTAAATTACAAATCGTAATGTTTATGAAATAAGCCCCAGTTGCCTTGTAACAGTTCCATAGTAGGCCTATCTCTTACTGAAGATAGGTTATTGAAATCAGCCGTTACTCAACAAACTAAAGAATAACAGGACGTTTGTTTGGCTGTTGGCAGTTAAAAAATAATAACTACAAGACATTTTTTATGGTGCGATTACAATAGGTTGTATAATGTACTCGAATTCGGATAATAATTCAGGCGCTGTTTAACTAAATGGTGACTAAATGAAATGAGCGAAGTCGAGTTCGTACCAGTCAAACGGTTACGTGCTTGTTAGGACGATTCCGCACTGCGTCCGATACGAATCCGTGCCGAAGACAGGCATAAAACCGAATTCGGATCGGATGCAGTGCATAAACGCACTAATTGCTCTTATTTGTATGACGATAAAGTACAGTTTTCTATATCTATGCTAACGGATTCGGAGGCGATACTGTTCACATCATGAAGACCCAAATTTTGGTGCGCCATTGTAGCTAAAAGCATCCCAAATCGAGTGAGATAGAATCGGATTCACGAATCCATGTTAACAATCTAATGTAATCGTGCCAGTATTGTTTAGACTCCCGAACTATTTTGGGCAAGAGACCCCATTTCCGAAATTAACTGATACCTCAGACTCCCATAGCCAAATTACTTTAAAAAGCCTATCAAATATCAAGTGTAATTAACTATTATTATTATCCGAATTCGACCCCAAGGGGGATATCGACCACTTTGTGAATACCATCCCCCCTAGCATGAACGACTAAACACGATATATCGCGTGATATAGCGTTTTATCGACACCTAACTGTCAAAAGCCATTGTCTTTTGACAGTTAAACGTGATAAATCACTACAACATAATCGTGTTTCGTTGTTCATTCGGGCTGGTTTAGACAAATCGTATAATAAAGGGAACAGATTTTGAGAACAAGTGTCAAAAGGTATATAAAATGTTTGATAAGAGGTAAAAAAAATCGTCTTTTAAAATAAGTGCTCACACTTTGATTGTTCCCTCGATTATGGCGATATGATAATATTACAAGTTTGTTATATATTTAACAATATTTTCTTGTTTCCAAAATTTTCTTTGTGTAAAAGTATCTCAATTTGAATGCTGTATAAACAAAGCCGATGGTTTTGAAGTTAGATCGTAATGTCACGAACAATACAATTATTTCGGACTGTTATACAACTAATATTACACATTTATATTATTATAAGAATCTTCAGTCAATTCTTAGGTACTTTTAGTCAAATCATTTCTGTTTACTTTATAAAGTACATTTTTACAGTTATTAACAAGTTGCATTCACATGGAACCATATTTGGTTTTAAAATACATCAATGGTTTCATAATCACATCATTTGATATTTAACGATATTATATTTTAAGATATAATGGAAAATGCGAGAAGTAATTCTAAATAACGTCTGGTCATAACCGAAACAGGCATTCGCTATAAAATGATTTTTTCACAAACATACAAACAATTTACCTATTCGATATGTTCTGATGTTACCTATGTATCCACGCAGAGAAAACCATGCTATTAAACTCTCGACACCTCACCGTAACAAACTTTAGAACCATCAAATCAATAAAGCTTATCGAGGAAGTAATTAAATTCTTTTCCTAAAAGAATAACATACATATCTGATTCCCAACAGTCGTACTCGTATAGATAAAATACATTCTAATACAATAATTTAAATGAAAATTTTGGTGTCTTTATAAAATGTCTCTTCTGTACATTATATAATCTAAATATTAATCGTAAGTTAGCACTCTTAATTAACATTTTGAGAAAAGCACTCTCGGTAATAGAATCCACGATTATCATTTAATATTTTATAAATTTTCGAGGTTTCGGGTCAGAAAAATATACACCGGACGAGCGACGGCGCCCGAGCGGCCGCTAGCCTCTGCGTCGGACCGGTGAAAATTATATTTTCACACGCGGCTAAGTTAAATGCAACACGACAATCGCTACAAACGTAGATATAATAAATATCTATAGGGCTAATCCGTTCCGACTGGTCCACGTTTAACTTACGCGAATATTCAATAGAATCTCTTTGTACTATCGTTACGTTCGACTGCGGATCGGGAGCGGCGGAGTCTGGCCGGACGCGTCGCGGTCGGCCTCGGCCTAAGGCGAGGGTACTTTGGCAGTACTAGAAAGGCACCGTTATCCCACGCTCACAGGTAACCACGAATTATGCTAAGGGGGAGCTCCCGGCCGCTACTTGGCGAGGCGGCGGCGGAGGCGGTTGCGAAGCGCCAGCGCGGGCGCCCACGGGCCCGACGCGCGCTTGCCCAGCGCGCGGGCGCAGCGCTCCGACGCGAGGCGCGGGGTCTTGCCGGCGCCCGGCGCCTCGGCCTCGGGCGCGTCGTCGCAGCGCGCGCGCTTGCCGGCCGGCGCCGGCGCCGGAGCCTCGGCCTCGTTGCGCGAGCGCAGCGCCCGCGGCCTGCAGGGGGGCGGGGGCGGGGGCGGCGCGCCGCACGGCTCGCCCGTGGTGGAGTGCACCTCGTGGTCGGGGCGCGGCCGCGGGTCAGGGCAGGGCGCGGCGGCGGCGCGGGCGCGGGCGCGACGCGTCGCCGCGCCGAGGTTCTCCTTGCTGCGGTGGGCGCGCGGGGGCGCCCCCTGTCGCCGCGCCGCCGGGGCCCGCCGCGCCGCCCCCGGGGCGCGCGGGGAGTTTCCCGCCCGCGCACCCGCCGCCGCCGCGCGCAGCTCGCGCGCCACGCCGCTCAGGCTCCGCGTGATCTTGTGCGCGAGCGCGGGCGCGCCGCCCTGCGACCGGGTGGTGCGACGGTCGTCGTCGTCGTCGGCGGGGGCGGGGGCGGGGGCGGGGGCGGGGGCGGGGGCGGGCGCGCGGCGCGGGGGCGGCGGCGGGGGCGGCGCGCGGCGGCTCAGTATGACGACGCGGTCGAGGGCGGGCGGGGGCGGGGGCGGGGGCCGCGGGCGGGCGGCCTGGCGCGTGTGCGGGCGCTGCGGCTCCTCGTGGTGCGAGCGCAGCACGCGGTCGTTGGGCGCGGGCGGGACGTCGCGCCTGGCGTCCGCGCGCGGCTTCCGCCCGCGAGTCTTCGGCGGGACCTCTATGGGCGAGCTCGAGGACACCTCGTTGATCTGTATGCCGCCGTCGTCGTCTCGCTCGACGTCGGGTGCGTCGCCGGCGGGCCCGGGCCGGGGCGGGGCGTCGTCGGGCCCGGGCCCGGCGCCCTCGGGCACGACGGTCTCGGGCGGCGACGACGGCTCGAGGGCGCGCTCCGCCCCCGCGGCCCGGTCGACGATCTCGTCGTACACCTCCGAGAGCGTGTTGACGACCCTTGTCCGGTTGAGCAGGCGCGTCATGAAGTACGACTCGGCGGGGTTGCCGTAGTTGGTGATCGCGTCGCCGCCGTCGACGTCCTCCGAGTCCTTGGAGGTGTCGTGAGGAGCTATCGAGAGACGGGCGTCGAGGGTGGCGCAGGGGGGCAGCGGGGTGTCCGGGGAGGGGACGGGCCGGTCCACGTCCGAGTACCGAGTCATGATCGTGAGACCGTTCTGCGGGACTTGGCGGGCGTCCCCTTCGGAGGCGGGCTCGGGCTTCGCCTCGTCGGGCCTGGCGGGCGCGGGCGGCGTGGGCGCGACGTTGGTCGTCACGGGGGTCGTCGGCTTCTGCGTGGTCCTAGAGCGCAGCACGGTCGCGCGCGGCGGCCCGGGCGGGTCCAGCATTAGTGTCACCACTGAAGTGTTGTCGGCCCTCATCCTCGTATTTGACCATCTAAAAAATAACATAAACCTTAACCTTTTGAGGGCCATGGTCACCTATAAAAGACAAACATTTCCGTGCCCTCCACGCCACGACTTTATGTTTTAATCTTTATAAGTAAGAATCTGTTAAACCCTGACATTAGGAAATATAATTAGGTAGCAAAACCAATCAAATCCTACTCATATTATAGATATGAAAGTTTGGATGTGGAGATGTTTGGATTTTGTTTTTACTCATTCATGCAGAAACAGATTTTAATGAAATTTGGCACACTGATAGTTTATAGCCTGGATTAAAATATAGGACTTTTTATCGCAGTCGAAGGTTCCCTAAAGATTGTGCTCTGTAAACGCTCTGATAACAATGTTCACTAAATTAAATTAAATAATAAGTATAGCTATGTTGTGATATTTATTTACCTTTCTAGAGCATGATCCACTAAACTCTTAGATGGGTTGAGCCAATCCCTAGGTTGGTTTGCATTGCCACCGACTAACGCTGCTTCGTTATGCCGTTCAGTTGCTTGCACTAAAGTAACAGCTCCTTCTGGTGAAATCATGTTCCATAAGCCATCAGTACCAAAAATTAAACACCTGAAAAGAAATTGACATTGAATAGTATATTTTCAGTGTAATAAAAAGATTAAGACTGTATTTTAGACCTATCTTTAAGTAGATTTTAAAAAATACTTTTAGCATCTGCAATTAGCGCCTTTAAGTTCATGTATTGATTCTTCAAATTTTGGCGATTCTCTGTGGTGTGCATTAGTAGTATTCGAAAATATTTCCAAAGTTTTATACAACTTATTTTAAATTTCGCTTTTTATAAAACAAAACAGCATAATTATCATTTCTTTTCTGTGTGGGCATTCTCGCGACACAAAGCGATATAGAATGACAATGGCCAGCCGCGCTAAGTATTTTTATTAAACGCACATGACTATATTCAATAGCACATGACTATATTTAATAGCATAAACGCATGTAATAGCGTTGGCTATATAGCCATGTTCGTTTAATAATTGTCATTTTTGTCAATTGGTCATATGACCAAGTCACCAATGCTTCATTTTTAAAATGCTCTAAGTAACAAACTGATGATTTTTGCATCTTTTACCTGAATTTAGATGGGTCTATTGTCAACACACCAACATCAGGGTCTGGACTAACTATGAACTCATCATTATGTGGATTATAACTCCAGAGGTCACCCAATGACCGTGCAACAGCTAAAAACGGGATTTCATCCATAGGTGTGTTCTTTTTTATGGGCCCTTTATGTCCTAAACGCGGTCTGTTCCACACAACTCTAGGGACACCAGCTTTTGAAACCACTTTACCACCGCAGCGCTGGATACGTTCAATCTCAGCCGTTGATTCCGGCTTATGGTCTAAGGTCAACGGTTTTGCTGCCCATTCTTCACAACCTGAAACAAAAAGAGAGTTGATATCCATTGATCGATTGCACTATAAGATAATTGGCCGAATACTCAAACGATATTCAACTTTGAGGGGTGCTCAAACATCATGCTCTTCGTCTTTCTCGTATCTTTGACATTCAATGCGACAGGACGATGATTGAGAGCCTCTCAAAGTTGAGTGGTGTTTGATTATTTGGCCAAATGTTAGGAATAAAATACAAGCATAGTGAGAAATTTAGCATTTTAAAGTTTTTTGTGCTAAATAGAGTAGTGATACCTACCTTGATCAAAATTCTAAAGGATAGTGTTTAACTGTGGTAATAATTTAATTATACAACTTTGAAAATAACAAGGAATGATCCCAATATTTTACTTAAATAGTTCTAACCAACATTTGTTTTCCTTGTACAATTATTCAATTCAAATTTTATGAAACAAAACTGTGTAGAATTTTGTCCACTAGCTTGTAGGTATATCATCTACAAACCATTCAGGATGTTACGTTTGAATTTATAGTATTGGAGATGAATTTGTAGTCTCTTTCTAAAGGACTACACCTCTATGATCTATTAATATAGTTGTTAAATATTATACTTTTTTGAATGTCAAGCATCATTATACTAACCATCCTTCTGGTAACCAAGTACAATTGCCGAGTCTCCAACATGTCCAATGTATATTTTGCCACGTCTTATGAATGCAACACTTGCGGTTGTGCCCGCTGTGCTTGGCAGTCCTGTTACTGTCTTGGGCCATTTTTCTGTAACATAACAAATAATACTTTGGATAATATTCTTACCTACAATTTTAGTAGGTATTATTTGTTACTCGATAAATAATATTATCTTGAGTTATTATTGATTATCTTAGTTCCGAGTATTATTAAGTTAATATTACTTATTCTGTATTGTTTTCAAAGAAGTTTTACAACAAATGCTATTATTGTATTCTATCAAAACATAACCTAAAAAAATGTAAATAGCAATATACAGCCAATTCAAAAAATCGCTCATCTGCTCATTATTATCTACATACACAAGAAACCAAATTGAGCTTTTTGATAGTCGAAACTTCAACTTTTGTCTGACCCAATACAAAAACCAACCAGTAAAACTGCTTTCACTTTGAATCAAATGGACTTCACCAAAGTTGGGCAAAGGTAATTTTGCTCATGTTACCTAATATACGTTATGAATGAGTTCTTTTAGCCAAGAAGCGTTTGAAAAACTTTTTTTGATTCAATGTCAAACCACTCGAGAAAAAATAATGAGCTGAACAAGCAAGGTCGAACGAAACATTCGAACAATCACTTTGTTGGCCTCTCTCCTTTGGTTCACCCTGGAAACACACGATAGCTTGGCCATAAAGACTACTTATGACTTATTCAATGTGATCTTTCTGAACTGTTTACCTAATTCTTTCCACATGTCCAAATGGGTCAACATGTAACCATTTCTAATTGCTTTGAGGACGTCCTCATCATTGTCGGACCAAAATTGGCGTTGCTTCACTATAGAATCCATCAAGTGTTCCTTGGCGAATGCTGCAGCCTCGCTGCCTCCGTGACCATCGTAAATACCGAAGAAAGCGTATTCCAAATCCCTCTCATCCTCCGTTTGTTGATAAGCAACGGAAAACAAGTCTTCCATATACTTTCTCCCGCCTTGACTGCAGTGACCAGTCACTCTTAAATTAACACCAATTGATGCAGGCATTTTACAACTATAACACTACAAATTAACAACAAAATATTAAGATTTCATTACACAAACGTTTTTGTCTGACATTTTGCATTCGCATTGCAATTAGTACGTGAGTCGCGCGACTGACGACAGATCACGTGGACATATTGATCACTACCTACGCGTCCCTCATGCCGTATTATGCTGTATAGCATTTACTATATGTAGAAAAGAGACAGATATATTTTTGAAATTACTTCCGAGAATTGGACGCCATGATGGTTTCCGCCATATTTAGTCGTGACTCATTTTAGCCACTTTATTATTTTAAATCCTAAATAGAATTTATGCATTTCAATGTTTTGACAAAAATACTCAGAAATAAATATTTGAATAATAACAATGATCCCTAAAAAAGATTTCATAGATAAAATCGTTTAAATATAAATCTGAACACATAATGTATACCGGAAGTAGTAATATTTCAAAGTGATTTCCACCCATGGTTAGCTCTAAGTTTAGATCACAATCCACAGACTATGAACAAGTTGTTTATTCTTATTCACAGATAAAACCTTTTACACTGTGGTAGAAAACTGGGGGAAAATTTTAACTAGTTTATGAGTAGTTTATTCATCTGTGGTAAAAAACAAATTGTTGTTGAGGGTGGTCGAGGTTATTTTTCAATTTATTTTGTTAATTTTCACACTGAATTACAACATAATGAATACTTTGGGGAAATTAAGTGTTATTCATCAAATAGTAAGGTTTAGCTCTACATTCACTGCAGAGTTTATTAACAGAAACCCTAGAAATCTTGAGAGGATACGAATAGCTCGTAAACCTGATGGTTACCATTTAGATAAACCTGGACGAAAATATTGGCATAAGTAAGTCATAAAGCAGATAAATCTTATTAATTCTTTAATTATTCTAATTGGTTGGAACTGCTCTCTCGTCACCTAATAATCCAAATAATTTTACTACTTGTCTAGTCTAGGACCTAAATCAGTTAGAATTGAAATCCAAAAGTACCTACATTGTTCACAAATGACATAAAGTAACATTTGCCCATAATCAATCTCATTTCATAAATGTTTAATATTACAGGCTAATTCTTACACCAAGCAACAGGACAGTAACAGCACAAGTTGTACACTATTTAAATGGTCCTGTGATACAGGCAAAGACCTCGGAGTGGGCTCTGCGCAAACAGCTCTACAGCATAAATGACACATGCGCTTACATAAACCTAGGAAAAGTATTTGCACAAAGATGCCTGGAGTCGGGCATTACCGAAATGTACTGTGATATTACTCCAGCCAAAGGTGGTAAAGTGGAAAAATTTCTTAGTGAGGTTGTGGAAGGAGGAGTAAAGTTAACAGAGCCTGAAGCGTATAAGAAACCCAATCCATGGGATCAATTCAGACCTGAAAAGCCCTGGGAAGTTATAGAAAAATAGAATATTCATAGTTAGCAAGTGGCGAAGGCTCCATACAATTACCTTTTAGAAATCCCACCCCACCGATCCACTATGCAATAGCAGTGGCGAGGGGTGAAATTATGGTGAAGGTAAGCGTTCTACAAATGTCATAATCTGCATAGTGGATCGGTGGGGTGGGATTTCTAAAAGGTAAGCCAACCAATGGGAATCAGCTTGTATGAACTCTTTGCCACTGCTATGTAGATCATAACACTTTTGTAGAAAGACTAACCATTGCCATAATTTCACTACTCCCCACTGACAGTTAACCCTTCAACGCCCCGAAAATGAGAATAGATATTCCATTGTTATCCGGCCTCCTGTGTCTGCTCGGATGCTGATGAATTAATAAAATATAAGTACACCGGTATACCCAGATAACTTTGTTTTATTTATTTAAATATATTAATTCAAGATTTTCTTCATAAGTTATGTTTTCACTAGAAGTGCTGAATTCCCAGATAAGGCCTGCCCTGTTCTTGGTACTACTGGTGTGTGGTAGTACTATGAGTGATTTGTTTTAACAGTGGTATTGCTGAATATTTTTGTCAATAAAGGACATATAAAAAGCATGAAATAATTTCTGAAAATATAACCCTTTACAGAAGTTTTAAACCTAAAAGGTGGGGCACATTTTGTAAAATTTATCATCAGTGTCATTTACCCTTACCCTGCATTTTGCAGTTATTATACATAGACTATTATTATTTTAATTGTATTATATCTATGATAAGTTTATAAAAGTTTTTTGTGCAATGTTTGGATATAGATAGTGAATGGCAGTGTTCAGTAAAAGAAATCTATGCTGATTTTTGTAACTACAGTCTAAATTATATTCTGCATCATTGTAACGATTGTAACTATTAAATGAATAAAAATGCATGCGCCCAATATTTTTAGGTTTAAAACTTGTGTATAGGGTTAAACGTTCTTTGCGGGAGAAATTCTTTTAAACTTTTTAGTTCGTTTTATTTATTATTATTATTAAACAGGCGAGCAATTGTTGCAACTGATAGTGCCTGTATCCTGCAATCTTTGCTTTGTTCTTTTTATTTAGTTGGTATGTATTTGTCTGGTCTATTTTTAAATTGGTTTACGTTGTTGGCGGAGATTTTTAGTATACTTTTAACTTTTAAAGCATAATTTTTAAATCTGTGATTCTGTGATTGCTGTACTTACTTTTTTATTTTATTAGTCTGTGGTATCTGTCAACCAAACGACAAATCAATGTCAAATTGACATTTCGTAGTCTTAATTTCGAAAAAAAGAAAAATAAAATATGGTTTATGCAGCCTACCTTTTTATAGTGACTCCTTTTCTTCCCATACTGTTCAAAAGTTTTTATCATTGTTTTTTTTAAGGTTAATTTAATATTTTGATCATAAACAACGTGACTAAAAACATTGAAATTAGTGTTAACTGTGTTTTGACAGATGTATTTGATACATTGCTACTTTTCTTTGGTAAGTTTTTATTTGTGCCAAAACGAAAACACAAAACATTAACTTCAATGCTTTTAGCCGATAGAGTTCCTGCAGCTGAAGCGGAACCTGATAAAGAAATTGTATTTCTATGAATTGTTGTTTTATTTATGTACGAAATAACATTGCAACCTATTAATTTACTTTTTTGTAATTGTAACCTTTTTTTTTTGGTCATTCAGTATTTTACACGTGTTTTCACATGGTAGAACTGCAACGAAATATCCATTTTATTTGTTTTGATTTATAGATTGACGTATGGTAGTTTTAGGGAAAATTTGACGTAATTCTGGCAGCACTTGTTGGCAATACTCGTCTGTGGTGTGTGGTGTGGTGTGGAATGGAAATTCCATCCCAAAGAGAGAAATAAAATAATACATGGTCGACCCACACACACGTCGGGCTTTAGTTTATATTTGAGATGAAAACTATGTAATTGCATTAATTCTGTGCACGTCTAAAGGTATTTAAACAAAGCAGGCTATGTGTTAGTTTACATGGTAAAGTGTTTGCTGTAGTATTACCCAGATTTCGACCTGTCACTTGTCGCGAGCTTGTCGCCTGAAGAAGCATTGCTCTGTTTTGTTTCGTCGACGGGCGTGTATAAGTAAACGTTCGGAACAGTTAGTAATAAGTAATAATTCATACGTGTGGGCGACAGTGGCGGTGGTGTAACAGGTGTGCGTGATGTTCTTGTCCGGAAGATAGTTTGTGAAATACATAGACATGTCCCTGCAGAAGAGTGTGAAAAGTTCTGGAGGAGATAGGTCTGAACAAGCAGATACAACATCGATATGTTCGTCAGTGACCACACAACCCGACAGGCATGGTTTCTTTGGAGGTGCTCAATACAGTCCTGAACCGTGAGTAATGTTTACTTTTCGCTGTTAAGCCGCGATTACATTAGTCAATCTAGTGTCCAATTTAGGGTTGTCACCCATATTTTACAATAAAATATTGTTTTTTTATTCTGAATGCTTCATAATCGCACCTACTCAGGCTATAATTTGTTAAAGTACCTACTTACTTACATGTTAAGTTCGATTTTAGAATAAATTCACTGTTAAAATGCAACCCTAAATTGGACACTAGATTGGCTAATGAAATCAAGCCTTTAGAGCAATCCACCAGATAGCTCTTATCAGATCTTACACAAGATCCACAGTTGCCAAATCAATGTGAGTAGGAAATGTATTCAATGTCTAATGTAAATTTGATTTCCCAATTTGTCTTCATTGCCAACCCACCCAGTGAATTATCAGTCTTACATTTTTTTTCTCACATTAATGTGATGTGTGATGTACCAACACATGCTTTTGTTATTTTTAACGTCTCATAATTCACACCTTTTTTATTAGTAGGTACTAATAAGTATTAGATCATTTTAAAACTGAAGACCACTAGCCTACTTAAAGGCCAAATTTTTTTTTAAAGAATTATGTCTAGGTTTTACTATTGCCTGTTCATCATTAATGTCTGTTTATCCTTGCTTGTCTTATTGGTAAACAAATTTATACCCAACTCTTTATTGAAATAATCATTTTATAATACAACAATTAATGGTTTTCCACTCATAGAATATGAGAGATATTATAAATTATTAATGACAATTTTATTTGATATAATAAGACAATACCGGTGTTTATCTTTATCCTTACTTATCCTATTTAGTAAACAGTTTATGACAGTTATCATATGTCTTATCTTACTTAAATGCATTTAAAAATATGCACTGTTGTCTGTTTAACTTTCAACACTGTTTAAATGTGATGCTGTCTCTTTCAGACAATATTGTCAAAAAAGTAACAGCATCACATTTAAATTTTAAACAGAGTCTAAGTTAAACAGGGGTTTAATAGTAGATTGTACAACAAGTGCATAAATATCATGAATATCACCTAGTTTTATTAATTTAGTATTATAACATGGATTATGTATAAAATTGAAGAAACAGAATGAAATAACAAGTTTATTTAACAAAGTTTAATTGCATATGTGGCTGTTTACCTGATGACCTTTGTCTTAGAGTCTGAGACCTAGACGAAGATTTTACTTTATGCACTAGAGCATGAAAAGCGATTTTATGCAGCCTACACCCAACATAAAGACAAACTTTGCGAGCATGAGAAGTGAAAAAATATGTTGTAATAACACCACATATTTTGAATAGCATTTAAATAAGACATATATGATAACTATCATAAACTGTTTACTAAATAGGATAAGTAAGGATAAAGATAAACAGATTTAAAAACTTATGGTTAGCAGGTACCTCATTAAATTTCCTCATCCATCAGAGGACATAATAATTATTAGAATAAACTATATCGGGATTTACACCATGTACCTGTTTATTTTTGAGACTCCGATATTAAGTAAACTATATCGTAAATCCCGATATAGTTTATTCTAATAACGTCAAAAACCATGGAAATTTAAAACAGGACATAATATATCTCATTAAGTGAATATAATATTGTGTTTTTAGATATTAATTTTCCTACAATGGTCAATAAAATTATGTTGAAGAAATACCATTTATTTGGGTAGGTAGGTACTATCAAAGACTAATTTGCTTTGGTGTACTTAACATTATTAGAAAAATAGTTATAACATAATAAATTGCACTATAGTAATCGGACTCCCCGCTAATCTGAAAAACGTCTCATAGCTGATTGTACAATTTATTTTGACACAGTATATTTTTATATCTATATGCATAAAGTGACCTTGAAAATTGGAAACATATACACAACTTAAGTATAACTCATTTTCATATAAGTCAATACAGCTGAATCATCAACATACACATGGAGTATGTTTAATGCTCAAAAAATTGTTCCCAATCACTTGGAAATAGAATTGACAACTTGCTAGACTGTGAGTAATATTATTGCATTATTATTCTCATAAAATCACACTTCCAATAAAATAAAATAATTTAATTAGTCAGGAACATGACGAATATTGAACAAATAAAAAAGATCTGTTTGAAAAACAAAAAATGGAAAGTCTAGACTTGCCAGTGTGCAAGTTATGAGTTTAATTATTACAATCTATTCAACGGGCAGCTAATTAGCCTGTTTTCACCTGGCTAAGTAATTAAGTAATTACTTGGGATTCTCGTTAGACTGTTATATTACATTCATACTTAAGTTCAACATTTGCATCAACTTCTTGTTTAACCTGTCAAATATTTAACTGTTAATGTGTTTAACTGAACTAAAATCTAGATTATTAATTCTTTTTTAATAATGTGTTGAAACAACAAAACACTTTAATTTAATAACTTGAATTAAATTATACTAAAGTCCTCATTGCCTTTTTACCTGACTGCAAGGAAAGAGTTATGTTTATCGCGCGTATCTTTTATGTATGTGTGTATGTATGTTTTTATGTAATATTCTTTATTACCTCATATTTTTCAACCGCTCAACGGATTTCTATCATTAATGTATCGTTAGATTTGTCTTGACAGCCCAAGTGTTCTGAAGTACTATCCCGGCAAATTGCTAATGCGCCTAGCGACCTTTGTTTTTAACCTCAAAAAGGAAAAACAATTGTAACATTTTTATATACCCAATTTTATTGGAAATAATAATTCAATAATTAATGTATTACATCATCTTTTAGAATTTCTTGCGGGGATAGCTTATGGATTTCAAAAATAAAGTATATCATGACCAGTACTATATTAATTCTGTGATCATGACCGTAACAATAATAACTAAAAGACATTACAATAAATAAATTTTCTGTCTGCATCAAAAAACAAGTCAACTGAAAAGATGGAGATACAATCAAATACTGCATGTTATTATGTTGCCTTTAATATTTGATCTTGTTTCCATCTTTTCAGTTGACTTGTTTTTTGATGGAGGCGGGCTTTTTTTGTTTTTTAAATTTATTTTTTACGTATAATTTATGGCCATTGGTCTCAAAGTATTCTCAGCATCTATCAATCAAATTGTAAATGACGAATTGTACATTTTACATTTTATATCGGCGCTTTGGCAGTGTACTAAATACGCTGCGCCCGGCACAGCTGATTTCTTGTTTACCTACTATTTATTGCCCATGTGCTTACGACGGAAAAGTCATTTAGATCTACGTCATTTCCTCGTTGTATGACGTTGTTTCTTGAACGATGCTAAATAGTAAGTACTTGTACTTAACTATCACGAGTACAGTCACGCCTTTAAATATGTATACAGTTTAGAACTTTGTCACTATAAAGCTATTACTTTTGTGAAGAGAAATCAATGACAAATGACATCTACAACAAAGTAACAAAGTTCTAAACTGTGTACATATTTACATACGTGACTGTACATAATGCTATTGCGTCATGAAATGACCACTCCTCATGTTAAGTAAGACCCGGTGAGGAATTCAGGGGTTCTAGGGGCTCAAGCCAAAGAAAAAAGGTTTCGATCCAATGGTATGATTTTCGCCAGTGAGTCTGTCTGATTAGTCGGTCTGGTTTCTCAAATCAAAACGTCTTGTTTGTCAGGAGATGTTAAGTTTCAAATGATAGCTAACCACAACTAGAAACAGTGCCGGCGTTAGAGGGACTGACACCCTGGGCAAGAATATTTTGGCGCCCACTTAAAGAAATCAAAATCGAGTATTAATTTTTTTCTGAACCAATGTGAACGTGTATTAAGAATTCTATATTCCATCTTCCATCGAACGCTTAGCTATCCCCACCATCCACCACGCGTTCTAGTTTGGTGGGGGAAGTATCCCACCTCCACTAATCGCCCCCCCAAATTTGGCGCCCTGGGCCGTCGCCCCATCGCGCCCCCCCCTAACGCCGGCACTGACTAAAAAGACGTTTTTAACCGACTTCAAAAAAGGAGGAGGTTCTCTGTTTGCCTATATGTTTTTGTGTATGTGTGCAGATTACTCAAAGATCCCAAGTTGGTCTTATTTTTTGGAAATCGGTTCAGTAGTTTTCAAGTAAAGTCATAACGCGACTTAGTCCATCTTCGCATTAGATACACCGATCTTAAAGGATCCTGATAATACCACGAAAACACTATGATTTTGGTGAACTACCGATCGAAGACTAGGTACCTTTTAACTTCTCGCATGGCCTATGAGTAAATGTGCTCCTTCTAACGAAGCCGCAGTATGTGCTCCAGATCGCATTTGATGCAGAAGAAGGCAAATCTTTTATTTCAATTAAATGAAATAGACTCGGTAGTGTCCCTGGCAATTACTTTAATCCAGCCTATCCCACTTTTCTGCTTCATTTGCATTGTTTTCACTCGGTACATTACGATTTATAACAACAACTGACGCACATTCCTTGCAGTTGCACTATAAGTCCGTGACATCACTGACTGACACACTTATTACTAGTTTTCAGATCTTATCGCACTTAACGTAACTGTCATGATTTAGTAGTAGAATTACTAGTGGCTATCCACAAGTAGTCGAAAAAATACGAGCCAAATGCAAGAAAAGATCTGAGACCAGTGACTGTCTCCAACTATATGGACATGAAGTTCAAGCATATTTTTTACATTTTCAGTTTCCTATTTTCATAGTTTAAACGTTTTGGCTTTTTTCATATGCCTTACTCGCAAGAAAAGATTTTCAACACTTTTGATGAAAGTTCAGTTTCAGTTCAGTTTCCTGTAAAATATGGTGTCAAGCCAATGCGAGGTGATTGCTGAGTACCATATCGATCGATTGAGCCCCCATTTTTTGTAGTTTTGGAGTTATAATATTTTTTCAATAATTTTTATGATTAAACGACTGAACGGCTTTAAAAAATATATCTTTTTTTGGTTAAGTTTTTCTCTGTATTTTTTTTTGAGTAATATAATCTCCTTCCTTACTTTGACACAAGTTACAAAAAAAATGATCGATAGTAATAAAATTTGGAACAAACAGAACAGAATGAAATCTTCAACTTTAAAGTAGATTCATTAAAGATTTTTCCATAGCTTCTGAATAGCTTTAAAAACTGCGCGCTAGCCTAATCTTTCATAATAATACAAAAAAAGATGTAGTTCATGGGGCATTATTTGCTGAAATCGGCCCCTGAAAGTGGTGAATCGGAAATTTTGCAATTTTCATATTTTATGATTTGTTATTATTTTTGCATATTTTTGGCATTTCTAAGATCCCTTTAAGTTTAAGTTGAGCTCAGCTAATAAAAAAAACAGTAATAGTATCACTAGATACTATTATACCTTAAAAATTTTAATAACTCATAATTTATGAGTAAGACAAAATAAAGGGTTCAATCGATCGATATGGGACTCAGCTATCACCTCGCATCGGCTCGACACCTTAAAAGAAACATCCTGTATATTTAATTATATTATAATATAGTCTGGCCAGCGAGTAGTGTCATCTGAAGAAGCCGCGAAATTTGAAAATGTTGATGCTTTATACACTCTAAATACAGCGAAATATCAATTTTATCATAAGTACATACACCTTGACAAAAGTCCAAGCTAAAGAAATATAGGTAATGAAAGTATAACATTGATATTTCGCAGTATTTTGAATGTAAAAGCTTCATCATTTTCAAATTTAACGGTGGTTGGAGGTTGGAGAAGACACGACTCGCTGGCCAGACTCTGTTTACTAATCTAATAACGATAAAAATGCTATTTCTAATTCGTTTTGTCTTGTGTATTCCACAATTTAAAACGATACTAGACACTAGAAACAATCAACGCAATCGCCCGCATTACGGTAACCCCCAGTTACGAAGTAGGTGCTGTTGAACCACAACAATAGCTCACGGGTTACGAAACCCGGCGTGGGAAGGGACCAACTTCTGCAGAGGGGAACCGGTATCTCGGAAAGCCATCACTTGTATGTACTGTGTATTAGGTACACATGACGGCACCTCAGACTATACATGTTGACATTGAGACCGTCTTTATGCCCTACGTAATAAGAGCTGTTTTCACAGTTTAACTGTATAACCTGACGTGCTGTCGTGTGAAATATTAACAGCAATGTAACCAAAATCGCGTTTAAAATCGTGGCGAATTGGCCCTTTCTGGACAAGGTCCAATGAATCTGACTTGTCAAAACTTTTGCATCATGTAGCGGCGCAATCATACCGCTACATAAGCAAATCGACGAATGACGAAGAAATGCAGGATCAGCGAAAAGTACAATATGTAAACATTACGCAGACGTGACGTAGCACTACGTCAAGCTAACATCGAGGTATGAAGACTATCATATGAAGACCTGACTCACGATATCGAAGTTTTCTAAGCACTTCACATAAATACAAATTCAAGTTGGACCGCGGTCCCCGAGCACAGACACCTGGCTCGGCGGAAGTACTTCCCTTTTCGCTGAATACTTGGCGAAGAGATCCTGCCTCAACACATCACATGAGTTACACATAGGACTACCTTCCTACCTAATAATATGAATTTAAAAATGTTAGTGGTCAAATTGCTAGGATAATTATGCGGTACGTTTACTCGTCGTGGTGCGACTTTTTGCGGTTTTAATTACGTCAGACCAACCATAACTAAGATTAAGTCTGTGACTAAACTCTTGCTGATTTGTCGGGGACTGCCCCCTTGCAGTAGGTACCTAAATACTTTACATTTTAGCCATAAGTCAGTATTATATAACGGAAAACTTCCATTTTCACACAATGGAAGTAGATGAAAAAATTAATTGTATCATACTAAGACATTCCTCATGCATTAATTAGACATTAAGAATGAGTTTCTAGAATTTGCTTTCGTAATTAATATGCGAACATTAGAAACCCAGTTCAGTAATGTATTTTAATTTTAATTAAAATATGTACGATTGGCAACTCACGTGCTTTACCACTTTTACCAACACCTTTATTCACTACCGAGTTTGACCGAGTCCTATTTACTATCTGAACACGGAAATCTCGACCTTAATAGCTAACATTGCATTAATTCCAATGCTGGTGCAATGTAGATATCCTAACAAGCTCTGGGGCCTTACCGGCTAACTTTTCGAACTTCGGTGGGTCTGCCGAGCTTCAACTTAAAACAGATAAATCTAAGTAAGGAGTTTCGTATTGTACTATTCGCCGAAGTTATTTAGAAGATTTCGATATTCGTGTGACATCAAGAATTGGGATTCACTATTTTGGCCCGATTGGGGCTCGATTTATCTGTTTTAATTTGAAGCTTTGACTTTCCGAAGTTCCATGCGTTAGCCGGTACGGCCCCTGAATTGCTGTTCCTTGGCAAACACGATTAGGCTTCTTTGCAGCAAACATTGTTGACAATAAAAATAAATTGGGTGGACTGAATGAACCGAAGCACTAATGTTTGCAGTCTCATATTATTTGAATAAATGAAACTTGAATTACTCATATTATTTGAATAAATGAAACTTGAATTACTCATATTATTTGAATAAATGAAACTTGAATTACACATTACAGATCCTAAGCGATGCGTAAGAAATCATGTTAGTAGCTACGCCAACTATTATGACTTTATACGGAATCTAGGCAATCATTAATCGATTGAAAAAATACCAATTGTTTGTCAGTAATTGCCAATTTTACTTACAAAAACAAAAAAAGAAACAACATCACGTGACTATTTGTTACTGGTTACGTTTCGATTCCGATTGAACAGTGGCCCTACCATGAGTTGATGCAAACTGTTTACGTTACCGTAAACTATCGTTTTCTCTCTTTCACTCGCATTGACTGTGAGCAGTATATCCGATAGTTTACGGTAGCGTAAACAGTTTGCATCAACTCATGGTAGGGCCACAGGTTTTTTGTTCATCTTTGATGATATTATTTCGAAAACTCCTCATAACATGTCGTATGAATATTCTACCAAAATAATCAAAGCATAATCACGATCTAGACATACAAAGAACTAATAATTGAGTAATGATGGTCAAGATACACTTAAGAATTTCGATGGCATAGGTCATTGTACTTTCGCAGGCCACCTTTCTAGGTGTGACCGACTTACAGTTTTGCTCAGTTCAGCTCAGTTTCCATGTCGAGTTTTTGCTCAGTTTTTGTAAAGGAGTTCCGTGCAATGCGATAGGCCTGAAACTAAATTCTTGGATTGCAGATTGCAAAAATCGGTTCATAAACAAAGAAGTTAATATCTGAAAATCCGTAAAAACTCTTGCGATGGTAAGCTATACAAGGTGTTACAAAAGTACCCCTAATGCCGAATATGGTAGATAGGGACCATCAAACTGAACAACTTTTACTATGGGACCAACTTTGAAATGGCGAAAAAAAATCTGCTGTTTCATACAAAAGTTAATTACGAAAATATCAAAATGTATGAAACAGCTGATTTTTTTTTCGCGATTTCAGAGTTGGTTCCGTAGTAAAAGTTGTTCAGTTTGATGGTCCCTATCTACCATATTCGGCATTAGGGGTACTTTTGTAACACCTTGTATAATTGATATTTTTCAAGATTATGAAAAAACTACTAGCCAGATCTCTGTATTTTTTATGGGACCACACACGAACTAATTTCTTTCAAATAAAAAAAGAATAATTGAAATCGGTTAACAACTGGTGAAGTTATGTTAAAACATACATAAAAAAATATACCGTCGACTTGATTACCTCCTCCTTTTTTTGAAGTCGGTTAATAAAATTATAAAGAGAAGGTCTATCATGATCCAGCATGACAGATATATGTTATTACAAACGCCATAAAAATATTACTGGAAAGTACCTAGTACTCTGAAAACGTGTTATTTAGGCACAGATTTACATGAAAGATTTAGTTTTTTTACTGAAAGAAATGATGTCGCACTTTCAACAGAGGGCCTATTACAAAAAGCATCGCGATAAGCGTACGATGTTCGCCCCACTCCGTGACATTATTAACTCATGTATAAGGTTCAAAATTAGGTAAATCGATCAACGAACATCGTCCGACTATTGTGATACTTTTTTTTAATAGGCCCTCAGGTCGTTTACATTTGATAAGCTGAATAAACATCGCTGATATGCGTTTGTCATTCGTCTCATCTATACTATACTAGTCGAGTAATTACATTTCTGTCTTGACTACGCTAGTTGAATACCATAATATTTTATAGCAATCCCCCGAGATGACCGATATTGGCAACCAATAAGTACGAAATTACCTGTAGTCGAATCAATGTGTCAATTAAAAGCAATATATATGACAATATAGTTTGACGACCTCCGAGGTCAAGTGGCTTTGTACACCGGTTTTCAAGGTGTCGCCATCTCTGAGGTCCCGAGTTCGATCTCCGGTTGGGTCAATTTAGAAAACGAACTTTTAAATATTGGCTCAGGTCTGGGTGTTTGTGATACCACCGTTGTCTCTGATTTCTATAACACAAGTGCTTTAGGTACCTACTTTGAAATCGGAACAATGTATGTGATGTTGTCAAATATTTTATTAATTTAAGTTTGCGTGAATTGTATGATGTCGAATTGTTAGTAAGTTAGTACTCATACTATACTGACTGCCAAAACTCGTTAAGATTCCATATCGTTATGGCATGATGATAATCGGCCAATATCGGCTATTTATGCAAAGGAGTTTCTGAACTTTTAACCTTCACGCATTTGCCTTATTTCGGCAGTAAATCTGGGTTCTTGATGAAAATGGCTAGGGGTACCCGATTCTACGGTACGCTGATATAGATTTTAAAAGAGTGTTAGAGAAATTAATAGACTCTATGAAACCACTTACGAAAACCAAACTAACAAATATGAAAACAAAGACCGAAGACAAGAAATAATTATTAAGTTCCATTTTTACAAAGACAGTTGTCTGATAGATTACGACCTGCTTCGAATATTCGAATCTACGAATTCTTGACATTGGAGACCATTCTCCGTAGTCAGGGGCCCTACCGGCTAACTTACATGGCTATCGTTATCGCTTTCATTTCACAGATGGATATGACACTTTGCTATTTTTTTGGCATAAATAAAAACTAACAAAGGAAAAGTAGCAATGTATTACATCCATCTGTCAAATGAAAACTTTAACGATAGGCATGTAAGTTAGCCTGTAGGGCCCCAGAGGCCGTACCGCATCGAACTTCGGAAAGTCTGCCGGAGTTCAAATTAAAACAGGTAAATCGAGCCCAATCGGGCCAAAATGGCGAACCCTAATTCATGATGTCACACGAACATCGATATCTTCTAAATAACTTCGGCAAACAGGACATTACGAAACTCCTTACTTCGATTTATCTGTTTTAAGTTGAAGCTCGGCAGTCACGCCGAAGTTCTAAAAGATAGCCGGTAGGGCCCCAGATAGGTCCATACCTTCGATCAAGAACACCCTAGATGTCTTTTAAACTGGGTTGTTATTTTGTACAAAGTATTTTGGTCTTTGTTTCTTACTGTTTAAAGTTGAATTATAATTTATACTCAGATAAAATATACAATGTGGGGATCAAATTTCAAAATTTTGATTAACTTTTTGTTTCGTCAGTCGGTGCCACATTTATGTGCTGTTTTAGTTCTTGAAGCGTTATCTAGGATATTTTTGATCGAAGGTCCATCCCTATCCCTATCTTCAAGCAGCTCGTTTTTATGTAGATCCATTTTAATTAATTCCGCTAAGATGTTGTCTAGAGCCAAGTATGTGTCACTTTCTATAATCCATTGGAGCTCACTTCGGTTATTCTCACTTCCCCTTGTGACGTAACCACACGTCACCCGCTCTGATTTCACTCGGGATAGTTCCCACGTCGTCTTCCTTGGTTTTAGTCGCAAAAAGACATTCTTTGAACCAACTATCTTTATCGACATCGAATGGGGAAAATGATCTTTTCTGTAAAAAAGATCATTTGCTTGCAAGCCAAACTTTCTCTCGCCGAATCTCAGTAATGTATTTTGACTATTCTTTTACTTTCAGTTTCTTTTATTTGAAGTAACTTTATGTTCAGTTTTCGTCAAAAAATCAGTCACATAATATTAAGTCTCACAAAAATGAGAAGATGTTTAAAATGTAAGCATAATCCCGAATTCGAAGGTAATTTAGCTAGCCACAACTGTACACGGGGTGGCACCTCAGACTATACATGTTGACCTTGAGACCGCCTTTATGCCCTATGTAATAAAAGCTGTTTTCGCAGTTTAACTGTATAACCTGACGTGCTGTCGTGTGTACATTTAAACATGCGATTAAAAAAAGGAATCCAGGTTGTCTAATTTAATTTTCAAAATATGTGCGATAAGTAGTCGTGTCTGGTATGTAAGGTGAAACAGTGAGTGACCTCAAACATCCGCAAAGCGAGGACGTCCGGAACTCGCAATCGATGTAGGGTTACCACTCGTTACTAACGAGTATGTAATACCAAATAATATACTAGAAAAAATACGACTCGCACCAGATCATGTTCTCGGACGGGAATCGAACCCGCGACCTTTGGATATCCGGTCCAATGCTCTGACCGCTGAGCTACCGAGTCACTAGTGGGAACGTCGAATTTCTCCTAGTATATCAACTCTTACGCTGCAAGCCAGCGCCATCTCGAGTATGTATTTTACTAAACTTTGACTTGGACTTGCTCTAAAGATTTATCATTCAGATCATAATCATCAGCCATTTTAATGGACCCACTGCTGGGGAACAGGCCTTCCCTATGGATGGACAAGGAGTATGTGAGCTTATTTGAATAAATAATTTTTCAATTTCAATTTCATTTTCGATGGGCCATATAACACTTCATGCGGGTCGGAATTAGTAGATGGTCTGCTGAACTAATTTAGATAAATTTTAGTTAGAGAGGTAGATAAGACATTAGAGAAGGACATAGGCTACTATTATTCCCAGAATTCAACGGTGATAGGGGGAAAATTCTATAAAAGCGGTCTTCGACTACCCTAAGACGAATTTATCTAGGAATAATATATTTCATCGTAATAATTAAGACAAACCCTAAAGCACAGAATACTTAATAATACTAACGTGTCTAGGACCAAGAAAAAGCAAGCGCTTTAATAGCAAGATTGCGCTTGTCGAATGTAAAGGCGATGAAGTGTTTAGTCAGATTTATGAGGGCTGGGCCGAATCTACGTTGTTTCTTACTTCCTGCGTCATTGTCGTTACTCGAAAATCTTTAAAAATCCAATGCATCGCAATAAATAAATCAAAAATATGCAAATTAATATAACTGATTATCGTACTCTAACGTAAATGATGGCATATTTCCTTGTGATGCATTGGATTTTTAAAGATTTTCGAGTAACGACAATGACGCAGGAAGTAAGAAACATACGAAATAACGTAGATTCACCCGTTGGCTTTAATCAGTGGTTTGTATAAGCTTTTTCACGTTATATCTGTCAGAAACTATGACTAATCTTGCAGTCGTGATATACATGAAATCGATACCAACGGCCGGTGACCTAATTTTTTTATCAAAATATTTCACAGCGCGTTTGTGCTGTTTAATGGGCAATTCACAGTCGATGGCAATTTCATAAACTTCATTAATGTAAATTTTTCTCAATCGATTTTCAGCTTAGAGAGTTAGTTTTTACATTTCAATATCGTTTGATGATATTTTACAGTTAGTGGTAGATTTATGAGCTATTGACTGTGCATACATACCGATTGTTGTTGATAAGCTAGTTATTGCAATAAATAAAAGCCGATTACGACACTGTTTCTGAATAAGTTTATCGTATTTATTGCTGAAAACAATTTTCACGATAATTTTCGAGCGAATGTATTCACAACATACGACGTAAGGGTGATTAAAAATAGTCTCACCTATAACACCATGTTTATGGGCTATATTTATAAATAGTGCTATAATATTAAACCCTATAACGTCCTCCAATCACGTGGGAACAGCGATTATTCTGAAAGTGTTCAACAAAGGGTTAATAATGCTTAAGGTCAATAAATAAATATAAAACTGTATGTACCTACATACGACGTCACCTCAGACTATACATGTTGACCTTGAGTCTGCCTTTAAGTCCTACGTAATAAAAGCTGTTTTCGCGGTTTAACTGTATAACCTAACGTGTTGTCGTGTGTATGTACAATTGTACATGCGTCATGACGTTCGTTACATATTTTTGAAGTTTGATCATTTAATCCTGTACATTTAAATGCCATTTTTATTTTGTATGATTTGTGACCTACACCAAGTAGGTAGGCATATCTTTAACCCTTTAAGGTAATAATAATAATAATTTATTACCACACACACTTTAAATGTTACATATTAGAATATCTAACAGGTATAAGCTTAAAACATTAAAAAACAATCAACAAATGTAGCATCTGCTGCTGAACTGTGGAATCAAATTATTATTATTTGTCCTTGAAAGCTATGACTGTTTCGTTATTCTTATGAAAAAAAAAAATACTTTTCACACGGACCTGAAAAAAAAGACGGACGTAATATCACACTAAAAAGAAGTGAAGCATGCAAGCTCCTACAATTTCGTTTGTTGTACATGACCTACACTCACACAAATACACCTGGAAAGAAAAGACCGGTGTATTTGTGTGAGTGTAGGTCATTGTACATCATACGATATTGTAGGACCTTGCATGCTTCACTTCTTTTTAGTGTGATATTACGTCCGTCTTTTTTTCAGGTCCGTGACTTTTCATACAAAAATCGATCAGCTGTTTGGACATTTGTATGGAAAGTCTATTTTATTGTCTTTTTCGGAAAAGTCGTAGAACAAATGTTGTTGTTTATGATGTTAGTAATCTACTCCAGCGAGGTTGTTGGTGTTTTACAAATAACCCTGTTTATTCAACCAACTCAGAATATTTTTAACTGAATATTCTAACTAGAACTGTGGCTAGGCATCAAATAAATAATATACTAGAAAAAATACGTCTCGCACCAGATCATATTCTCGGACGGGAATTGTACAAAAAAACAGCATTGTGAATGCTAAAATCTCAAATAAAAAATTCGAAATATTACTTAATTTTTTCCAGTAATCAATCCTTTGTTCAGGGGATATTTCCAGACATCGATTATGACGTAACGAGTCATCGACGTATAATATGACGAAAGGAAGCTAGCAATTTCGACGATATCGACCAACTAGCAGGGAAATGGGCCGCCGGTTAAAATAAAAGAATAACACAATCTGCTGAAATTGCTACCTAAACTCCTATGCAATAAAGTTCAATATTGAACCGATAAAATTATCATTTTTGTCACATTCATAAGTTGTTGCATTAACATTATCATCATCAAATTGATCCCCAGTTCATATTTTATGTTAGCTGGAAGTACCGTTTGAAGCTTCCCATAATGATCAACGAAACTAAAAAATCATTCTTGCATTAAACTATGAAAATATGAAAAGGTAGATTCTGTAATAAGAAAAAAAATAATTAACACTTACATCAATCGGATTTTTAATAAATAATTCATTTTTCAATTCTGTAATAAAATATTTAAGTACCTATATTTGTTTGATATGTTGAATACATTATTGACATTGAATGTGCTCAAAAAAACATTAAAATATAAATACATTGTTTAATTCTAGCCACTAAACAATAATATAAACGTAAAACAAACATACAGACGAACATAGAACCTCCTCCTTTTTTGAAGTCGGCTAAAAGATTATGTATTTTGTTTCAGAAAGCGGACTGTGTCGCCAAGTACGATACTGAAACGCGAGCAGAAATGGCTGCGCATGCTCAACAACTGGGAGGCGTTCATGAGCAAGAACTACAAGAAGGTGCGCGAGAGGTGTCGGAAAGGTGAGCACTCGGATAAAATAATGAATTAATTTACCTTCGATTTTATTTTATTTTATTTTATTTATTGTCACAAAATCCACAGCACTTAAAAATTAACAGTAGGTAATTATAATCTTACAAGTTTTGCTTACTGCCAATAACGGATTTACATTTTACTTACTCGATTCCTATAATGAGCAACGATCCGTTTCCAGACAGCTAGTCGAGAAACTCCCCCCTTCTCAAATGGCCATTCTACTAAAATTAACGCCATTAAAATAGAATTAGTCGTCCGATCGGTAGAACAAAGGAAGTCGGACCACGTGGCCAGAGGGTTTGGAATGACATAAGCTAACGCTTAGCTCCTGTCAATCCCATACAATATACATTGTCATTCTATTCTACTAGCGTTAGTTTTAGTAGAATGGCCATTTGAGAAGGCCCTCAGTTCAGCTAGTACAGAATAGTTCTTCAATATAGAAATTGTGGCTTAATATCAGAAAACATTACGGTTCCTCGGATCTTTATTACTTGTTCCGTGGTCTGTATTAAATAATATTGTTAAAATAAATTATGGTTATAGTATACAGATAGTGGTTCAGTCACAATAATCCGTAATTTAATCATTTTCCGAGTAAAATTAAAAAATTAAGCAGCAATTTTAAAAAAACTCATTCCTCTTCCAGGCATCCCAGCATCAGTGCGGCCCAAAGCCTGGCTGTACCTCTGCGGCGGCCAGCTGCTGCTGGAGAAGCACCCCAACGAGTACGAGGAGCTGCTGCAAGCGCCTGGAGACCCCAAGTGCATGGACGATATTAGGAAGGACCTTCACAGGCAGTTCCCTTACCACGAGATGTTTATTAGGGAGGAGGGAGTCGGGTAAGCTTTTGCTAAAGTATTTATCTATGCGTGGTGCGACTGATTATAAATATTTTATGGTACCTAGGTGGTACAATCGCAGAAGTTTGTAAAAAAACTGCACTTCGCAAAGAAAATGCTATAAACCATTGCAATTTTTACTACGCCAAGCAATTATGGCAGAGCGCCGACCGCCTTCTGTCACTGTATACACAGTTCCATAAAAACTGCATCGATATTTGATTTTTTCTTTTTATCATTATTTGTAAAATCATCATAGCGCGATCCAGGATTCTCTATTTACCGTTGGTTTTTGGTTTCATCCTCGTACTTGCAAGGCCGTCTTTAACCTATTTGAGGCCCTGGGCACATTAAGATAAGGGGGCCCCTATGATCTTGACTTAAGCTAGTGAGCAAGTAGTATTTGTAGTCAGTAATTATTGTTTAAGTTTTCGAGGTTTTCGAGATTCCTAAATATGTTTTATATGTTTTTTGATAATAAGCATCCGTTATCGTTTAGCGATCTGGCAGGAACTAGGGGGCCCCTATCGATCGCGGGGCTCTGGGCACGTGCCCAGAGTGCCCAGTGGGAAAGATGGGCCTGCGTACTTGCAGCGTTCATATTATGGAAGCCATTGTTTTTATTTCCTTGAAATTCGTTATAGGTTCGTTTCTTTATAGGTCGTTATTTATTTATTATTAAAGTCGACAATTGAATCTTAAGTATGATATTACATCCATATAAAATGGTCAATTTACGATGTCCAAAATAGTCGTATTACATCGCTACGTTATGTATGGTATGACTTGACCATCAGCCATTTTTAATGTCCCCACTGCTGGGGCATAGGCCTTCCTTATGGGTGGATAAGAAGGATTGGCCATGACCCACCACGCGGGCCCAATGCGGATTGGTGGGTGCTAACGACTGCAAATGCAGCCGAGACCAACGGCTCAACGTGTCTTCCGAAGCACGGAGGAGCTCGAGATAGTAAACTTTTTGGTCACCCATCCCATGACCGACCCTTGCGAAAGTTGCTTTACCTCCGCAACCGCAGGGCCAGGCGATATACCACTGCGCCACCGAGCTCCTGATGGATGGCATGGTTTATAAGTTGTAAATTTTAGTAATGTCAATAACATCGCAAGCGGTCCTGCATACATAGAAATTGTATTGTAAAACCAATCAAAGTGATTATAGTTGTATTGGATAAGGATTAAGGAACTTACGACAAGCACTTTGGGAACGGCTGATTTTAACTAAATAATAAACAAAACTGAATTTAGTATACGTATAAGTACACAAGACGGTACCTCAAACTGTACATGTTGACCTTGAGACCGCCTTTATGCCCTACGTAATAAAAGCTGTTTTCGTAGTTTAACTGTATAACCTGACATGCTGTTGTATGTACATAGTTTATTTGAGCAAAATGTATTTGGGACGCTATGCGTCCTAGAGCACTGTGAGACCTCATAGTTATGTTTGTGAATACTGGTGATAGTCATTATTCGCCTTTTACTGATGTGAAAGGTAAACGGGTGGGTGCTATTCTACTCTGACCGACGTCACACATAGCTAAAGTTAAAATTCAAATCGTGCATTGGTCTTACCATGTCCCTTATGTTTGCAGCCAGCAGGAGCTGTTCTCAGTGCTGAAGGCGTACTCGGTGCTGAACCCGAAGGTGGGGTACTTCCAGGCGCAGGCGCCGGTGGCGGCGTTCCTGCTGATGCACATGCCCGCCGTGCAGGCCTTCTGGTGCCTCGTCAGCATCAGCGACAAGTACCTCAGCGGGTACTACAACCCGGGCCTAGAGGTCAGTACGGTAATTATTGCTCTCTCTTTCTTTCACGCTACATACTCCATATGGTTTCTCCTTATTTGGCTTTTGCTTCTCCACTAAAAGTAGGGCCAATTTAACAGATCACATTTGACACTTCAGCAACGTAACTTTCTAACGGCGGGAACACAATATTTATTTCTTCAAAGGCACATTTGCTTAATTTTGTTCAGTTAAGAGCGTGTAATCTGCACACTAGCGCCGCCATTGGGCAAAAAATCATAGTGCTTAAATAAAGACAAAATTGTGAATTCTCTTTGTAGTGCACTCCGAAGAAGATTTGTGGTACTTTTTATCGTTTAAACAATATTTTTATTTTTATTTTATTGATATATTTATTGTAATAATCACAAAAGAAAACTTTACGATTTAATAACTCTAAAGACTGACAGATGTCAAAATGTGACCTATTAAATTGGTCTACTTTTATATTTTCTTTTCTTATCTTTGATTTCCGCCGTGTTAATGGCACACACGTAAATCCGTTGGTCCAACTGAAAATTGAAATACACTCTTAAATGACATCACATGACAATCAATAACTTGAGTGGTGCAGTGGTCAACATGCCGGTTTACCACGCAAGATGTCCCGGGTTTCATTCCCGGCCGGGCAGAAATTGAAATGGAATTTTAATTTCTGTGACGGGTCTGGGTGATACTAAGTTATTTATTTATTATAAATGTCGTTTTTGCTTTTCTACCTTCCTAACTTTTTATTTTCATATGGTATAATTTTGCTAGCTTGTTACTGTAGGAATTTCGGAAACGATAGTAGTCAATATTCTTCTCCAAAGTTTATCTATCTCTTGATCGGATCCAATATCATCAATACTGGTTCAGTTAATCAGCCGTGAAACGTAGCAAACAAACAGAATTACTTTTTACATATCTATTTATAACGAGTTAAGAAAATAAACTGTATATTGTATTAGAAATAAAACACTTTTTACGGATTACAGCGCGTATATTATTAATTCAGGTGTTGTTTTAGAATTATTTAGTTTGTATTTATTGGTTTTGAGAATTCCCGACGTTACGCGCTGTAATCCGTAAAAAGTGTTTCATTTATAATGAACTGTACTCGCGAAAGTCTTAGAAGTAGAAGATTACTGTATTTTTATGGCTGCATCTAATTCTTTAGATTTGTCTATAGTTTTTCCCACTAAATTCAACTTTGTAATCGTTCCATCTAATAAAGCTGATAAAATTTTGACGCCCATTTTCTCGCTAGCTACTCGTAAAAGATATCTTAATGGGTGGTGATTGATATTTGACAACATTACATACATTGCTCCGATTCCAATGTAAGTAGCTAAAGCACTCGTGTTATGGAAATCAGAGACAACGGTGGTATCACAAACACCTAGACCTGAGCCAATGTAGAAAAGTTCGTTTTCTAAATTGACCCAACCGGGGATCGAACCCGGGACCTCAGAAACGGCGACACCTTGAAAACCGGTGTACAAAGCCACTCGACCACGGAGGTCGTGCTTCTTATGTGAGCTTATCGGAATAAAGAAATGATGATCGAATGAATGTGTCGGTCCCACAGGTCCTCCAGCGCGACGGCGACATCCTGCACGCGCTGCTGCGGCGCACGGCGCCGGCCGTGCACCGCCACCTCGCCAAGCACAAGGTGGAGCCGGTGCTCTACGCCACCGAGTGGTTCCTGTGCGCGCTCACGCGCACGCTGCCCTGGGACAGTCTACTGCGCGTCTGGGACTGCTTCCTGTGCGAAGGAGTCAAGGTAACTCAAACTAAATTTTGGGGAAAGATTATCATAAACAGAGGAAATCATATTATCGAGCGCTGATCAGTATAGTCTTGATATTCTGGCCAATTATCGTCATAAACTATTTTCAGAATTTGAATTTTTTCAGCTCTGTTGCGTACGACGGGTTATTCGTTTCTAAGGTCGATTCTATGTTCAAAAGTGTTATTCACGATGACACTTGGTGTAATTCACCCGCGATGAGAATGGGATGCTACCTTTTGTAATTGAGATTCGCACGATCCGTCGGCCAGCCGTAGCGGCGGCAAGCTTGCGTAGATGCTCGCATAATGCTAGTTGCGTAGAACTGTGCGCGTGGATTTCTGCTCGAGTTTTATTTTAAATGCGAGATTTATATTATTACTGTGTAATTATTTTAGTGACTAATTAATAATGAGTGGAAAAAGGGGTAAAACCTTTTACTTTTTTTAAAATTATTTTTTATTAAAATGGATTCAGAATTTTTTGGTATAGCTACAGTACTTAACTGCCATTTTCGATTTACTTTCACAAAGTCGCATCTCATTGTACTAACGCGGATTATAAGCGTATATGTGAGCACGTAAGGCCAGTTTTAGAGTCGCGCTGATCGTCAGCGCCGACAGCTCAGCGCGTAGCTATCAGCGGAACTCGTTTTAGTGTTATACTGACCGCTGCGAAGTACAGACATGGCCAATTCCATGAGTGTTAAAGTTGATGCCGTGTATTTGTTTCTCATTTTGCAATCGTCTGTAGTCATCGGCGCGTGCATTTTGCGTGACACAGTCAGGCTGATTTTAGTCTCACGCCGACCGCACGCGCACCGTCGGCGCTGATGGCCGAGATATATGAACTCCTAGAAGCGATTTTGAACGACACGTAGCTATCAGCACGCACGGTGATCGGCGCCGACAGTTACGCGTCGCGCGTCGGCGCCGACCATCGTACGAGCGCCTCTGCTCTCTGTGAGCGTTCTAGTGTCGAGCGGAGCGGACGTCGTCAGCGTCTATGAGCGTCGACGGTGAGCGTGAAACTAAAATTAACTTTACGACAACTGAACTCAGCTCAGCGCTCAGAGGCAGTATTGCACCGCGCGTACGTACATATCGGCCTGTCGGCGCCGACCGTCAGCGCGACTCTAAAGCTGGGACCACACGTGTATCATTTTGGCGTGTCAGATCACCGTATCTTTATTATACATCGCCAATTTGGTTTAATGTGCAATGGAGTAATACTGTTTGAAATTTTGAGATTTTAGCATTCACAATGTTATTTTTATATAATACTAAATAATATACTAGAAAAAATAGGACTCGCACCAGATCATGTTCTCGGACGGGAATCGAACCCGCGGTCGAAATCCAAAGGTCGTTCGATTCCCGTCCGAGAACATGATTTGGTGCGAGTCCTATTTTTTCTAGTATATTATTTAGTATTATATAGAGTAATACTGTATCAAAGTGTCGACGTATGATAAAGATACGGTGATCTGATACGACAAAATTATACACGTGTGGACCCAGCTTATAACCGGCCTAATGGGCTGGCGTGGTGCGTCGTGCAGGTGCTGTTCAAGGCGGCGCTGGTGGTGCTGGCGGGCGCGCTGGGCCCGAGCAAGGCGCGGCGGCGCGCGCACGGCCTGTGCGAGACCCTGGAGCTGCTGCGCCACCCGCCCGACGCCGTGCTGGCCGAGGACTACCTCGTCTACCACATGCAGAGGCTCGCGCTCACCGAGGAGGACTTCGAGTTCGAGCACCAGCGCCAGACCGCGAGACGGCGGGCCATGCCCAACAGGAGGTCAGGGGGGTTACTAATGCCGAATATGGTAGATAGGGACCATCGAACTGAACTACTTTTACTATGGGACCTGATCTGAAATCACGAAAAAAAATCAGCTGTTTCATACATTTTAATATTTTCGTAATTATTTTTTGTATGAAGCAGCTGATTTTATTTTATTATTTATGCAAAAGTTGTTCAGTTTGATGGTCCCTATCTACCGTATTCGACATTAGGGGTACTTTTGTAACACGTTGTATACGAGACGCGTTAAGTCCGCCACCGCTTGATTTTACCATACCACTATACGGTTGTTAATGATACATTGCCAGCAGCTAAGATCACACGTGTCGCGCGTAATGGAATAACAACATCAAGTACCAGTGATCGGCGAGGTGGCGGGGGCGGCATCGTGTGCACGACCACTTATACTATGTTTTAATTTCTTAAAATTATAAAATTCATAACTCATTTATTCAGTCTAGGCTGTTACGAGCACTTGTGAATGTCAAAGAAGCTACGCCATCGGTTCGCAATCCCTAAGCGGGCGACCTTCTAACGAAAAGAACCGGCAAGAAGAATTAGCCCAAATTTAAGATATGCGAAGACCACGCTTAATGAAGAACAGATAGAACAATACGTGCAGCGAAAGTTGAAAGCACGACCTCCGTGGTCGAGTGGCTTTGTACACCGGTTTTCAAGGTGTCGCCATCTCTGAGGTCCCGGGTTCGATCCCCGGTTGGGTCAATTTAGAAAAACGAACTTTTCTATATTGGCTCAGGTCTGGGTGTTTGTGATACCACCGTTGTCTCTGATTTCCATAACACAAGTGCTTTAGCTACTTACTTTGGAATCGGAGCAATGTATGTGATGTTGTCAAATATTTATTTATTTAAATAAAAAAAAAACTTGTGGAACCGCGCTCGTAGGCCGCCCCGATGTCGCCCGGTATATTCCCGCCGAGCACTTCATACCGCTCGATCGTCTACTGCTCAAGTCAAACCACGTCGTGTGTCAGGTGTCATCTTTCGTGGCACGCACTGTTGGCCGAATACTCAAACGTCACTCAACTTTGTGAGCGTCTCAATCGTCGTTCTGTCGCATTAGGTGTGAATGATATGACAGAGACAGCATGATGTTTGCGAGCCCTTCGAAGTAGAATAGCATTTGAGTATTCGGCTATATGGCACTAACTGTGTACAGCTAATATACAGATAAAAAATGGTAGAAATCGATGAATAACAGATGATCTATTTGAGTTGCCATTATTCTCTTTCACCATACGCATCGAATAGAATAAATGGTCAGAATAGCAATAATTATTACTAAAAATCTTAATGATTTTTAGCAATAATTGTCCTAAATATAATTATCCTTAATACCGTTTTCTCGATTGCAGTGGCAGCTGATTCAGCCAGTGTTCGTACAGGCGTTATTCGAAGAATAGCGCGCGCGACATATTCCACACTCTGTGAGTACGTGCAATAGACTGCCAAGCTAAAGTGTACCTAAAGTGCTATGTGATAAGGACGGCCCGACCGAACGACCAACACTCGACTGACGACAGTGTAATACTAGCTTAGTTAGTGTATCGCGCGAATCTTCTGCTGTTCCAGAAACTTATTTTACTTATAGTCTTATGAATACAAACTAATTTTTCATGTCCTTAATCAAATAATATGAACATAATAACTATTTATTTTCAATAACTATGAATAATGTAATGAAGATACCTAAGTAAGGCGTTGGTCACACCGCCACGCATTACGCTGTATCAGTGTAAGCAAGTTTGTATATGAATAACGCATGGTGTTTGACAACGCATCTACGCGCGTGACTTTTCTAACATCTGCATAACGTAACGTAATGCACGGCAGTGTGTATCTAAAATAATCACGAAATATAACAAAACAGAAGAAAAGATTCGCGTCCATACAAGGAGATTATTGTGTAATAAAAAATTGATGAGAGACATTTTCATATCACATTATAATTGGTAAGAAATTATTAAAATATTTAATTCACTTATTCTTACATTAATGGCGGTACTGCTAGAGCAAGACAGTGCAAAGTCTACAACTGTCTCGCTCGCTCGTGTATTTTCACAAGAAATTCTTTCAATACCTACTGAAGATTTTGGTCGCTATTTTGATTGCTAACCGACTTTAAAACTGAAACACTTCAGTTGGTCATAAACGAATGAAGCAATGCCAAAGTCGGATATTGGATATAAAAAAAACAGAATAGGAACCAAAATATTCATAATAGTTAAAAGATAGTTAATAATTATACTTTCCTTAAGTATTATTTTTGTAAATAGTTCTGTTTTTATTAACATATTAATTTACGTAAGTAAATTATAGATCAGCATAATAAGAAACACTATTCTCGCAACAGATGTCACTAGACGAGATAGTATAGCCAATCACATTTTACTGTTTTTATACTTGATTTAAACACGCGTTACTGATTGGTTGAAAGTTAGCGTAGCGATAAAGTAAAACCAGATATAAATAATTGCAACAGAATATAATTATTATATCTGTCACATTACACTATTTTATATTAATTTCCTGGAAATCAAATGTATCCTTATAAATTAGTCAGTGGTTTGACTAGTTTTAGTCGTAACGTAGGAAATATTGGCAGACCAATAAATTAAAGGTGATGTCCAAAAATGTATGAGGTCTGAGCCACGTCTTTGTACAGTATACCAAAGAATAGATAAAGACACGATAAATAAGTTTGATCATTAATAAAATGCAAAAACAAAACATTCACCATGGCGGAAGATGTCATTTTGATTTGATGTTAGTCTGTTTCGTGCTGTAGCACAGAGTAGAACTCAATGACAGTGACACTGACAATTTTTGTAACGGAAGAATTGCCATATTTCACGCCTTATTTGGAGTAAAAAATATTGATGTGTTTTTATTAATAACCATTTAACCGTGCATTAAATTATTTTTTTTTTAATATTTCTCCATCTTTGGGAGTGGTGTACATAGACGTGGCCCATATTGGGACATGTCCTTTGTAATGAGGTAGCAGTTACTGCGCGTGTGTGAGTAAGTGTGCGTGATTGAGAAACAAAGTCGGCATTTTGCGAAGTTGACATTATGAGATGAGCCAATGGCAGGATAATTATGCTGATTCCCATATCGTCCACCAATCGGCGCACTACCGCTGACTTGGCGCTAGAGTAAACGCAGACCTGTCATTTTGTTGTTTATTATGTGTTTGCTATCAATTTATGAATGTTGGAAGCGAATTTTCTTCCAAAACATTTTGGTTCTCTTCAATATTTAATTCGTTTACTTAGTCCAAGTTCTATAATAATAATTATTATTATCAACCATTTTTAGAAATAATTAAAAGATATCCAAAAAAATAACCTATATGCACACGTACAACAGGTCTTCTTTAAAGTAAAAGCCAATACAGTTGATAGACTTTTGTCCATTTAAGTGATCTTCATTAAAAAAGGTAAAGTTAAACTTTTCTGCATTAAATTTTGCTATAAAAGTTAAACCTCATTTTCTTAGTAATAAAGATCATATCTCAGACTTGAGTGTACAGAAATCCGTCATCTGTTGGCTTTTAACAGTTTTATAATCAAATTCTGAGTATTTCTCGTTGAGTATTCTTATCAAGCATGAAGTGTGTACGTAAAAATGTGATTGCTTATTTATATTAACCTAATATTCTAGTACAATGAAAGTTGCAACATTACCGGTTTCTTCTCGACTTTTCATGTGTGTTCACTTTCTAAGAGTACAAGGTCGAATGTTAATGATGAGAAAATCTGTATTTTTGTTACATTTTACAAGCGTGAGAACTATTTACCAGATGCAATATATTTTCCGACTGTCGTTAAGTACTGATTTTCTTTTATTTCTACTGTACAGTCGGCAGCACGTCAGGTTACACTAAACTAAAAAATCTGCAATTTATTTTAAACCTTAGATCCTTGCATTTAGGTATAAAATTGATTGAATATTTACCTTGTCGTGGAAGCCCAGCGTGCCGTTGACTGTACATTGAAAGATATAATTGTAAATAGAGATATGCAATTAAAATTTTCGAAGTGTCAGTTTTCTTACCCCTATACTAATAAAGATTGTATAACAGATGTATATATATTCAGATGTATATATACTTTCTGTCAAACTATTTAAGTTTGACATTAAAAAGAAAGGGACAAAACACTGTGTAACTATACATCTGCTATACCTATAATCTTTATTAGTAAGGGCGTTTGTCTTTGTTAATTGTAGTGGCTTGATATGATTGGATTAAATGTCTTGTCTTTTTAAAATAACAACAAGATTGTATATTTCGAAAAATAGCCAAATCTTTTTATGTCAGCGGAACTTTACTTTATACCTGATATTACTAGGTATATTGTGATTTACAGCTTCAACTTAAGGTATAGTATTTTGCAGTTGCGTTTCGTTTATAGTAAAGCCGCTAAGTTATGAAAAGATCTGTCGCAGCTTCGGTTATGCTACAAACTTACTGCCCCAATACCTGTCCTACGAGTGGCGGACTGCACTTTTTTTATTTAGGCTATAGTTGATAAGTTCACTTATTGGTGCATAATTTTATTTCAATAGTATTTTTATTTATATTATTTATTTTTATAATTTTTGTAGTGTTACTAAAACTGCTGTTGAGCTAATAAAAATAATACAATACTAAATAATATACTAGAAAAAATACGACTCGCACCTGATCATGTTCTCGGACGGAACCCGCGACCTTTATCTGGTCCAATGCTCTGACAGCTGAGCTACCGAGTCGTATAATATAGTCGATTCCCGTCCGAGAACATGATCTGGTGCGAGTCGTATTTTTTCTAGTATATTATTTAGTACTATATTAAAATAGCATTGTGAATGCTAAAATCTCAAAATTTAAAAAGAATACACTTTTATGTATGCCAGCTTTTAAAGGTCTTGGCTTTTGGCTTCTACACAGATATTTCAGCACTTATTGTAAATAAAAAATACCTGGTTTTATCGAGGATATCCGGCTCAATTTTAGAGTCATTAGTTTGCATCGAATGGCTAAAAGATTGTGAGTGTTGTGTGTATTTCGTTGTATGTTTTTTCAAGATTTTTGATTCAATGTTATTTTTATACAATACTAAATAATATACTAGAAAAAATACGACTCGCACCAGATCATATTCTCGGGCGGGAAACGAACCCGCGCCCTTTGGACGTCCGATCCAATACTCTAACCGCTGAGCTACCGAGTGACTCGATTCCCGTCCGAGAACATGATCTGGTGCGAGTCGTATTGTCTCTAGTATATTATTTAGTCAATGTTATTTGATAATATTTTTGTTATCTTCCGCTAGAGTTAGATTGTTCACTCTCAGCATATCTGATGAATCCTTCAAAATGTTCCATTGTTCCATCACATTCCGCATTTCAGACTGCTGTTATAGTTATTGTAAATGTTAAAATCGCTGATATTTTTGTACAGTGGCTACATGAGGTACGTGATTACTGCAATATTTGTGTTGTAAATAAATATAATGTGAAATATTTATTTGTTTTATTGTAATAAGTAGATTGGTTACTGAGTCTTTTAAGTACTACTTTCCTTGTCTCATGATTTTCAAGTCATCATAAAATATTTAGGTAATTTTAAATGTTGAATTTTTAAAAAGGTATCGCTTCGTCTTTTTTATAGTAGTGGGAATGCTTTTACGCATCCCGGAAGTATGTGGGTCTCGCCGGGGCAACCCTACCGATTCCTGCACTACCACCCAGGACCTACGGGGCCGTGATGTCACGCACCGTGCGCTCCTGGTGAAGGTATCGCTCTGTCTTATTCTACGAAGCCCTGTGTATAAAGCGCTTCTGTAACGATCATTTGCGATTGTCAATTTTTACGTAATTGACGCGAAAACTGTTTACATGTGCAATTGAAGCGATTATCAATTGCTCTTGACAGAAGAATTGATAATCGCATTGATCGTTACTGAAGCGCTTAAGTCCTTCTACAAATTGTTGTTTTTCTTCAAGAGAATCTCTTGTATGAATTCGATTTGACTAAAGATTTATCTATTACTATTTAATGTTGGAAAATCGAATTAAAAATCATGTCCATAGTCTGATATACTTTTAATAGAGTTGGCACATGGCATTAGTTTATCACAAGTCATTTACATCGATAATAACATCAAGACAGTCATTTTCACTACGCTTAGAAATACATACATCAATAATATTAATACTACATGAAATTGTGCGTGTTCCGATATATTTACCTGTGATGAGAGCATAACAGAGACGATGCCACGTATTAGCCGGCCCACTTGAACTGACAGATTGAGTGCGGTGGGCAATGGGAAACATTTCGTTAATTCCTAATACCACCGCCAGGTGTGTCCTGAGTAATCACTATTCCCAGTTATATAATAAGGTATTTACCTATTACATTACTGTTCACTATTATGACTCCCATACTTCAAGTTTTAACCTTTTCGCCGCCAAGTATAGCAAAAAAAAATCTATTGTCCCACGCCACGCCACTAAAACAATAAAAACAGGTTCCAAAAAATAGTGATGTCCAGTGATTACAATCGACAACCCCTTTTTTACCTTTTCCTACCCATATTCTATGAATTTTCTTGCATTTATTTAAATCCAATTATTAGATTCCGTAAATCATAACAATTCACAGCAATAACTGTGTGTTTAAATTAACATTCAACCAAAATATCAAGTAAACAATAAATAATTGTGATTGAAAATGGAACGTCCCTAGTTAAGCTTCCCGTCGCCTCGGCGGACGTGAGCTGCCGTCGTTGGCGTACAGGGACCATACTTTATATAAGCCGCGTGCTTTAACAATAGTGATGTTCCTCTAATACATCGACATAATTTTAATAATTATAACATTCTTTTGTAGGTACTTTATTTTCTCTCCTCGTGACATGTAATTGCGTGATGATTAATTAAATACATTACAAAGATAGCCTTTATAGCGCTTTCAATATTAGATAGAAATTTTATTTTGATTCTACTTAATTTTTTATTCAATATCATTGCATCGTATACTTAAATTGAAGGAAAATCTGTTGACTTATTCCTAAATATTTTCGTAAGTAATATTAAGAACAGTTTTGTTGGTACCTATTTTATAAAAAGTGAAAGTATTTTAGTGTATTGATAGATGCCGCGACGTACCCATTGTTGTTTTATGGTCAGCCTAAAAAATCTTGCAGCTGTTTTAAAAACAATGGGCAGTCATAAAAATATTTCGGCCAAATTATCTATTTTCTTTCGCAATAATTGATCAAAGTACGCCGTGCCTCGGTGCCAGCGTATTGTTCTTTCTAATCCTTCTTTAGAATTTCTTGCACCTGCATAAAACAATAGGCGCAAAGGTCTAAAGCCATTTAATCGGCGAGTGTAGACTTTTGCAAATTAAAACCAAATATTTTTGTTTCGTTACAGAGAATTTACTAAGTGATAGTCCATGTTACATTGTAATGTATCCATAAACATTTTTATTTCATATTTTCGACGTAATTATCAGACCAAATGCTAATTGATAAATAAACTTTGACCTTTTAATAAACACATTAGCACAACACTACCTGTGACGTCGCTGTCGGCAGCTCCCGACGCTGGCGCCGAGGACATTCGGACTGTATTGCTTGGTTACGGCCAATTATTTTTAAATAGATTTTGCAATATATATGCAATAATTTCTAGTGTTTTTGGTGAAAATATATTAGTAAGGCTGAATACTTCATGTTGTGACAAAAAAAAAAATTAAACTGATTGGTAGAATACTTAAATTTGCATCTAATTTGGGCGACGTCATATGCCGACGTTGGCGTGCGGGACACTTTTTTTTTATGACGTCATATGCCGACGTTGGCGGTGAAAAGGTTAAAAGTCATCACATGCAGTAAAATGACAGTGCGTCACTAAGGGTGCGGTTTTGGGAATAGGGATTTCTAATGATTGACACACCTGGCGGTCTCTTTGGCGGTCTCATTAGAAATGAACGAAAAAATCCCGTAGTCCCACCAGTGGGACAAGGCGGTGGAACCACGTAATACGGGTATAAGCAATCAAGAGGATCACATCGCTATCAAATTGACTTTCATACCTATGTGAGAACATTAACATAGCCCTATAGAACCGCAATGGACTATCTCGTTAACTAACAAATGCTACAACTGTTTATGTGAATGTGAGTCACTCATTAAAAACGTGACATTGCCATTTTTCATTTCTGCACCCTCTTCAATGGGTCTATTAGGATATGTTTACGAACATTTCGGTAAGTCGGCTGGAGTATAAGACAAACTATCTATGCTAACTATACTTGCGATCCCCTAGTTTGCTCATATTATGTCTCTAGATCATAGGTAGAGCCCACAGGGGCCCGAACACTGAACCATCTATTCATTAAAAACATTTTATCAAAATGCATTACACAGTATAATGCATTTTGCTAAAATATATAATTTATACTTAATCCTATGAAACAAAACATCTTAATACAACATAAAAATAGAAATAACTTGTGTAATAAACATTTGATAAACGTATTTAATAAACATTTTATAGAGGAATTCTTGTGATATAGAGTAAACAGAAATAAACAACTTAGGGTTTCTTCAGTGGAATTAGGCAAGCGGGCGCTCTATGGCCCTAATGTAGCTGTTCAGTGCTCGACGGGCGGTCCGCGTCGCGCTGCCTATTGAGGCCCTAATCACACCGGCGGCGGCAACTTGCCAGCGAGTTCAAAGCGAAGCGAGCTCGCCACGATTGCGCAACGAGCTCACGGCGATTTTGCAACGAGCGCGCCGAGTTCCGATCCGCGATTTTTACGGTTTACTGACTGTTCAAACCGCGGATTGCACGCTGCGAGCTCGTTGCGCGACCGCGACGTCTTCGCGAACGTAGCGAACTCGCCGCAAGCTTGTCGCCAGTGTGATAAGGCTCACTATATAACCCTCGCAGATAAAGAAAATCTGTAAATGGCGGCCACATATTATGTGCGAGCGAGAGGCCTTAGGCCTTATAAATATAAACATGTGGACAGTTATACGCTCCCTTTCATAGATGGCGCTCTGTGCACTACTACTTTTTTTCCTTGAAAATATAAAAAATACATGTGTCTCTACTAAAAAAAATTGCAAACGCCCACATAAATAATACGAAACAGATTGACGTAAGACATTCAATGTCCAGTCATCATACACCTACGAATAGTTATAAATATACATAGATTCAAATCATCACTCCTCCTTTTGACTAGTAAAATTCTTACCCAGGCTAGTTCCTACATCACATGTTTTCCCTGATTCCAATTGAATATAATAATTGTGACGGTTTCCGTAATTAAAATCATACTCTTAACATTAGACTTTTTTGTCGATTTATTAACATTATAAAGTGTCTGAGTTTTTGGTAAAATTATAACAGTCAGGCTTACTTCCGCTTCGAGATTTATTTTACTCGTTAAAATTTTAATAAAATTGGAAGTTATAAAATCCAAGTCTTGGCTGATTGAACACAATGATTGTTGCATGGGCTCGGGCATGTAATTCTTTTTTTATCTATCTACCCGATTATTAAAACTTAAATTTTACTAATATAATTTATACGATAAATTTTACAGACTTTTCTTGTTAATTAAGCTTAATGAAACGACTGTTCAATCAGTCTGATATAATCAGTGCCAATTTCACAATTACTTCAGTCTTCATTAGTATATCTATTCAAAAGTAACGTACAAAAAAGAGTAGTTATCAACATTGACCAAATACGTAAGTTGTTAGTCTGTTTGTCCTTACTTGTCTTCACCCAACTCTTTATTGTAAAAATCAATTATAAAATACAACAAATGGTTTTCCACAAATAGATTACGAAAAAAATACTTATTGTGAGTGACAATTTGATTTTAATAAGAACATATTTTAAAATAACGATTTAAATTTGAAAGATGTATGACAACTGTCAAAATCTGTTTACTTAATAGGACAAGTAAGGACTATAGGGTGTTCAGCCGTGGCTTTTTCCAGGAAACGCAACTCTTCTGACCCTCATATTGAGTTTCAGGGTGATCTCATACCTCCCCGCAATCAAGTTAAATTCTTGGGTCTGGTCCTGGACTCCCGCCTCTCGGGTATTCCTCACTTTGAGAATGTTGCCAAGAAAGCTGAAAAGGGGTTAAATGTTCTACGAGCCTTGTCGGGCGTCTGGTGGGGCGCTCATCCTTATAGCCAAAAGTTACTGTATAACGCCATCGTCAGATGTCACTTTGATTACGGCTCTTTTCTTTTAGACCCATGCAATAAGCTTCCTTTGGACAGAATTACTAAGATTCAATCCAAATGTCTGCGTATCATTTTGGGAGCTATGAGATCGTCCCCTATCAATGCTCTCCAAATTGAGAGCTGTGACCCTCCTCTATTTCTGCGCAGACAATATCTCAGTGACCGCTTCATCCTTAAAATCCTCACCTCATCAGACCACCCCCTACTTGCAAAATTAAAAAGACTCTCTCAGTTATCAGAATCTGATCCTATTAATAAAACTCCCTGTATCCTTCACAGCTTCAATAAGTTCAACCAACCCCAAATACCAATAAAGCAATTTTCACGTCAACCCCTTTTTGACAACAGTTTTGAGTCACTGACTTTCATCCCTCCCGTTAAAACTTATTCTGGGATTGATAAAGACTCTCCACACGCAATGCAGTCATTCATTAAGTTGCTCTCATCAGATTGGAATGGTTGGCTTCCTATATACACGGATGCTTCTAAATTACAAGAAAACGGCTTTATTGGAGCCGCGGTTTGGATCCCGTCTCATAAAATTGTCTTGAGTTTTAAAATTCCCCCCCTCTCTTCGGTTTTCACCGGGGAAGCTATTGCCATCTTCGAAGCCATTCTATTCATAGAGTCCCATTGTCTTAATAAGTCCATAATTTTTAGTGACTCACTAAGCTGTCTACAAGCGATCATGTCTAACCCATTTCGCTCAAAATCCAAATTCCCAGTAATCTTAAACATTAGGCAAGCGTTGATTAGGTGTCAAAAAAAATCCATTGAAGTTGTCTTGACCTGGATCCCTGGCCACAATGGAATTCCTGGCAATGAAACGGTAGACTCCTGTGCAAAACATGCTATAACTTCCGGCTCTCTAGAACACACCGAAATCTTTTACCAGGACGTTTCCTCACTGGCTCATCAACACCTTCAAAAATCGTGGAGAACTGAATGGTTGCAGACGAAAGATCGCGCGGGAAAGTACTACTTTGACATTCAGCAGGAAATACCACCCAAACCCTGGTTCTTTAGAAACAAAGAGCTAAACAAGAAAGTAGTGTCTACTATCTGCAGATTACGCATAGGTCACGCTTGTACTCCCACTCATCTAGCCAGATTAAAAATTCGTGACAGTCCCCTTTGTGAGTGCGAACAAGAAGAAGGTACCGTTGACCACCTATTCTTTAACTGCCCCAAACTAAAAGTGTCACTTTACGATATCCTTCCTCACAATATAGCCCGCCCCGTAAATATGAAACACCTTTTATCCCTCATCAATACCCCCTTTATAAAAGTTCTGGCCAAATTTATCTCCTATAACAATTTAAAATTCTAAGCTCCCTCTGCTTTGCTTAAAGTCTTATGTTTGTGTTGTTGGATGTGCTGTTTTTATTCTAGGTAAATCTGCTTAGGGTGACTTTAAAAAAAAAAAGTCCCATAAAGTCCCATTCGTGTAGAAGCTAACTACGTGACATTGGCGGAATTGTGCATAGACCACAGAGCAAGCCACTCATTAGGAAGAAGAAGGACTATAGGTATTTTACTGAAGACTATGTCCTCATCTGACAAACGGAAATGTGAAAAGTCAAATAAATACTATTTATAATTGACACATAGATGTCGCCCCAACTTTAGGCCACGATTCGATAACATTAAAATGTTATAGAATTTTTTTAACAAAAACAATATTATAAATACATTTTACCTTCACTCATCTCACACTCCACTAGTCAAAAACATATCAATGCAAGTATCAAAATGCGGGAAGCTCTTCACTAATAGTCAACATTTCAAACAAAAATTGTCTCATATATATATCTTTTGACAATTTAATTTGAATCTCTAACAAATTATTAGAGAAAAATAAATTATTTAAAATTTTAACTTTTATTTTAAGATAAAAAATGAAACACTAGGATTTTACAATAGAAGTTAATTTGAGCTTCAGATAAAATACAATAAAAAATATAGTCAGTATTAAACCTTTTCGGTCCCAAGAACCTACGACATTAATAAAAGTTTTTCAAAATTCCTAAATCTAATGAACCTATTTTAATTGATAAGTGTTTTTTTTATTTTATTTTATAAATGTTTTTCCTTAACCCTAGAATTCAATCAAATTTCTACCGTATACTTTGCTTGCTTGCACATATCAACTGTCAATACATCATACTGTCGTAAATACTACATTAAACGAGAATTTTAAAACACACTACTAACTACACCGGATTAACATTTTTGTAATATTATATTCACATAGAGAATTAATCAAACAATTTTATAACAATAAATTTTTCTATTTAATAACAAAAATATTTTTCATAAATTAAATTAGCAAAACGTCGATTGAATTATAATAAGACTGCAAACTAATTTTAAGAACTCTTTAGAAAAAAATAATGAATAGGTTGAATAAATAATAAATGTAAATTGATATTGAATTACTGTTTACAACGTGTTACAAAAGTACCCCTAATGCCGAATATGGAGTTATTCCCATCTGATCCCCTGCAACCGATCCCCTGGTGGATCCGTTTTATTTTTTATTCCCATCGGATCCCTTGTGTAGGGGATCAAGAATAAATATTAATATTTTATTCCCATCTGATACCCTATAGCACTTATTAGCTTATTTTTTGTAGGTACAATGGTACAGTCAACAAGTCACATGCTCCATAGCCCGGGGGCAGTTTAATATTTTAAAAAAAAAATTTTTTATTGCCTATACCCCATATATTAGTACCCATTGCCCCCAACTCATATGCTTAACTGCACCCATATATTCTTTGCATTTTATTTTTTTACAGTCATGTTGTAAATGTCTACAGTTTCTTACAGAATTACCTAACGTACTACTACGTTAACAATTTGATATTTGTAGTCAAAATAAAATTCATATGATAATTAAGCAAAAGTGATGGATTCAGTGAAAAGTATAACCTTGAATTGACGATATTATCGGTAACAAAAGCCGACATTTTGAAGGGTTCAAGTGGCTCAAGCCTTAGAAATTCTTTAGATTATATTGTTTGAAAGTAATTATGCTAAGTACAAATAAAAATAATAAAACTCCAGATTAAGCCCGATTTTTATGACCCTTAAAATTGATATCTTTTGTTTCATGGTTTCACCGCATCGGCGGCACTGAGTATAGACTCACAGGATAGATAAAACACAACAATAGACTTAATCTCAATTGTCCCCAAGTTAGAAACTATCTTTTGTGTATCGCACCAGGTGCATCTTGCATTTTGTGACCTAGGTATAGAGATCTTACTATTTTTTTTATCTTATGGTGTAAAAAATGCATGTTAAAATTATAACTAAAAATATAATTATAAGTTTACGAGTGTTTTGAGTCTACCCAAAATAAATGATAGATAAATAAATATTTTCTCTTGTCACAATCTGTTTTTTTTAATTAATCACATTAGTAAACTTGTAACTGACTGTACTTTTGATTTTGCGGCAATGGAGCATACTTTCAATATTTGAGGGCAGAAGGGAATTTCTTTAAAATATTAAACTGACCCCGGGGGCTATGGAGCATAAAGTCAAGAATACAACAGGACCAGAAAATTTAAAAAAAAACCAAACTGAAAATTTTCCCTCCATTCGGATTCGTGGAGCGTTCGGATTATAGTAGGTACAGAGAATTTATAGGATATTTTTATGAAATAAAACTAATAGTATTGTGAATTATCAACAATTATAACAATATTTTTAAATCTGATTTATCTGTGATATTTATTATATTAAAAATAATTGCTCAATAAATAAATATTTGATTTTAATACTTCTTTTTCTTCTGACTGTACTCACCTACCTTTTCTTGCTTAGAAATACAATGAGGGGATCCGTTGGGAATTGAAAACTATAAGGGGATCGGTTAGGATTTTTAATTCTTGGTGGATCAGTTACAGTGGATCGGATGGGAATAACTCCGAATATGGTACATAGGGACCATCAAACTGAACAACTTTTTCTATGGGACCAACTCTGAAATCGCGAAAAAAAACCAGCTGTTTCATACATTTTTATAGTTTTGTATGAAACAGCTGATTTTTTTTTCGCGATTTCAAAGTTGGTCCTATAGTAAAAGTTGTTCAGTTTGATGGTCCCTATCTACCATATTCGGCATTAGGGGTACTTTTGTAACACGTTGTATAACGCCACGTTTACATCATGAATCGAAAGTAATATTTAATCTATTCTGTGTGTCGGCTGCTGCGCCTGCGCATATGATTTTATAACAGCATTAACTCTTTCAGAATAAATATGCTCCTTCCCAAACTAAACGAAGTGTGACGTGGTCGTTTTACTTTTGGTTTGAACGAGTGTTATAGTGATAAAGATAATTCGTGTACCTTGCATGATGGGCTAGTTTGTTGTTCATCCTTGATTTAATCCAAGTATAGTGGATTTGAGTCGCGTCGGCATCGTTCCTGAAAAATATATTTTATTAATATTTAAAAAATAGCACGTCGGCGTCGGTGTCGCCAAAATTTTGAGCGTTCCGTTCGTATAGATTTTGGTAATATGGCATACATAAACTTATAATAATAAACATAAATATTAAATATTTTGACAACATCACATACATTGCTCCGATTCCAAAGTAAGTAGCTAAAGCACTTGTGTTATGGAAATCAGAGACAACGGTGGTATCACAAACAAACAGGCCTGAGCCAATATAGAAAAGTTCGTTTTCTAAATTGAACCAACCGGGGATCGAACCCGGGACCTCAGGGATGGCGACACCTTGAAAACCGGTGTACAAAGCTACTCGACCACGGAGGTCGTCAACAATACAGTCAGTATAATATAATGAATTATACAAAAAAACAAATACGTTAAATCATTCTATATTATGTTTGAAAATTACAATGAGAATCAACAATGTTTTTAGTTTGTTAGATTGGTGTTTATTTTTGCTAAAAAATGAGCTTACTAAATACTATAATTAGTACTTATTTAAATGAGGTAAAAACGCGCTATTCGTCTCGTCGTCGCTGCGAATATATCAGTATGAATACGTCGGCACAGATCTCAATTTTGAATCTGATTGCAGCGCCATCCGGTCTGTGTGACGTCACTCCAGCGGGCGGTATGTGTGGCGAGGTAGTGCGGGGCTCGTGGCCTCACCTGGTGGCCGGGGCCGTACCGGTCGACGCATCGAACTTCGGTAAGTCTTCGGGCTTCAAATTAAAACAGATAAATCGAGCCCCAATCGGGCCAAAATGGCTAACCCCAACGAACATCGATATCTTCTAAATAACTTCGGCGAATAGTACAATACGAAAGTCCTTACTTCGATTTATCTGTTTTAAGTTGAAGCTCGGCAGACCCGCCGAAATTCGACGCGTCAGCCGGTAGGGCCCCCGGTGGTCTCCGATGGTATATCCGGGCAGGGAGTGCGACGTCACTCCAGCGGTCGGCACGAGGGGCCGGTGACGTCCTCACCTGGTGGTCATTGATGAGGTACACGGGCAACGACTCGGTACAGAACTCGCACGGTATAACGGGCGAGTCGTGCGGGTCGGGATGAGGTATCGGCGATAGCAGCGGCTCCGGGGCGGGGAGGGGGGGCAGCTGGCGGTGGCGCCGGGGACGCAGCTGGGCCAGGTCCGGGCGGCAGCCCGTCTGTACACACGGCGACCACACATCGGCCGGTTGTTATAAACCGACAAACAATAGGTTATGTACTGTGTCAGGCTTAATTAGTAGCGAATGGGTTTAATTAATCACGACGTTATTTACGACGATGTAAGGTCGAGTTTCCATTTATTTTGTTAATACTTTGGTTGTTAATTGAACTTCAATATTAAATTATGAAAAGTTCCATGCCGTAAGTCGAAGGCGTAAATGCTTGCAAAACACTAATCCGACAAAAGTTATTTTTAAATAACGCTTCATATTCAAAAAGACGCTTGAGAACTGTCAGAAACTGTTTACTAAATAAAAACGCAACGCAAAGTAAAAAGGAAGTACATATACCTGATGCTGCACCAGGTCGTGCAGCGACTGCAGTTCACCGCAGAACTCGCAGGGCAGCTGCACGTAGTCCCCGCCCCCGCCCCCGCCCCCGTGCCCCGCGCCCCCTACGTCCCCGCCCCCGACCCCGTGCCCCGCGCCCCCTACGTCCCCGCCCCTGTTGCGCCGACGCAAAGAATCCCTTGAGCGGTGACGATCGCTAAACACACAAAATATATTGCTCGGTCAATTAGCGAAATTAAAAATGACATATTGAACTGTCAAATATGTAATATTTCAATTGACTGACACGAATTAAAAATTCTACTTTATACTGTGTAACATTCGTTATTGGAATCTGTCATCTGTTTTAACCACATAAACAGTCAGACTCGAAATCAAAATATTCTTTATTCAATTTAGCTCACATCATCACAACACTGAAGCATTTTCACATAAATAGTTTACAACCCGCGCATATAAAGAATGGGATTACTAATAGCGATGTGTTGTATTCACTTCTCGCTCGCTCACTAAACACCATACCTATCGCTCTTTCACTCCCACTCATTGTTGTAAGCGTGGTGAACCGCCATTTTCAATTCCATTCTTTATTTGCGCGGGTTGTACATTTCTGATACTTCTGTAATAAGGAATAGAGTACTCACATAGCCGGTTCATTTGCCATCGCGTTGCTGTTGTATGGCGCAGTCACCTGTTGCAAACAATTGTTATCAGTTTCCGGTTTTACTACCTGAACTAAAAGCTAAAAAAAATTTTTCGATGTGGAATAGAACGACGTGTCAACAAAATTAAATCAAAGTTATTAGGTCTCCCTATTAAATTAAGGGGCTGAGAGCCAACTAGCACCGCCAGTCGATTTCATTTTATTTATTCTAAATAAGCCCCATTTCTTAAAAAATGAATCAGTCAAGGTTTTGTTAACAACGTTTAATATTTATTGAATAACTTAACACAGTTTGAAAAGGCATTCAAACAGTTTAAAACGCGATTTTGTTAAAAGTGGCCACTGTTGGTTCAAACCCGTTTTTAAACTATTGCACGCATTTTGTAATGTTGTAACTTTATTCAATAAACATTAGACGTCATTCACAAGACCTTGACTGATTCCTTTTTTAAGAAATTGGGCTTATTTAGAATAAATAAAGTAAAATCGACTGGCGGCGCTAGTTGGCTCACGTCAGCCCCTTAAACAGAAGATAGGATAAAATAGAATGTATTGTATTTCACTTTATCTTTTATAATATTTCCTACTGATCTCGCATGACCTGGCGCAGTGCCGGTCCAAATCAGAATCCGTCAAAACACTTTTTTCTTAATTTACTTTATAATCTCTCTATTCCAAAAAGGCTTACATACACACAGAGTAAACATGTATTATTAACTGACCACAGACTATAAACTAACCATCCTTACAATACCTAGTTAAACAAAAACTAAGAATAGATAAAAACATACCTCATTCAATCCCCTTCTCAACTCCCTCAGCGAAGACTTTATCTCACTAAATCTATCTCCATAAGCTCGCACCTCCCGATCATTCCCGTTCGTCCGCCGATCATTCCCGTTAGCCCCGTTGCCATTCCCATTGGCCCCACCACCCCTAGAGTCGGAGGCAAGTCTGAGAGCGTTGAACCGTTGTGCGAACTGTTCTTGGGTCATCGGCATGAGGTTTCGCAACTCCTCTCTGTCCCATACATCTACCGGTGACAAGGGGGATATGAGCACGTTATGATTCTGGAAAAAAAGAATTGCAGTTAGTATACAAACTTATTATTCGATGACGTATTTGTTCTAGTAAAAGTCCCAAAAAGGAGTGAGTAAATAGTCGTATCTTACACTTCACAGAATCGACAGGCAAAACTCTGCATTAGTCAAAAGTGTGCACCTGAGAAACATAAGTCGGTACACGACAGTCAATACTCGACTCTAAATGAACAAAATTCCAGCAAAACTGCATCGCCAGATAAAACTAAAACAAGTCAGTCAGACAAAAATCTGCACTCGACATGCGACATATAAAACTGTACATCTAAAAAATAAAACTGCACACTATCTAGTACTATCTGGAAAGGTCAGAAAACTGGCAAGTTTTAAGCATTAGGGTTGGACTACATCTGACAGCACGGCATCGATTTATTCCGTCGCTCTATCCTTTTCTGTCGCTCAGAACCGACAAAGATAGCGAATAATCCGAATAGCGAATAAAGAATCCTCGAGGCGATAGGCGACCTGTTATCTTTGTCGCTAGTGCGAATGGCGGGTCTGAGCGACAGAAAATGACAGAATAGAGATAGGACGAAGGAAAAAGGCGATTCGGTGCTAACATATGTGGTCCAACCCTTGTTACCGGTCTTGGGGCGCGGCTGGGCCCCGGCGCGGGGGGCGCGCGCCGGTCCTCGTCCGCGTCGGGGTTCTGCAGCCGGTCCATTTTACGCAACTTCTCAAGCTTTTCGGCGGGGTTCAGAACCGGCGGCAAACCTAACAGAGCGACCGGTATTATTTTAATATGACGCACAATACTTAATATTACGTAAACTACTGTCGAATATTTTCATTGGTTATGGTCCGTTTATCCTTCAAAATATATTTTTTTATTTCTTACTAATCGGTACCGACTGAATAAAGAAAATATAATAAAAATATCTTAGGGAGCAATAACATTAATTAATGAATAAATATGTTGCTATGTTTTACCACAGAATATATAATAATACTTAACGTACAGAAGCCCATCCGCGCGTGGGCAATCAAATAATAAGATATTCTCGCGGCAATTAAATTTAATAAAGTACAATTTCAAATTGCACAGCGCTGCGGGCCTATTATTGTATGCACCTTCTCTTTCTGTCGCGTTAGTAGCGTAGCTCCGTCTCAACCGACACGCGACATCCCTCGTGCGCTGGCTCGACTGAGTGAGCCGCGAGCAGTAGGCTAATATAAAAATTTAAGCGCGGAGTGAGTCCCCCCTGGTTTTACCATGAGCGAGGTTGTATGCGGTTTGGTCGCGACGTTGCCGTTCTTCCTCCTGCTGGCGCTGCACGGCGCTGTAGTAGGGCAAGTCGCGCGTCGGCGACGGCGCCGGCGCCGGACGCGGCGGTTGCGGCGCCGGACGTTTCTTGAATCTTAAACCAACCATGTTAGATAAAAATTATGGAACATACGTGTGTCATAGTCGCATCCCGGAAGTACTAAGGCAACGTTCGTCAAAATTCCGATATTTATGTGGTGGAGAGAAAGAGACACAACATATGTACATCTCTACCCACACGAAATATTATAGGAGTACCTTCACTATCATCGAGGTGCGAGCAGTGCAGACACCAAGCTGTTGCTATATGTCGGATAGAATTAATTGTTACATTCAATATTTTAATAATATTTTTAGGAAATTGAATATAAGGAGATCGTGTTCAGCCACCACATGTGGGAGCAACGTCATAATATTGCACAAGATTCCTGGATTCGAAGTCTGCTAGAAACATATGGTTTTTAGTTATAAGCACAATCATTTCTTCAATACAACATGCTACCACAATCTACTGGTTTTACTTCCCAAACCCCAACTACTTCATCTTATCTCAACTGAAACCACAGAATACATAATAGTACAAGTACAGAAGGGACACTCCGCAAAATCATTTATCTACTACTCTTGCTCCGACAAAATAAAGTGCATTTCAGGTTGCACAGCACTCACTCCCTTCCCTACAGTTATATTCATCTAGAAGTTGCCTCTCTTTCTATCACATACTCTCATCTCTTCTTACGACGTTTACGAGTCTTTAATTAAATGAACTGCGTAGCATATCACAAATGAAAAAAAATTGTATGCACTATGGTTAAAGAAAGGTTTACAAAAATGTTGGAACATTTTTGTAAATTATTTAAAGTACGACGCGTGCGACCATACGCTTGGCGGCTCGCGCGTGAGTATCGAACTAAAGACAAGTTTACACAGGGTCAGTATAGAAGTCAGTACCGACTGACTTCAAAATATTCGTGTGGGAATTTCCAAGTCAGCGCTGACTTCATGCCGCTGTACTGACTTCAAACCAATTCACATTGGGTTTTTTTGGGTCAGCGCTGACTTGTCTCGATTTCGGAGTCAGTCGCTTACCTCTTATAAACCAGTGTTTACGTGGTCGAGCCCGCCCCGAACTTATAGCTTTATACCTAAAGTGCGAAGTGTCACTGGCTGAAGGGGCCCTACCGGCTAACTTTTCGACTTCGGTGGGTCTGCCGAGCTTCAACTTAAAACAGATACATCGAAGTAAGGAGTTTCGTATTGTACTATTCGCCGAAGTTATTTAGAAGATATCGATGTTCGTGTGACATCATGAATTGGGGTTCGCCATTTTGGCCCGATTAGGGCTCGATTTATCTGTTTTAATTTGAAGCCCGGCAGACTTTCCAAAGTTCGATGCGTTAGCCGGTACGGCCTCAGGTGAAACTAAATAATTGGTATAACTTGTTCGGAATTTTACATTATAACGAAAGGAAAGTATTCTTCTAAAGGCTCCTCTACACGTCAACACATGCGTCCGCGGAATCTGGAAGGTGTAGATGAATTTCCACGAGCTGTCCACACGTCTGTAGGTCGATCAGTGTATTTTCATTCTGGACAGACGCAACTCGCACTCGCACATTACCTAACGTTAAAAAAATGGATATTGAGACCCTAGCTGCCGCAGCTATTTATTTATTTAGTACTATTATATTGATTTATAGTATACTTATAAATTTTTGTTTTGTGATATTTATTTTTAGGTTTCCACAGACAGTTTTCAGCTTGATATAGCTCAATAAACCTAAAAGTTTCCTCGGTGCTCATATTGTTAGTCAGTTCGAGCGTAAATATTGCGCCAAGTAAAATACAAGAGCACGCATGCACTCTCAATCGCAATTCCGATCAAACTGATGCATCGGCAGACGTGTGGACAGACGAAGGACGTGTGGACAGACGCCGGACGTTCGCGCCGCAACCCTTTGATGAGTGCCTCAAAAACCGACAACAATCGGATTCGAGGCAAACGCATCTGCACACGTTAAATACCTACCACAGACGCGCAAATCTCCTTCTCCACACGCCGGCGGACGCATCCGCAGATGACGTCTGCAGACGCATCTGTTGACGTGTAGAGGAGACTTAAGCTATGTTGTCTGTAGCAAAAATAAAATATGATCTACTTACAATTTCTTAATCGAAGCCTTCGGTCTGTCAGTAGTGTTAGTATTAATTTGAGGCTGGTCGTTGGTCCTCTTCGGCAGTTTTTGTCCGTTCTTAGTTCCGGACTCTAACAAGGCTTTCTGCCTCCAGATCAACTTGGCTTCATCGTTGTCACTGTCAGGGTCTTCTTGCTTCACTTCTGTGTTAATATCTTTGAACCTGACAGCCAGACCGTGCCCGTTGCTCGTAGAAGGTATCTCGGTGGTTCCGTTGAGCTGGTTGTTAGAGCCAGAAGGTCGGCTGGTGGACGGTCCAGCTGAGGTGGATGCGGTGGGAATGTTGGAGGTTTTGGGTATTCTTGTCACTTTGGCCACTTCTTTCTTCGGTGGAGGCGGATCTGTAAGAAAGGTTCTTATTATTGATCTTTGGATTGTTGACTTTTTAGTGGAGAAAAGAAATTGTTTAGATATTCAACTAATAACAATAGGTTTCGATCATATAAACCCTGGGACACAATCCCATACTAGATGTGTTGGAAAAAGTGATTCCAACAGTGCTATACAGTTCGCTTCCGAATACTGCCGCTGCCATATTTGATATTCGACCTTACGTCACAGTAACTGGTTTTAAATTTGGACGGCAGTGGTGGTACTTATCTTATTACATGAAATGCTCACGAGGTCGTCCGCCGTCAATCGGTCGATGGACGCTACTCTTTCTTACGAATCTCTGTCTTACTAACAATTAGAAGAAACGGAATATGGTTGAACGACTAGGTACCGCTAGAGTGGGTCATCAGACGTGTGACCAATTTATTACCCCCCCAACAAGCAAAGTAATCCTATAAAGAAAAATTATAAGTAATTATCTACTAATAACGTTCTTATAAATGTATTGTTCTAGACTTTTTTACTTATAATAGCATTCGACAAGCTTTAACATACTCAAGAGCATTCATTTTTGTATCTTAGTCTTATAGTTTGCTACAAGACTAACGCACAGAACGGTTCCAGGATACTTTTACTTATAGTAACCTTTCACAAGCGTACATACTCTCAAGAGCATTTGTTTTTATTTCACAGTCTTCTAGTTAGCTACAAGAATATCTTGTAAAACACTTACAGGTATAAGTATCCTATAATTGTTTGCAGAAAGATTAAGTAGTCCTGACTGATATTTGATCCTATCGTAGTATTTTATAAGAGAACAAGATATTATAATACACTAAGCTACGCTAATTATAAGATTGCATCGTTATTAGTCTTGTTCAAGATTCTTTTAAGTGTAATTGTACTTAATTAGGGCGATATTAGGTGAAATAACCGTATAAGCTACTAGATAAATCACTTTACTAGTAAACATCTGCCATTTTGTTCTGATACAATTGTTCACCTATTTGTCCAGGTGATGTAAATGAGGGTTCCGCGGTGGATTTTTTTTCACCCTTAGCCCATCATTTGGATAGCGAAGAAGTTGAAGATTTTTTAGAAGAATACGATTTCAATTTCGAGGAAACCACTGAATATGAAAAAAATCGTGAATTACAACAATTGAACAATGCGCTCGTATTATGTAGGTAGTTACTAAATAAAAATATGGTTATATGTACTTTGTTGATACGGATAGTGAAAGATGTTATTTTATTTTTAATAGCAATAGTAACATTCATCTTCCGGGTAATGATTGTACACTAGCATATATTGACAGCCTTGACACCACAATTGTTTTATATTAAGAAGTTTTTTAATATTGATTATGTTAACAATAAAGTGACAGTACAATCTTGAATCAGTGAAACGTCCACAACCATAACACTTTTCAGATAGAATAAAATGTGTCATTGTCCACGGCCATTTATATTCGTTGAGTTTTATAAAGTTATCTTTACTTAAAAAACAGTCAACGTCTAAAAATACCACCATCGCGAAAGGAACTGAAAAACAAAAGATTTTTTTTGTGTGATAGAGTAACCCTTAAACTTTGTCATGCATTCATGACGAGAGTTAGCTGTAATCTAGTGATTTATACGTCTCGTAATTGAATTCTAGCAAATTTAATTTATAGATTAGTAGGCAGATTTCGCGAGGAACCCTAATATGTTATAATATGGAGGCAAGTTATCTGGATTGAAAATGCTATAAGTACAAATTTACCTATAATTGTTCTATAACATACTCAATGCAGAGAATTTTAAAACATGGCGAATGTTCGTAATTATTTTCGAAATATTATTTTAATAATAAATATGCTATGTGCTATTTTTTAAAGGGCGTTGTGAAATTAACAAAATTTTGAGAGATATTTACAATAAATATGACTTCCCCGGCAAGTTCACACACTATAAATACAATATTTTACAATACTTACATGTCCTATGATAATACAAATTATAATAGTATAATAGTGTAAATACATATATACTTACGTTATTTTCTTGTGTTTAACACAATCCAACCGGCCGAAACTCAAATAGATGTTCAGAAGAAAACGTACTTATAACTAATAACTAAGTACATTAGTAGTGCATTATAAACAAGATTGCTCTAGTAATGTTCTTAAGTCACTAACTAATAAGAGTATTTGTGTTTAAAAATGTGTAGTCTCAGAACATTATAGAAGCAATTGCGCTTCCATAAGTGTATTATAATGCTTAGTGACATTCTGCGAGTTGATTATAAGATCGTTATTAGAAACTAATGCTCCTATAACTGCGCCCAAATCCAGCATTGTAACAAACTTCAAGTATCTTATAAGTAAAAAAGAAAGTAGCCTTAAAAAACACTTCAAGTATTGATTTTGCTTGTTGGGCCGAGATCCTGCCCATTTCCTCGGAAGGCACGTTATGCCGTTGATGCCGGCTGCATTTGCATTCATTAATCCACCCCTATGCCCCGTACGAGGTGACCGACGACCTGGTGAAAGTCGCGGGAAGCGGGTCCTGCTTGGATGCGGGCCAAGCAGGACCTGTGGAGTGGAGATGTTTTGAGGGAATCTTATAGCTAACAGGGCTTCAAGCGGCCGACATGATGACTGCTGCAGTAGGATGTTTTATAGCTAACAGGGCTTCAAGCGGCCGACATGATGACTGCTGCAGTAGGAAGTTTTATAGCTAACAGGGCTTCAAGCGGCCGACATGATGACTGGTGCAGTACACTAGAGTAGTCACCGTCCGAGAGCCGCAGGAAGCCGTGGTTGGAGTCGAGGTGCAGCTGGCGGTACTTGAGCATGACCCACTCGCGGCAGTCGGGGCACTGCTCGGTGCGCACGCCGCAGTACGCCTCGTGCGCCGGCAGATCGCCGCGGGGCAGCTCTAACTCGCAGAACCTGGAATAAAGTTCTTCTGTAACTATCATGATCCCTGCCCTTATACCAACTAATTTATCCGCAAATGGGAAGCTCTCATTGTATTGATAATTGACGAAAAATCCGCGACGATTTGATACGCAGTTCATCAAGAACGAACTCTAGCTGATCCCAGTTTATATGAAGTCGGCCAGTAGATTCTTTTCCGTTCTCTCTTGTCACCCATCTTTCACTCTTTCATATCATTCGGTAATCTTTGTATTTAAAAGCATCCGTCCCCTATATTTATTTGTATCTGCCTCTTACAAGTTTATTTCGTAACAAATAACAGAATTATTGAAAGGGACTCATTAGAAATAAAACACTTTTTACGGATTACAGCGCGTATATTATTAATTCAGGTGTTGTTTTGGAATTATTTAGTTTGTATTTATTGGTTTTTTAGAATTCCCGACGTTTCGACACCTTTCCAGGGGCCGTGGTCACGGGAGGACTAAAGCAAAAAGGCTGCTCATATTTTTATGAAATTACCCGCTCGAAATTTTATAAAAATGTTTTCAAGTTTATTAAATTATTTTATAGCTGCGTTCTGATTTTAATAATTATTACCGAATTCGGTAAAATTTCGAGCGGGTAATTTCATAAAAATATGAGCAGCCTTTTTGCTTTAGTCCTCCCGTGACCACGGCCCCTGGAAAGGTGTCGAAACGTCGGGAATTCTAAAAAACCAATAAATACAAACTAAATAATTCCAAAACAACACCTGAATTAATAATATACGCGCTGTAATCCGTAAAAAGTGTTTTATTTCAAATGAACTGTACGCGCGAAAATCTTAGAAGTGTATATTGAAAGGGACTGTTTTGGTATTAGACATTAATGAGAAAGAATGAAAAGCATGTTTCTAGAAGAGTGAAAGACATGAAAGTTGTTTGATAACAGGAACAGAGGTGAAGAATGTGTGATTGAATTAGTCATCATCATCATATCAGCCGCACGACACCCACTGCTGGGTATAGCCCTCCCCCAAGGGTCTCCACGACGATCGGTCCTGCTTGGCCCGCATCCAGCGGCGCACCGCGACCGCGCACCCTCACGTCGGTCCACCTTGTCGGACGGTCGGTTAATTTAATGATCATGTCTTTGACGACCTCCGTGGTCGAGTGGCTTTGTGCACCGGTTTTCAAGGTGTCGCCATCTCTGAGGTCCCGGGTTCGATCCCCGGTTGGGTCAATTTAGAAAACAAACTTTTATATATTGGCTCAGATCTGGGTGTTAGTGATACCACCGTTGTCTCTGATTTCTATAACACAAGTGCTTTAGCTACTTACTTTGAAATCGGAGCATGTGATGAGAATGTATGTGATGTTGTCAAATATTTTATTCATTTAAGTTTGCGTGAATTGTATGATGTCGAATTGTTAGTAAATGCTTTAGCTACTTACTTTGGAATCGGAGCAATGTATGATGTTGTCAAATATTTATATTTATTAATTTTATTATTTTTATGTCTATGCAATGGCTTACTTGCATGTCTGTATGGTGAGTGCGCAGGAGTCGCGCACGTGGTCCTCGAGGTCGGACCCGCACACCTGCTCGCCGCATTTCTTGCACGGCACTGCATAACACACCTCAGCTATAGCATCGTCTTAACAAACTACTAAAGGAAAGTAATACTAATAATAAAAAAATGGGGAATTTCTGAAATAAATCAAATTGGCTGAGTTTTTTTTATAGGTAGGAATAAGCTTCCTTATTAATAGGAAGAAGAATCAAAACTTCCGGTTGCGCGAAAAATTCTAAATAAATAAAATAACTTCGCCTTTGCCAAAGTATGGGAGTATCAGCATAATGGAAATTATTCCTTAGCCACCAACCACCTGCCACAACCATAACATGTATGAAAAAAAAGTTTCGACATAATTAGTCTATGGTTATGTGGAAATATCAAAATTCAGAAACTTTTTCCTATTAATTAGGGAGCCAAAAATTCTGAAAGTTTTTCCATTAATAAGGGAATTATTCTTACCTATAAGAATCTTTTTAACCAATTTGTTTTTTTTTTCAGATTATATTGCCCATAGTGGCTAAAATATTACTACATTTCTGTTAATTGTTTTATATTTATTTATAAATTCACATGCACACTTACAAAGCTAAAGCTCGCACCAGCAGGTTAAACAAAATGTCAGAAAATAATTATATATATCAAATAAAATAATAAAACAATGAAAAAAAAAATATATGATTGTATAGTACAAAATTAGCACTAATAAAGAGTTAGGTTCTACCAAATAGGATAAGACTTGTCCTATTTGGTAAACAATCTTCAAAAGGATAAACAGACTATAGTAAAAATTGCATGTGTGATGCTGAAACATAAGTGAAACCATAGTTCACAGGAAACTAGAACTTGGCAATGTTTACAAATAACTAAACAATAAACTTTGTTTTATAACAAACAAGCAAGTAGAAAATACTCTTTAGATGCTTTTCAATTTTATAATATATTTACCTACATAAAAAGTTGGAATTTAGATAAATAATTTCTTAATAAATTTTTTTTTTGTTGTGTAATATCATGGCAAAAGCAACCGTTGATTTTATCAAGCATAGATCAATAGTCTGCTAAGTTTTATTTAGATCCTAAACATTCCAAAAATATAAATTAGTGCTAAGTATAGCACACCTTAATGCAGTGCGCCTTTGCATCATGAGTATTGTGGTAAACATAATTTAATTGTGTACCTTAGTATTTTAGCAGTTAGTAAAGCCTAAAGTTAGTAGAGCCCATAAAATGGACGTAGTAACTTTTTAGTAACTGTGCCTGTGGTAACTGACTAACACTCTTAATAATTAGTGTAGGTATGGTGTTTAGTGAATGCTAAGTAAAATAATATCAAGACAAGAAGAACAGACAGTTCTAACTTCAAACTACTGTGAAGTCATCAGTGTGCAACAATACCACATCATTATATGTAAGTGCATAAAGTAGAATGTTCAGTATTACATAGTTTATGCATCCTGTCATGGTGGTCTTGCAACTCAGCTACGGGCACCGGCTCCTTGCACACCGGGCACACACGGATGTTGCGAGCACAGTGAACTGTATGGATTGTGAAGTTCACTGCAGGTATGTCACGTTTGCTGTGGAAATGGTGCAAAGATGCTGTAAATGGAACTAAACATACAGAGTGCTTTTGAATTCGAATTTTAATCATGACTCCAAAATATTTACCTTCACATGATTATTAACAATAAAATCATCTAGTGAAATTTATAAGATTAAAGATAACTTATTATAAATAATATACTAGAAAAAAAATAATCGGTACATCAGTTAGAAAAGCATAGGACTGGACTTCTAAAGGTTGAGGTTTCGATTCCCACCTAAGAATATGATCTGGAGTCGAATTTTTTCTAGAATATATTTAGTATTGTTTAAAATTAGCATTGTGAATGCTTAAAAAAACTCGAATTTAAAAATAACATCAATAAAGTCTTAACCTGACCATAGTTATCTCCAAGGAACAAAGGTAAAATCATCCTTGGTCCTATCTAAATCATAAATTGGTGCATATATTGGTAATGTTATCAGAATGTGATTGGAAAGAATATGCCAGCCTCATTTCACTCGTATAAGTTGTAGAATTTAATCAAGTAAGAATATTACAAAGGCAATATTAATGAATTATTTTGCTCCATTTGATGTTTTATATATTTACCTTCCTAAAATAGCAGAATCCAAAATCTACCACATAGAAAATCAGAGTGTACACAACTTTTTTGAAACATGTAGAACATGTTGAAAGTTCTTTGTTGAATGAATTAAAGTGCGAAATGATAAGGCAGTTCCGTGTTTTTTTTTTAAACAATTTACAACACTGAAATGTAAACAGCCGCTTAAACGCACAGGAACAGCTGTATAGCGCACTGTTCTACATAGTCTAAAAATACACCAATAACGTGTGTCGATATAAATAGAATAAATGTTGACACAACATTTAGAACCACTTCGCTTCAGAAACTTACCAATTCGAACAAGTCTTCGACTCGGGTTCATCCATTTTACGAACACAATTCTTTAATTTCAATAAATACAATTTAAAAATTTATCTTTTCATTGGCACCATCTGTAGCCCCAAAGATCCAGTATTTCCGAATGAAACTAGTATTTTTCACGTTGACTTAACTTATGAACGAATTCAATTTCTGTTTTAACATTGTTATCCACCCGCTTTTTATCACTTTTTCTTTAAAACAAAAATTAAACGTTTCGGTTTCGGTAAATCCGGTAAATCCCACCCACTAAAACTTTTTTCCATCACCATAGAGAGAGTACATTATTATTCATTTCCACAGATAACTAACACTCTATGCACCCCCTAAGCAATCAATGCTGCTTGTCAATCATTTACATTGCATCAGCTTGTCAATCACATTTTGATCGTTTTGCTATGCTCTAAAGCTCTAAGGTTTTGCTAGAAGTCTAGAAGCTAGAAGCACTGACATGAAACAATTTTTTGTGTGAAATATATGGAGATCAGTGGCTAGAAGCGATGCTTGACAAGCTTGCAAGACAACAGGGGCTCTATCGGCTAAAAACATCGAAGTTCATGTGAACTGTGTTTTGACAGCTGTATGTGATACATTGCTACTTTGTTTTGACACAAATAAAAACTTACCAAAGAAAAGTAGCAATGTATCACATATATTTGTCAAAACACAGTTTACATGAACTTCAATGTTTTTAGCCGATACCGCCGCTGGTGTGCTTTCCGTCATTTTGGGTGTAGTTGTTTCAAAGTAAACTTTAACCAAACAACCATGGTTGAGTTGCAACCAAGCCACGGAACGATCGAGTTGTTTTTATAACCTAAAAGAACTTAAGATGTCATTAAGTACAAAGTTTTCGTTTTCTATTTTGGAATACGGATAATTTAAACATTCCTATAAACAAAATCAAATAAAATCTTTTTTTTTGAGGAGCACCATGAACAAAAACATCAAAATACAAAATAATGTCAAATGACATTGACATTATGGCATAAGATAAACGTCAGAGCGTTTTTCAACGACCGATTTAGGTGGTTGTTTGGTTGCTGCACTCGGAGCCACGGAACGGGTGAATCTTCGCTCTGACAGCGCTCAGAGTAAAATTTCACCAAGCCACGGAACGGTTAGTTAGAGTGCGCACCCGAGCGCGCTCGAGTGTACTCGAGAGAATCGACGGAACGCACACCGGCGGGTCTTTGGGCTAAAAACACTTAGAAGTAAAAACATAATGAAGTTATTAACTGTATTTTGACAGATGTATGTGATACATTGCTACTTCATTTTGGCGCAAATAATAACTTACCAAAGAAAAGTGGCAATGTATCACATTCATCTGTCAAATCAGAGCGATTACGATAGCATTGTAAGTTAGCCGATAGAGCAGTTTTTACCAATAAATTAACTGGATCAATCTAAATCGAACCGAAACCAAGTACATGCGCGAGCGTCAGGAGAATCTAACCCCCCCCCATTCGTATATTCAAGAAACGATTTTGACACATGCACTTAATGTCAAAATACTACCATCCGTAAGCAAAACGAATCGTTTTCGACTCAGAAAACTTCTGAGGTTTTCGAATATACTACGCGTTCATTGCCGCTACCTCCCGGCCCGCCTCATTGTACCGCACCCCTTGCGTCGTCTTTCTAGTATGGCTAGCAACGCAAAGCTTAATTATTGTTTCTGTTGATTTAATCATTACGTTCGTTATTTGTGTTGTTATAATGATTAAAAGAGTAAAGTTTCTACATTATGGCGAACCTAACTTGTTATATCAATTAATTACACTCTTTGAACAAGAAAAAAATGAAAAACATGATTACTTTTTTGTCTACAGTACCGTTAGCTGTGACGTCTTAACGGTCGTCGACGGCAATCACGAAGTGAACGCGTAGTAGGAATGACTTTAAATGGACAAAGGGACAAAGGTAACGTTGGCAAATACAGGTGTGACAAAAAGGAACAACAGAAAAGTTTCATATTATTTTATTTCATTAACTTTACCTAGATTGGTAGTAAAATTAATAATCATTGCGAAAAATATAACTAAAAACAGGTTACCTACACAAGTAATATTTTCGAGAAACTGAAAGGATGCCTACCCAATCAATGATCATTTTTACCGATTACCACCTAACATACCTACTTAAATGTTAATTTATATCACACACATGCCCGTGCCGCAAAAATACATAAATAATCAATAGAGAACCTGTTCACATAGTGCAACTATTGAAACAAAATATGCTTCTTTTATTTCATTCGGGGTGCGAAAAAAAACGATTTTTATAATAAAATTAAATAATATATCGGATTTTTTTATATATACCGATAAATATCAGATTTATATCCAATTATAATTCCTTTATTTGTATAGAAAAAAAACTTTATTACAAGCCTTTATTACATTTTAAGGAGGTAAATAAGCTGGTAAATAAAGGATATTATAATAAAAATATAAAATTGTAATTAATATTTTTAAATTATTAGTTAGTAAATGGAAAGGACTTACAGAATCACATCATAGAATTATTATCAATGAATCTTCACTCAAGTCAAAATTATTTATTGAGATTGCACATGTTTTATTATAATTGTGATCTTTTATTATTTTCGTGAAAATTCGGCACAACCAAAAACATAATAAGCTAAGCTAGCTATAATAATTTAAGTAATAGCGAACTTTTAGGCAAAAGTATCTAGCCCATTCAGCCATCGTACTATATCATCGTACATACATCGTACTACTGAACAAGTTTTACTATGGGACCAACTCTCAAATCGCGAAAAAGAAAATCAGCTGTTTCATACAAAAATTTGAAAATACCGAAATGTATGAAACAGCTGTTATTTTTTCTCGCGATTTCAAGTTGGTCCCATATTAAAAGTTAATCAGTTTGATGGTCCCTATACCATATTGGGCATCAGGGGTATTTTTGTAACATGGCGTATATCTTTTTTTTAATAATTTTTTTGCTCCACCTGAAAATCAGTGTCGCACAGGCTGTGGCAATAACTGAGGCTGAAGTCCATTTCGGCTGAGTTAACTTTTATTGTTTATTTGTGTACTAACACAGTGTTTTATTGTTTATTTGTGTACTAACACACAAAGTTTACAAAGAAGAGCTTAAACAAACACTAGTTTGTTTAAGCTCTTTGGCTGAATAAAATTTTCCACTTTCACTATATCATTGATTTTTATGAAAAAATCCATGGATATTCATTGATATGTATATCCTCGCACCCCGATTTCATTAACCTATTCCGAAGTAAAAATAAAGATTCATAACAGTTTTTTGTAATTTATCTTTTATTGTGATGACAACTATATACAAAACGTAGTGTACAGTAGCACTACTATTTAAAAAAATACTATGGTAAACTGTTTGTTTATTATGAAACATATTTTTGCAGAAAAAATGAGATAGTTGATTTTAAATTTTGCATTTAACAATTAAAGTCGGACCTGAAAAATAATAATGCAATGCATAATAATAGTGGCGCATTAACATTTGACACAAATTTTATACAAACCATACCACTATATTCTCATAAAGCGTCAAGATTTATACAATCTCATTATATTTAATAAATATTATTTACAGTTGTTACAAACCTCTTTTAAAGCATTTTTATAGAAATGATAAGATGACAAAAAATATCCCGCTCGGTGGCGCTGCTGTAGATGGAGACCTTTTGTACGTGTGCATATGGTTTATTTTTAGGTTACGTCTAAAAACGGTTAATAATAATAATTATTACTATGGAAGCTGGACAGTAAAAGAAATTAAGATTGAAGAAAACAAAAATGTGTTGAATGGAAAATTGATTTATGTATTTACGAAAATTATCTTCCAACATCAAAAATTGATAGCAAACAACAAAATGACAGGTGTACATCTACACTAGCGCCAACTTAGCGGTAGGGCGCCTGCCATTGAATCATTGAAGTCAAAATATTTAGCATGCTATTGAAGGAGTGCTCTACTCAACAACTGCAATGAGTGTTGAGATTTTTCAAAATTTTCCCCCATACATTTTGGTGTATTATGTGTTCACAGTTGTTTTAAGAACATTGTTGCATTGCATTTATGTTGCAAACAGTACAACTTCGATCACAATATACTCATTCATTACAATGATTTGCGCACACATCACGTCAGAGCCAGAGTAGTGCAAAAGTATATTATAATAACAAAATTAGTAATAATTGAATAACTTTTAAATCGACATAGTTGACGAAATTTTATTTATAGTCTAATTATCCTTACTTGTCCTATTTAGTAAACTGACAGTTGTCATACGTCTTTTAAATCGTTATTTAAAAATACGTTAGCTTATAAATCAAATTGCCACTAATAATTAGTAATTTCTTTCGTAATCTATGTGTGAAAAACAATTTGTTGTATTTTACAATAATAAGTTGGGTGAAGATTGTTTACCAAAGAAGACAAGTAAAGACTTACAATGCAATTAATTTAACAATGTACAACTGAAGTGGCTAACATCAGAGCGCTTGTGTTACTCAGGTGCAAAACGAAGTATTTTAATCTGTAAAATTTACTCTTTGCCATAGTTGCTCGAGTGAAGTTGCACTGGATGGATCACTGTCTATTGACAATTTAATCGCATTGAATAAAATGTTCATTTCCACTTTCAAGTCCACAAGGCATCACTTTTACACTTCATATTTAACTCATCACATAGTGGCTTTCTTCGTACACAAAGCAGCTGTTATTCCTTAATTACTTAGCAGTTGGAAAGCTGCTGATCCAAGCTAAGACATAAGCTTTTCCACAATTTGCTTGATTCGTAAGCCACTTTGGAAAGGCAAAGTCCGTGAGTAAGCCATAAGCCCTAGGCCTCCTAGGAGGTTTCCTAGGATGTTTAAAACTGTCCCCTCTGGAAGCCGAGCCCCACGCCTCGCATAGTGTGCGTGGTTGCCCGGGCGACGTCGTATTGCGCCTGCATCGCTTGGAATAACTCCTCTTGTTTCTTTATAGGGTCCGCTACTGGGGCTTCGGTTTTTACTGCCGCTGGAAAAGTAATGTGTTCAATTAAAAGAAAACACTAATTTCATTCAAAGATTTTTAAAATATTGAGGCAGCAACAAGAAAGTAGCGGGAGAGAAACGACTGTCATAAAGTACAATTTCAAATTGCACAGTGCTGTGTACCTATTATTATTATATAAGCAGCTTCAAAGTGCTTCTCTTTCTGTCGCGTAGCTCTGTCTCAACCGACATATTTTATGTCATCCCTTGTGCACTCGCTCGACTAGTCAGTCGCGAGCAGCAGGCTAGTATATTTAAGCGCGGAGTGAGACCACCCTGTTACTATACAAATATTAAAAGCTTTGCTGACCAATGTAAGTGCTTTTATATGTGTTTTTGTATTGTCTTGTGGGTAAAGGTAATAAATTGTTTATTTATTTATTTGGACAACCAACAAGTACATACACCCTTACATGCTATGAATTACATTATATATTTAATAACTATTCATGATGTTGACTTATTTATAGGCTGCCATGGAAAGCATTAACTGAATCAATTGGGATGGGGGCAGGAAGCATCCCCTATGTTAAATTAATTCTACTTACCTAAAATTACTAATATTATTATAACGAAAACAGAAAGAAAAAAACCAAACAATGGAGATATGTGCGATAATTTAAGTGCCGAGTAACACAAATAATTGCTTTTCAAATGCAGGCAATCGTAACGTAAATATATCCACCACCTTATTTCTACTCATCATCCCCCTACCCTTATCCCAATTTATTTGGGGTCGGTGCAGTGTGTCATTCTCTTCCATTCCTTTCTGTCACTCGTCATCTCCTCATCCACTCCCTTTACATTCATATCATTCCTCACACGATCCATCCATCTTTTTTGCGGTCTTCCTCTTACTTTCCAACCCTCAACATCCATATTCATTACTCTTCTAGTAACATGCCTTTCATCCCTTCTCATAACATGCCCATACCAAGCCAGACGATTCCCACCTTATTTCTACTATCAGTATTATACTGTGACTGTAACCTATAAAGAGGAGAGTTAAGGCCTAGGTTAGTTTTGCAACGATTAGTAGAGAACAATGAATATCTTTATTGAAAGTTAGTTTTTTTAGCAGTTGGGGACAATTTACATTACGATTAACTACCTCGTGGAGAAAAGTTAGGTCTAGGTTTTCACGACATTTTTAAGAGACATTAATTTAAAGTGTATTAAACGATGGTGTTACTAGTGTAGTTTGTATTAATAGTGCTAGTTACCGGGGTCCTTGATGCCCATGAGGCGCATGAACTTGGTGGCCTGCTTGCCGTCGTTGTCCTGCGCGAACCGCGCGCCCGACCACTTGGCCGCCTCGTCCGCCTCCGACTTGCCCTTGTTGGCCCACAGCAGCTTGCGCTTCTGTAACTGTAGTCAATACATATTACGATTTGGAACGACATGCCACAGATTAAATAATAATAATGCTTATACAGTCTTTAGTAAACATTGCATACATTTCTAAAAGGTCTGCAATGTTTACTAAAGGTACCTGTAGGTATCTGTTCCGGCAGTAGTAGGTACCTGTACCAGCAGTAGTAGGTACCTGTTCCAGCAGTAGCAGGTACCTGTTCCAGCAGTAGTATGTGCCTGTTTCAGCATTAGTAGGTACTTGTTCAAGTAGTAGTAGGTACTTGTTCCAGCAGCAGTAGGTACCTGTTCCAGCAGCAGTAGGTACCTGTTCCAGCAGTAGTAGGTGCCTGTTCCAGCAGTAGTAGGTACCTGTTCCAGCAGCAGTAGGTACTTGTTCCAGCAGTAGTAGGTGCCTGTTCCAGCAGTAGTAGGTACCTGTTCCAGCAGCAGTAGGTACCTGTTCCAGCAGTAGTAGGTGCCTGTTCCAGCCGTAGTAGGTACCTGTTCCAGCAGTAGTAGGTGCCTGTTCCAGCAGTAGTAGGTACCTGTCCCAGCAGTAGTAGGTGCCTGTTCCAGCAGTAGTAGGTACCTGTTCCAGCAGTAGTAGGTGCCTGTTCCAGCAGCAGTAGGTACCTGTTCCAGCAGTAGTAGGTGCCTGTTCCAGCAGTAGTAGGTACCTGTTCCAGCAGTAGTAGGTGCCTGTTCCAGCAGTAGTAGGTACCTGTTCCAGCAGTAGTAGGTGCCTGTTCCAGCAGCAGTAGGTACCTGTTCCAGCAGCAGTAGGTACCTGTTCCAGCAGTAGTAGGTGCCTGTTCCAGCAGTAGTAGGTACCTGTTCCAGCAGTAGTAGGTGCCTGTTCCAGCAGTAGTAGGTGCCTGTTCCAGCAGCAGTAGGTACCTGTTCCAGCAGTAGTAGGTACCTGTTCCAGCAGTAGTAGGTGCCTGTTCCAGCAGCAGTAGGTACCTGTTCCAGCAGCAGTAGGTGCCTGTTCCAGCAGTAGTAGGTACCTGTTCCAGCAGTAGTAGGTGCCTGTTCCAGCAGCAGTAGGTACCTGTTCCAGCAGCAGTAGGTACCTGTTCCAGCAGTAGTAGGTGCCTGTTCCAGCAGTAGTAGGTACCTGTTCCAGCAGTAGTAGGTGCCTGTTCCAGCAGCAGTAGGTACCTGTTCCAGCAGCAGTAGGTACCTGTTCCAGCAGTAGTATGTGCCTGTTCCAGCAGTAGTAGGTACCTGTTCCAGCAGTAGTAGGTGCCTGTTCCAGCAGCAGTAGGTACCTGTTCCAGCAGCAGTAGGTACCTGTTCCAGCAGTAGTAGGTGCCTGTTCCAGCAGTAGTAGGTACCTGTTCCAGCAGTAGTAGGTGCCTGTTCCAGCAGTAGTAGGTACCTGTTCCAGCAGTAGTAGGTGCCTGTTCCAGCAGCAGTAGGTACCTGTTCCAGCAGCAGTAGGTACCTGTTCCAGCAGTAGTAGGTGCCTGTTCCAGCAGTAGTAGGTACCTGTTCCAGCAGTAGTAGGTGCCTGTTCCAGCAGCAGTAGGTACCTGTTCCAGCAGCAGTAGGTACCTGTTCCAGCAGTAGTAGGTGCCTGTTCCAGCAGTAGTAGGTACCTGTTCCAGCAGCCTGGCGGAGGCGGCCTGTGGCGCGCAGTAGGCGGGCCCGGCGTCCCCGGCGGCGGCGCGCAGTTGCTGTGCCGTCGCCATTGAACCGTCCGGCGTCTTAATCTGTAGACCTGTCACACAAAATAGTTGTCACAATCAGACAAGCCCCCGTATTACAAGCTCTTACGCCTGTAGCACACCTCCGACGCGAAGCAATGCCAGCAAAAACGCAGTAGTTCCGACATAAATTGTCTTGTACGACAAGCGAAACAGCCTTTTCTAACGCATTGATTCAACTATAATGCTGTCTCTTTCTCACGCGATTTCGCCGATCTGCTCGGACTCCCGGATCACGTCTCCGCGTTCGGTCCGCCATTTTTTGCTGTTCCGCGAGTGTTAGTGGCAGTGGACAAAAATTACAAACCACTGGGTAAAAAATATTTTATCTTTTCTGTGAAATGGTGAAAAATGAAACTACTATTCAGCCACACATTTTGAAATGTACTTAATGACATTTAGATTTTCAATATTGTTCACCAACACTCGTGACAAAGAATACGCCTTAGCATTGTTGATGTTTCGCTACCCGAATCGCGACTAACTCTGTTGGACAACAGAACTCGTGTAGCGGTTTCGCATCATCATTTTCGCGGCGGAGGTGTGGTACCGGCGTTAAAACTTGTCAAGTTTATGAATTTGCTATAGCTCAACCTTTTCGTTGTACTTTAATAGCCATTTAAAAAACTGACAAGTTTTTTGTAATACCGAGAACAGAACTTGGCTATAGCGATACCACACTACTGACGAGTGTTTCAGAGGTGAAATGCGGGCTTGCGATTAGATCAGACCAATCCACACAAACAAACAACCAGAGATATCACATAAATATCATAATCGCTTTTTTTTTACAGGGCAGATACTAAACCACAATACAAACACATATCACTGCAAACACACAATAATCAAGTCAATACTCACCCATTTTCTCCATAACTTCTAGCTTCTTATTGACTTTGTAAGACGAGGGCCGGTAGTCGCCAGAGCTCGAAGGAGGCGAACCGCGCCGATCATTAGAGCTATACAAACATTGGTCAATATTTAATTTATTTGCTTAAAACAAGCACATGTTTTGCTAATTAAAAGTAGCATGCAAATATAAGAGGAATTAAGATACACATGACGACGGCACCTCAGACTATACATGTCGACATGAGACTGCCTTTATGCCCTACGTAATAAAAGCTGTTTACCCAGTTTAACTGTATAACCTGATGTGCTGTCGTGTGTACAAATCAATCTAAAAATATTAATTAATTACATTTATTCGACGTCAATAAAGATTTAAATATTTTTTTTAGTACAATCTGTGTTCATATCAAGAAATGATTGAACATCGTAAAAGTTTTGCTCAGTAAGCTACTTGAACTATCTATTTTTATACATGCATTGTACAAAATATACAAGTTAATGATTCTGAAAAGTAAAAAGTATAACAAAACCTTGTCAGTGTAGTATATTTGGAAAACACATATCACTAATGTTATTACTTTTTTAATTATTTAAAAACGTTTCGTAAACTTTTTATAATAAAACAGAAAGATAAATGTTTCAATTTTATCACACAACAAAATGCTGTATGCAAACAATCAACTTTGAACTTAACGTCCACCACTATAAGGTTTAAAACATATTTTTGGCATAAAGTGATGTAGTTACCTGGAGGAAGGCGGAGGGAAGGCGGCGCCCCGCGACCGCGACCGGTCGCGCCGCTCGTGCCTGTCGCCGTGGCCCCTGCCCACCAAACTTGCACTTTATACAGGGTGTTACAAAAATACGTAATACCGAAAATGGTATACAGGGACCCATCAAACTGAACAACTTTGATTATGAAATGGGACCAACTTTGAAATCGCGAAAAAAAAATCAACGGGGATAAATACTGAGGAACTAAATAGCCACAAGCGACTGTACTAAAATCGTTTGATTGGTTGTTTCGAATGTCAAATATCATATCTGACGTATTTTAACCAATCAAAACCATTGATAGAGGTCGGGTCGCCGCTGGCGCCATCTGAGATTAGCCTTGCGTGATACACCCCATTGTATCCTGAATCCAACAAATTTTCCCTATGTCTAAATGTCACTTCTATCTAAGATAGAACAAAAACCGAGCGCGTCATTTTATTTTTGTTTTTTATAAACAACATCAACACTCGAGACAAAACTATCTTTTAATACAAATATTTTTTATTGATGAATGGTTGCGGTGAGAATGATCTCATTTTGATTCTATATTACAATGGCGTAAACCACATAAACTGACCTTTTCTCTTCAGACCGTCGACTATGTCTGTCTCTGTCCCGCTCGCGGTCTCTATCGCCTCTATCTCTGTCGCGCCTGTCACCACGATCCACAAATCTGTAAATAAGAGTTTAGTTCAAAAGCAGTAGTAGCAAATGAGCCAACCATAATCAATCAACTCGGCAGCTGGATGCGTCGTATAAAGTGACAAATATGTTAGTTCTTTTTCTCAAAAACTTCCAGTTTCCGAGTCTCACGTATAGTGAAAGCGATGTCGAATGATTTTGGTTTGTATTTATTTAAAAAATATTTTGTTTTGTATTAAAAAACAAAGGATTTGTTAACATGTTCATTGCCTAATCTCTCGACGTCACGACATTTCAATGTGGCCCTTCACTCGAGGTAGATTGATAAGATCATACTATTTGTTTTATGCAAATGTAATTTTAGAGGCCCCTAAGGAAAGAAATACCTTATATCAGAAAATGTTCTTTTGTGGTAAAGCAGATACGGCTTTAAAAAAATTAAAACACTGTTTAATTTAGACACTGTTTAAATGTGATGCCGTCTCTTGTAAACAATATTGACAAAAAAGTGACAGCATTAAATTTAAACAGTGTCTAATAGTAAGTTCCTTCTGAGTAGCTTACTTGACAGATCATTTGACAGTTGTGGTATGAATAATATGTCAAATCATCTGTCAAGTAAGCTACCCAGAACTTTTTTTTTATTGTGAAACAGGCACTAATAGCCGAATACTCAAACGATACTCAAAGTTAAGTGACTTTTGAGTATTCGGCCATCAATCTTATACAGTCAACCAATATCGATACCTGGGCGAGACGGCGTCCCTGGCGTCGTGCGAGCGGCGCGGCTCGAGGCCGGGCGGGGGCTCCCCGCCGAACGGCTTCAGATCCATCAACGCCGGCACTCCCTACCGACAACATATACTACCATGACACACATATACCCGTTAACACACATACTCGTAATCAAGAACAATACTCAAACGACCCTTGCCTATGTGAACGCACTGCGATAAAATAAAGCTCTGTGATTGGTACGTTTGTTTTACGTATCACGTCACGTGTGATTACTCGTTCAGACGCTGTGCGTCCGCGGGCACTGTGAGACCTCATGCCTGTAGCACACCTCCGCCGCGAAACAATACCAGACATGATTTGTCTGTTGTACGACAAGCGAAACAAATGCGAAACAGCCTGTCCTAACGCATAGATTTAACTATGATGCGGGAGTTTTTGGCGCCATTTTGTCGAGTTCGGTTTGGTTTCTATTTTAATTATTTTCAAATTGATTCATAGTGGATATTGTGTCTTAAAATTGGTGCAGTTATATGGTACAAGTGTCTACGCAACTGAACAATATGTGAGATAATTGATATAGGCGCGATCTTGGTTGTGTGAAGCTGAGACTTTTATTGAAGTGGTGGCTTCCTCGGCAGAACTAACCGAGTAAACTGTCTTGATATACTTGGTGCCAAATGCTCCAAGCAGCATCGGAATGCGATGCACCCGCATTCTAATGAAGAATTAAACAATATCTACCAATATCTACCACTGAACTATTTAACACTTGACACTGGCAAAAATTACTTCCAAGAGGAAAGTAGATTGCCATAACAAAAAAAAGAAGAAGAACTATGATGCTGTCTTTTTCACGCACGATTCCGCCCGATCGGGGAGGTGTGCTACAGGCGCCATAGTAATGTTTTTGAATACGAGTGTCACAGCGTCCCATCTACCTTAACAAGTAATATGTAAAACAATCGAACCAATCACAGAGCTCTATTTCAAGGCAGTGCGTTCTCATAGGCAAGGGTCGTTCGAGTATTGTCCTTCAATACACGGGAGAGTTAATTTAAACTATACTGGTTTGTTTCTGCTTTGTAAACACAAAGAAACAAATATTGGAAATCCTGTTTCACGTTTCGGACAGTACCTTCTGGCATAATTTAAACGGAATTTCTATGAAATTACCTACCAGGTAATATAGTTGGAACTTGATCGGAATCTATGAAATGTTGTAAACTATTGTACATGTTTTATCTCACGAACGCCGCACAGGTGTTGAATGCTTTTGAGGCCATGTTAATTAGGTCAACACTTATTTAAATTTAATATTTAAGAGAAAACAAACAATGTAACACATTACAACTTGAAAAAAAAAAGTTTAGTTAGAACCAAAATGAGCGGGTACCTTGTTATCGGCTTGCCTGTCGTCGGGCCGGTCGCCCAGTAGGCCGCGCTTCGCCCCGCCTTCGCCGCCGCTACCGCTTCCGCTGCCGCGCCCGCGGTCACTACGCTCCACCCTGATGTAAATAGCACTATTATTTAGTTTATTCAGTGGCAATAGATGCTTATAAGATCCTATGCCGTGACATAACACCAAGGAATTATACTAGACAATTTTAGAGTTCAAGGAAACCCCACTTAACAATGTTCAGTATGAAGTTTATTTATTTATTTATTTAAATAGGCACACTGACAGCAATACATATCCAACATTCACTTATTTTTGTGATCGATATCACTCATTATATGCTTGCCACTTAGGAGTGTACACAGCATTCAATACAATAGACTCCCAAATCACAGGTCAGGGTGATATATTATAATTATGTAGGTACATTTAAATTCAAATCGTAATTAAAATAAATTAAAATTAAGACTGTAAACAATAATTAAAATCAGAATCACAATAAATATCAAAGTTAAAAAAATAGAATAAAAATAAAATAAATTAAAAATAATTGAAATAACAATTCGAGACAATATTAAAATTAGAATTAAAATCAAAATCAGAATAAATATAAAAAAAAAAAAAACATTTACAAAGGCAATAAGTAATTATATTAGAATCAAAATCAAAAAATACAAAATTTCAAAAACTAGTGGTTCAAAATGAGGATGATGACTGAGCAGCTTGCGTCTGAACTGCATTTGAGAATCATTGAAGATGTCAATATCTGGTAATTTGGCATTCATATCATTGTAAGTTGAGCAAATTCTAGAGAGTGGATGATGATGACCCAAATTGGTTCTGCATCTAGGTAGACTGAATGTTTTAGTCAGCGGATGGCGGGGGTAATTGTAAGGAACCGATAATTGTACCATGTCAAGAATATTTGAACATTTGATTTTATTACTTAAGATTTTATGTAAAAACACTAAATCCGCAACAGTTCGTCGAGATCTTAAGGTTGACATTTCGAAAAAGGACAATCGCTGTTCATATGGTTGTTTATGAGTTATACCAGGTGAAAGAAAAGCAAGGTGGCGAGTAAATGCTCGTTGGATACCTTCTATACGTTGAGATGGAGCAGAGTAGTAACTAATATTAGTGTTTCGGATGTATTGAAGTGGTGTGCTTTGTAGTTGAACCAGGCTAAAATAATAATTCCAATACAGTTAATGCAATGAGTGTGAGTGTTATTCAGTAACTTAGTATTATATAATACTAAATAACATATTAGAAAAATTACGACTCGCACCAGATCATGTTCTCGGACGGGAATCGAACCCGCATCCTTTGGATATCCGGTCCAATGCTCTGACCGCTGAGCTACCGAGTCTCTAGTGGGAACGTCGAATTTCTTCTAGTATATCAACTCTTACGCTGCAAGCCAGCGCCATCTCACCAATTTAAACATTCAATTGAAATCTTTCCAGATATTTTTAAACAATCGATTAACCCATTTGCGCCCAAATAACTTCGCCATAGAAAATTTATTTTTTGTTTATTTTTATGTAAAGTTATAAGTGTTTATACGGAAAATGGGAATTTATTATTTTTTTTATTTTTTGTTTTTGGAAAAATAATGCCGTCCTCAAATGGGGCCAATGGGCTCATGTGGTATGAAATTTTTCGAAACATTGCTTTTCAACGCATAACGTTTTCAGACACTTTTTACACTGCCAGCGCGCTTTTTTGTGGCATTCTGCACATCGCAGTTGTTGACACAGCTTTTGGGGGTAATGGCCAACACCATCGTATCGCAGACTTGGAATTACTGAAGCTGAAGGGCATACAGTTTGTGTTTTCATGTGTCTCAAGTAGTGGCGAGCGATATAGCGGCGAAACTGAAGTTGATCAAGCTTCGTTTCGTTGGTCAAAAGATGTAAACGCCATGCATTGGCAATTGTTAGATCCAGCATATAGGTAAAAAGAATCCACCACCATTTTTTTCCTCGAATAGCTGTACGGTAAAGTGAAATGGATTGGTCAGCTTGATCGACTCCACCCATGCCCTTATTATAGCTTTGGAATACTTTTGGGATGCCGACATCGACTTTCTGTTTAGCGATGGAGCACCATCTCTTTACTTTTCCTAGAGGAAGAACACTATCATAATTAGTACCCATAGTACAGACGCTGTTATCAAGCCAACGAACAAATAAAATTTGGTTGACAGTATCAAACCTATAATCAAAATCAGCGCGGTTTTTCTTCTTCATATCTTTGATAGATAACAGTGGACACTTATTAGTCCTTCCCTCACGTACAGTGCCTGTTGCCCGATAGCCATTTTGTCCTAGATCTCGTAGCAAATTGTAACTAGTAAAAAAATTATCGAAATAGACAATGTGATCATTTGGATTGGTTTTCAATATATCAAGCAAATTCTTCACTACCCTTGTGCCCAAAGGCTCAGTATTTTTATCTGTAGATTTACCACAATATATATATCAAATGCATAGCTGTAACCGTCAGAACTTGTAATCATCCAATTCTTATAACCGAATCGCACTGGCTTTCCTCTTATGAATTGTTTGGCCGGATGTCTCCCAAAATACTTGACCATCGATTCGTCTACTGATAGATCTTGATGAAACACACCAAACTGTAAAAAATTCTTTATAAGAACATCAGCGAGAGGTCGTACTTTGAACATTTTGTCGGTAGTAACAGCAGCCGTAGTATTGTCACAGAGATGTAAATATTTCTTTATTTCAAGGAATCTGTTTCTTGACATTGATCTTGAAATAATAGAAACATTGCAGTCTTCGTCAAGAGACCAGTACAAGCGTTCTCTTGGCAGTGAATGATAACCTGATAGAATTAGAATACCAAAGAACGTTTTCAATTCTTCGGCAGACACCCTGAAGTCATGTTTATTATTTTGTGCAGCGTAAAGCTGCGAGTACTGAATAATCATATTCATGACTTCCTCGTCAAAAAATTTTTCAAAAATATTTACAGGATTCTGGTTTTTCAGTACTTCTTTCAAATTTGCAAGCCTGGTGTGTACATTTCCCTCAGTAGACGCAATAGAATCATAGGAAGGATCACACTTTCGCCAACGAGGATCTTCAGAATTCATTCTGGGCCTTTTATTTGCAGCTAAAGGTTCGTCATCGCTACTATCCCACTCTTCTTCATCTCTACCTACAAAAACTTCAACTCTTCCTGGTATGTCATTTGGGAGATTACTCTCCTGAATGTTGTCATCGTCACCTTCTTCCTCGTCAGTAAGGACACTCGGATCAGGAGGAAGAGCCCTATATCTATCTCATCGTCGGAAATATCATCAGCCATAACAGCTTCCAATGCTTCCTGAAGCCCATGGTAATTATTTTGGCTGACAAATGAACGACGCGACATTGTTTACAAAAATGTACCTATGGACAAAAAACGAATAATTACACCCCTGATGTGCCCAATGGCCCCATTTAGGGACACCGTTGAAAATAGCTATAAATAAATGTATAAAATAAAAGTTTATACAATTTTATTCCATCATTTTATCGTTCACAATATATATAACTACTTTTCAATAAAAATAAATTATATAGTCGAAAGTACAATTACAAAAATATTACTTACTTTTCTGCAACGAAAATATTACTAATTGTCTTCAATAAACTGTAAATATTATCACTTTTATGTACTTCAACTTTAATTATTTGTAAATTCTTTTAATAATGACTATCACTCTGCAAATGTACACCTTTATTACAAAGATAATTTTAAATATTAAAGAATAGTGGGTACTTTCAGAAGCGTCCTCAATTGGGCACGGCGGGCATAAATGGGTTAAGATGAGAAAGCTATATAATTTTTAATTTTGATATTTTGGCATTCACAATGCTATTTTTATATAATACTAATATACTAGAAAAAATACGACTCGCACCATCTTAGTGATGTGTTATAAACGTAGCAAATACCATTGATCTTCTCGCTTATTACTAACCTAGTATTACCTACTGTACTGTATTCACCTGTTGTATCTGTCATCCCTGCGTGGCGAGCGGCGATCCCTGTCGGGACGCGGACGCTGCGGCGAGTCGCGGCGACGGTCGCGGTCGCGCCGGTCGCGTCGCCTGTCGCCGTCTCTGTCGCGGTCGCGGCTGTCATCTGCACATTGTACAAATGCTGCAATCACTTCAGTAAAGCGGGGGCTAGATCTATATTATTGTGGCGTATTGTCTTCGTGTCGCGTTAAGTCACGTATCATGATCGATAGTCTGAACGCAAACGATATGCGTACCTAACTTTACATTAAAGAGAAAAAAAACGAAAAGTTTGCTTGTGTTAGGCAGCATCGCACTTCCATAGCATGGTTACAATAGACTAAATTTAAACAGTTACCAACAATGGTACTTATAATAAATGTAAATAAATAAATATTTGACAACATCACATACATTGCTCCGATTTCACTTGTGAAAGCACTTGTGTTATGGAAATCAGAGACAACGGTAGTATTACAAACACCCAGACCTGAGCCAATATAGAAAAGTTCGTTTTTTTTTTTAAATTGACCCATCCGGGGATCGAACCCGGGACCTCAGAAATGTCGACACCTTGAAAACCGGTGTACAAAGACACTCGACCACGGAGGTTGTCGATAATTTTTAGTACACGATACTAGTCATAACAATATGCTATAAAACATAACCCTTTCCTTGCAGTCGGGTAAAAATATAGTAAGTTAATAATGCATTTTCAATATCCAGCGAACTAAAATCTATGGAACAAGCATTCCGCTCAAAAACTAGCACCGCGCAAAATTACATCCAAGTGGACGAGGTTAAAAAATGCTGGCATTTAGTTATGCAGCACAAAGCGACTGAACACTAGTTGCATAGTAACGACCATAATCTGTATACTCAGATATTTTTATATACGTTATCTCTGCATCTTTTTACTGCCTTCTTTGAGTCTTTTACACCATTTGACTACACAGGACGTCATTTCTAATAAACTCTCTCTTTTCTTTAAAATACGAACTGGAAATTACTGCAAAGAACGATAACGTCTGTCACCGGGCGCGTGGCTGGCCCGACTAAATGCTGTGCGGGTTGTAATTTTTTGCCCCGTAGTGCCATTTTTTAATCAATATTTGTTTGCAATCACACTTCCATAGATTTAAGTTCGCTTTCCATACCTGACCCCCTGCGGTCCTCCCTGGACGCGTGCGAGGGCGCGGGCACCGCCTGCGGCAGCTCCGGCTCCGACTCCTGGGAATCCTGCGACAAGGTACGCGAGCCCTACATACCACAAAAAACAAACGCACTTACAACAGACACAAATACATCTTATTCAAGGGGGTCATATTGAAATAAAACGCTCTTTGTGGCTGGGGTAAACAAAGAAAAATTAGTCTTTGAATTAATAATATTTTTCTATTTTCTATCAGTACAGTTCTGTTCCCACTTGTTGTACTGGGCAGTTCTACCGTAGAACTAATGAGACTGTTTCCCATTATAGTAGTAGCAATATCTCGCTGCACGCGGGGCAATAAAAACCGGCCAAGTGCGAGTCGAACTCGCGCACGAAAGGTTCCGTACCATTATCTATAAAAGCGAGCAAAAATCAAGGTGTTTGTTGTATGGCAGCCCCCTTAAATATTTATTTTATTCTGTTTACTAGTATTTGTTTATTATAGCGGCCACAGAAATAAATCATCTGTGAAAATTTCAACTGTCTAACTATCACGGTTCATGAGATACAGCCTGGTGACAGATGGACAGACGGACAGCGGAGTCTTAGTAATAGGATCTCTTCCGATCCGATTCTTCTTGTCTTCTTTTAAATGAACTGCATAGCATATCATTAAAGGAAAGCGATTGTACATACTAATGATAAGAGAAAAGCATACAAAAATATTGGAACATTTTGATAAATATCTTAAGCGACAAACGACTAGGCGCGCGATCACACGCGACGCGGCGAGCGTGTGAGTATCGAACTATGCGACCCTGCAGAAGCGCGGCAGCCATCTACATTGGCCCGATCGACCGGTCAAGCCCGCTGCATACTTATAGATTCACACCCTCTGGGCACGTGGTCCGACTTCCTTTGTTCTACCGATCGTATCTAAAGGACGGAGTGTCACTGGCCTGTCTATGGTTAAGCTGCCCAGTAGAATAAGTGGGAACAAAACAAAATTGAATCGTTTTTGAAAACTAGTTTTAGAAACTTGATGAAAAAACCAAATTATAAGAAAGTAGTATATAATTTGTCCGTCTTGACTGTTTTGTTAAGTTGTAAAGAAGGTTTTATTTCTAATTATTAGGGATGGGTTATGGCCGGTTTACATTAGCTTAGTTGTTAGTAGAGTGCTTTAGGAGAGTGCATTAGTAGAAACGTATAAACGATCGTATTAGTGACTAAAGCGAGTAACGTTCTAGTAGTTCTGACATTATTTTTGTTTCGAGTACACGCCCTGCGCACCCGCTCACCGCTCATGCCCCGCGCGACACTTCTCGCTACTGAAAGCATGTAAATCGATATTTTAGTAGCGTATTAGTAGAGTGCATTAGTCAAATGACACTCTACTGGAAGAAGTGTAAGCACTCACTGGAAAGGGCTAATATCGTGTTTTGCGAATGTGGTGTTATGAGAATATGATATTCAGCGACGGAGGGAACAAAACTACTAATGCACTCGCATTCGAGTATGACTCGCACTCTACTAAAGCAATCCACTAACAACTAAAATAATGTGATCCAGCCCTCATACATATCTACATAGGCACAAGTTTATAATTGCCTAATAATGAAAATAGTTTTGGATGTAATGTCTATCCTTGCCTTGGTAAAGAATATCATAAATATTCTGCAGAATTTCAAACATACAAAAGTATTTCTCAATCTGTACTGCTTAAGTAATCATTGTTTAAATAGTGCAATTTCAACAGCCAACTTATGGTGTCCATTGTTTTATAACAACAAAATAAATAATACAAACCATATCTGAATAAAACATTAATTATTATTATCTTCTTTTAGTTAATAGACCAGCACCACCTATATAAATTATATATTAAATAACTTGAACAATTTAGTATAAGATAAACACAATTACTTTTTCATAGTAAGATTAAAGGAAATGAAGCATAATTGGTTTTCTTTTTATCCCATAAATAGGGGATATAAATAAAAGGTATCCAATCAAAAGTCGGCCTGTAGCTAAGTACTTACGTGGGCGATGTTACAATGTCAAGCGTGGAGCCCTCTGGGTCGGTCACCTCGGCGGGGCCACGGCGGAGTCGAGGGGGGTATTTGACTTTGTTTTGTGTCAATTTACAAATGGGTAACATATAAAATAATAAAAGTGTTAATATCATCGTTGAAAACAGCGCAATCTTTTTGTTTTTATTTTATATAATATTTTATATAACTGTTCAAATACTTAAGAGCAAAAGACAGAACAGATGCAATAATGTTTAATGTAAACTAAATGCCGATTGCATTGGCCGTGTCTAGACGGGTGAATGGTAGCGATGGTTGGTATTTACCTCACTCATGTCCATGTTGACGTCATCGTAGTTGGTGTCGTCCTCACGGCGGGTCCTCATAGCCCCCACCTAAAATACCAGTCTATTGTCAAGCAGAGAATGTTGATTAATATCATATACTTTTGTTACAGCACTTTGTCAAAATATCTGGCTGGTAAGTACGATGATTACCGAAAGTCTACTTCTATTAAAATATTTTTATTTTATTTTTATAATATGTGAAACTTGTGTTTCTTAGATTTCTACAGAAGATTAAGAAATATACGTTTTTTCGTTAACCAGCCAGACATAGTTCAAAGTGCACTTGCAATTAAAGACAAAAAATATTTTTTACAGTTATATGATCATACTGTAAAGATTATTTTTATACTACAATACCTATATACTACATACATATATTTATAATCACTTATCAGAGTCAAATATTTGAAGACAGTACACCAATACTATAAGAAACATCAAGAATAATGAAACAGAAATGTGGTAATAGGTGATATGTGCTCTAAGTGCAAAAAAACACTAATTTTAACAATAATATTGATTACTTTGGTATATTTCCTATTTTAGGCATTTTAAGTGCCTCAATTTGACTCTGACTGTACTAACTAAATCCTAAAGTTATAACTCATTTAAAGAAAGTGATTAAAAATGGTGGCATGTGATAAACTTTAAGGCCCCGCACAGTCAATAATAATAATAAATCAAGTCTTAGAAGTGTAAATGCTTGGAAATTTTCATACAGAGCCATCTAACCCCAAACTAAGCCAAGCTTGTAATATGGGGGCTAGAACAGATATACTTTTTGAATATATAAATATTATACATAGCAAGCAATCACCCAGACCCGTCACAGATGTTAAAAATCATCATCAATTTCTGCCTGACCGGGAATCGAACCCGGGACCTCTTGCGTGGCAGACCGGCCATGTTGACCACTCGGGCCGTCAAGATAAAAAGAGTTTAGCCGTTCACGTACTTTAATTGTACTGACTAATGGTGTGTTCTGACTGCCTGCTGCGCTATAAAGTTATAAACATTACAAAGAACTCCGAACGCAGAACTCTTTATCTGCATGGGGCCATGACGGAGCCTATATGAGTGCAAGTGAGTAAAAGGGGAGCATGGAGGTATTGTGTGAGCTAGAGGCAATCAAAAGCACCACCACTTCTAATCCCATTAAAATTTACTGAGTCATAAAATAGAAATTATAGAATGGCAATTAATTGAGATGACCCAGATTCAAAAAAACTATGTGGATTCTGCTAAAGGCGCCTGTCTTACTAGGCACCTGGCTTTGGTTACTATACCTTCTACATTACTTACAATTCAACTACATTGAACCAAAACCTTCACATCAAACATTCAACCACTACTGACCCTCATTTAAACAACTGAGGAGCGTCGGAACAGAAACCGATAAATCACATTTGTGTTTTTTGTGGACAAATGTAAAAAACTGGCCAAGTTCATGGTTTTCTAATTTAGAGTTAAACGAAATATATCATTTTATTGGTGTTAGAACCACTGTTTGGAAACCTAAATTCGGCATTCGTGACTGTAATACCTGTTGAGTTATAAAAAAAAAAAAGGATATATCGGTTTTTGACCAAACCAACTGGTTTTTGATAAAACACTGTAGGATGTATCGGTGTTTGATAAAACGCTGGTAGGAAAATGGTAAGGATTTATCGGTATCTGTTCCGATCGCCATCGTTGTTTAGTACGATTAGTGTATTTATCGGTTTATGTTCAGATTCGGGTATTTCGAAGCCAGATCTAGAGCGGATTTAGCAGTTTTTGACCCGGTTACGTTAACCACAGAGCAAGATATGTACGAGAACAACCAATTGCAATCATAAAAATAAAAAAAATCAAAATGTGATCTATCGGTTTTTGTTCCGACGCTCCTCAACTATTACCTGCCTGTCACCATACTTTCAAACCAAATACACTATATACATCAATGGTTAATCATCAAAGTTCTTAACAATTTAATAAAAATCTTTTTTTGTTAACTTGACACCCATATTAGTACAGCTCAAAATCATTGTCATCTAGGCATGCCATCACTGTTACGGAACCCATACAAAAATTTCAAAAACATCATTTTGAGTGAGATAAAGAATTTCATCAGATGCACTTATAGAAAGTTTTACAATAAAATAAAAACCTAACACCCTTTCCCTTAACACAAAATTAAATAGTGTCACATACACTATTTAAGAACCCCGCCCGGACGCTCCCTGGACGTCCTACAAACTAGGACAAATCTGGGAAAACCTAGACCGATGGCAGCCCTATCATTTGTCGTTTTCTCGAACCTGACTCTCTGACTCATGTTTTGATCATCATCATCTTCAGCCTGCCGAACGTTACCAAAAAATTAAATAAAACGCAAGAACGAAAAGATGGCAGAAGGCCAACAACAACACTGAAATATCAGAATCTTAGATTAACTAAGATCAGAATAGACAACCATATTTTGTTTATTTAGGTGCTGAGGGAGTATATTATTCCCAAATAACAGCAAGAACACGCACACACTCTAGGCTGACTGAATTTTCAGGGAAAACCGGAGTTTGGATTAATGCGACCGACTGTGTGTGATTTAATCAAGGACGTCAATCTCGCAATCACGTCAATAAAATACTCAACTCACCGAAGAATGGCCTCCTCCGTAACGTTCTGTCTCATTTTCATCATCACTACCGTAGCCAACAAGTGAATCCATTTGAGCGCAATGAAACTAATAAAATCTAACAACTTTGCGAAATTTATATTAAAATGCACTTGGCGACAAAAAATTACAAAAATTATTTCTTTTCACAATATGGCGGAGGCTGAATTTGATGCGTTTAGTTCAATTCAGCCACAACCACAGAGATGTTTGATTTATCACGTTTGATGATTTGAATTTGACAGTGACAAACAAGGTGTTAAAACAAAACGTTATTTCGTTCGGATACAACGTTTTGATAATTTTATTAAAATGATGAGCAAGAGCAAGTTCCGTCGATAGCTGTTGTATCTTCTTTGTGGTTCCATTTTCGTTTAATTCAGATTAAAATTTGCACGAATGCATAATTTCTCAAGCCTGGGGGCTTAGACAAAGTAACATCGCTACGTAGCGAAAAGATATCTAAATTCGTCATCGTCTCTGAGATAACGATAACAATTTCGTAGCCAATGTACCACCATCATCGCGATCGTTGTGTCGAAATTGTTATTCGTTACGAAAAAAAAAATTGTCTATGGTATCGAAAATTTAGCTGTCAGTGTGTCGTGTCAGTCAAGTCAAGTGTCAAATTGTGATTACTTTATCGGAACCAAGTCGGAACCGCCAAAACATAAAATAATTTTTAGTTTTTGATAAATTAAAAATGGATTCAAGAGTGCGAGCAAGTCCTGAGCAACTGTCAACACTGCTTGAGTACATGGAAACGTAAGTAAATCCAAGTTATAATTATAATTTAATATTTAATTCATACAAAAATTTGGTACCGGTATGTTATTTATCTAATGTAAACAATGACGCGATCGTAACAATGGAACACTTATATTGAATCTTTGTTTATGTTACAGTCATGGTGACCTGGCTAAGCCACTTGCTGGAGCACAAGGTCGCATAAGGTCAGACCAAAAATGGTCTGAACTTACAAACATTTTAAATGCTGTTGGTGGTGGTGTCAACAAGACGACAGAAAAGTGGAAAAAAGTAAGTACCTACCTAATGAATATTTTTGGAATGGCTAGCAATCTTTACAATGGTTCTAAGGATTTGATACCTAACTGGGACAAACATTAATTTAATTATTTCAAATCATCCAAGTTCTTACCAAATTTTGGGCGTTTTAGATGTTATATTTAAACTTAAATCATACTTATGACTGATCTATATTCAATAAAGGTGTGGGCGGATTGGAAGTCCAAAACTAAGAAGAAAGGTTTGGCCGTAAGGAAGTATTCCAGAGGGACTGGAGGTGGGCCAGCAAGCCGGCAAGAGGAGATTGCTAGCTGTGATGGGGGGTCTACAAGTGGAAGGACAAGCTTCTGTAGAAGAGCTTGGATTTAATGTAAGTATATAAATCTTTAGGCTCCTGTTCAGTAATGGGCTAATTTTCTCTAGTAAGCAGATGTTTTATAAAATATTCAAGTTTGAAAGTATAAAGATAATATATATATTATTACTTTAGTAGTAAATGTCAACAAAAATTACTATATATATATTATTTATTTTTCAGAGATCTCAATCTCCTGCACGAGATGATTCTCTCACTGTAGATGATGCAGAGTATTTGGAAATTACCTATACAGATGGTATGTCTTCTATAGTGAATTAACTTTATTAATTATGTAAATTAATTTTAATTCATGTCTCCAATTCTCTTAAATTACCTTAATAGCCCTAGTGTTTCTATTTATATTACTAACTAGCGGCCGCCCGCGGTTTCACCCGTGTGGTTTCCATTCCCGTGGGAATATCGGGATAAAAAGTATGCTATGTGTTATTGCAGCCTATAATTTATCTCTGCTGCAAATCTCATCCAGATCCGTTCAGTAGTGATTGATGAAAGAGTAACAGACATCCATTCATTCATTCGTAATATTTCCCATTCATAATATTAGTAGGATATAAATTATTAAAGGAGATAATTATGCCTTTTTTAACATAGAACTCCAAATTGTCCTATGTAACACTCATTTTTTTGTTAAAGAAACTTCACACCTGCTTTCACCACCTTCACCACAACCTTCCACTTCACAGCCCTCCAATAGTTGGCTTCTGCCTTCCACATCCACATCCCAGATCCAAACACCGCCACTCCGCCCGGTCATACGCGTTCCCCATTCGTTTCGGGGACGGCGGCCAGCTGCGCCTTCCCTGGCGGCCCCAGCATCTCCGGCAGCCCCAGCATCTCCAGCAGCGCCAGCCCCACCGGCCCCAGCAGCGCCCACTACTCCTAGGCGGCGGCGGCCACCTGCCCCCCGTGCGTCTGTTACCCCCCCGTCTGCCAGGCGTCGTCCGCGGCTAAGGTCGCCGGCGACACCGCAGTCTGCTGGCTCCCCCGGCCGCCCGCGTTTGCGCGCCCGCCGCCGGAGGCAGGCACCGACCCCCTTCGAGAGAGCGGCGAGCGAGTTTACGGCCGTGGAATTACGACGACTGGAGATGGAGGAAACTCGAACGAGACTACAACACGAGCGCGACATGCGAGCGTTGGAAGTTGAGCACGAGCGGAACGAAGTTTTCAGGGCACTCGTAAATGTCGCTCAAGCTTGGCTTGACTATCATCGCAGAAGGGATAACATAACCGCTGAACGTTGAGTAGTTACTTAATCTCAGTGTTCAGCGATTGTATTGTCCCTATTGCGATAGTATTCAAACATGTTTACTAGTATTTGAAATTTTGAGATTTAAGCATTCACAATGCTATTTTTATATAATACTATTTTTTCTAGTATATTATTTAGTATTATGTTTTCTAGTATCTTTCTATGAAGCCAAAAGCGTAAAATATATCTTAGGTTTCAATCCAGGCTATAAACTATCTGTGTGACTAATTTCATCCAAATGGTCCAGCCACTCGTGAGTTACAAATTTTGTAACTAACCCAACGTTGTTTTAATTCAACGCATTCTTTTTATACCCAATAACTTTATCGTTTATTCTTTAATTAGATCGTGTATGTTTTTTTCCGTACAAAACCCCAGCTTTTCCAAGTGAATTTGTTTGGAAAAGTAAAAAGAACTTAAAAAATAGTTTTAATTGCCATTTGAATCGTTTACATGGTCTCATTAATATGTTAAGTTATGAGATAAAAAACATGTGTTATTTCGTTAAATCATCTAAAATGTTGCCTATTTTTTAGTGATCAATTCTAAGACTGCGATAAGACTGTATGACAATGTTGTTCAACTGTAACTGTAGACTGCTTATTGAGGTTTTTCTTTGTGTTGTTAATATTTTGTTAGTGTGTCACACTCATTGACACAATAAGTTAAGATATTTATAACCAGCTGATCTAGCTTGCATGTTGGATTATACCCAGCAATTTATATATTATTATACTGGTTAATTTATACACAGTAAGAAAAAACTTTCGTCTAGTAGATAGAAAAATTATATAAGGTTATAATTTTATGGAGTTTATTTACTGTTAATTAAAAATATTATATTATAAGCACATCTTAGATTTCTGCACAAATTGTTCATTGTAATAAAACTTTTCATTTACGGATTCAATCTTTATTTTTTGTTTGGAAACTGGCTCTGCTTTGGTGCGTTTTAGTGAATAGTAATTTTATTCACCTACATTCTACTGACCAAGACATTGCGCATTGCCCTGCCTCGGATTAACGCATTTCGGTTTTCATTGGTGGAGGTGATATCTTGTAGAGAATGGTCTTCACTACCTTCAAGATCCCTGGCTGGCATATCACTAGGAGGTGGTATTCTAGCATTTAATGCGATGTTGTGCAGCACACAACATGCATTAGTGATTTTGCTAGCCATGACAGGGTTATAGTGAAGAACTCTATGTCGAAGCAAACACCTCCAACGTGCCTTAAGTAATCCGAAACAGCGCTCAATGCGAGACCTGGCTTGGACATGACGCCGAGTGTACACGTCTTCCTGGGATCCTGTTTCCGCATTTAATATAGGCGTCATCAACCAGGGCCGTTGTGGATAACCAGAATCTCCTGAAAAATAGCAATTATTATATTTTTGTTAATGGAGTACTTTAGTTCCAAAAGAATTCTTTATTTGTAGCCATGGTCACTTAAAATAGTGCAATTACTACTATGGAGCTATTTCTGATATCTCATTATTTACAAGGGATCAATGTCTTACCTAATAACCAAACATGTTCACCATTTTCATGAAGCCCTTGCATATATGTCTCCACGTGACTCGCAGACCATATGTGAGAGTCATGTGTTGCTCCACCAAATTTCGAGTTGACATTTATTATTCTCATGTCATAATCACATATCTGAAAAGAAAATAAAATAAAAATAGTTATAACAATATTGTTAAGGGAAATTAAGTGGTGAGAAACAAAGTTACTTAATCATATTTTTATACTTCTTTTATTCTTCATATTATGATTAGAATTTGTCTAGCTGCTTACCATTTGAACATTTAAGGAATGATAACCTTTTCTATTAAAAAAATGATGTTCTTCCTCAGCTGGTCTTATGATTGCAATATGGGTACAGTCAATGCACCCCGTCACTCCAGGCAAATTATGATTCCTTTGAAATCTGTAAATTATTTAACAATATAAGAACAAATAACTAAACAGTATGTAAGTAGGATTAACCTTTAGGAGAGTTACCAATTATTATTAACCTATATAAAAATATTATTACATACTTCTCTTTGATAAGGGATCTCTCTTGTGGTGTTTGTGGAAACACTATCCACCTGCTAACCATCCAATTATGGTTAAGAGCGTTTACAACCTCCCTGATGCAACGACTTGTTGTCCTTTGCGTCAAATACTGGCCCACACCCACAATTTTTTGGTACGACCCTGTAGCTAAAAAGCTAAGAGTACAAAGCACCTGAAAATTACAATGATACTTTATGATACATAATTGTACTTACTTATTTCGTTTGGTTACACAATAACATAGTATTGTGTGGTATTTATTACCTACAAATGTTTATACGAGGGACGAACATGCTACACTTCAGTAAGGAATTAAGTGTAACAACTAACAACATAGTACAAGTACCTATACTCCAGCCATCTTACGGAAAGAATATTTGTAAACAAAACTGCACATTTTTCGTAATTATTCCACAAATACGTTTAGTTTCAGTGAATTAAGTATTTTATAAAACATGCAATAAAAAAGTACTTTTGAGGTTAAGTATGAACGGTTTGTTTGTAAACATTCTTTCATTCATTTGGCTAGAGTATACCAATATAGTTGCCAATATACCTGCACTGCATTATAATTAAAATTGTTAATTAATGTAAAATTCTTACCTTTATTTCCAGGGTAATTTCAGAGGAACCTTTTAACCTGGCATGACCTTTTAAGTCGTCACATAACTTTCGAAATGTAGCTTTGTTTAGCCTGAAATGTTGGATAAACAACAATTCTGGCATATCCTCAATTGTTTCCAATTGCCGTCGTAATCTAAATCGTTTTTGGCGCCTCTCCCAGGCGTTCTCATTGTGTGCAGCCCACAATAAACGTAACGAATGCATTATAAATACTTCGATTTGTAATAATGCCTCTAGTCAAAATCACAACTGAAGAATAAAATCGGCCATATTGTTTCGATAACTACAGCATCCTATCCTTCGTTTCGTTATCTTCTTTGACAATCGCGATCATAACGAAGGCGAACACTGAAAGTACTGCTTGTCTACGCCTTGTATGAGATTATGATCGATAACAATTCGATTGTCTATGATTTGTAACGAATGAATAACATTGTCTACCAACTTGCGATAACGATGACGATTGACCACGTGATTTAACGCGGCTTATGTCAATCCCATACATTTTATTCTTTTCTAACTTCGTTATCGTTTTAATAATGTTACTTTGTCTAAACCCCCAGTTTCTAGTTTTCTTGAATTTTTAATTATCTTTATCACCTTTACATATTTTAGATTGATAAGTTGATATGTATCCGAACGGGTTTCTTTGCTCTTTTTCGTATTTTTTAATATGGCGGACGCATTGACCGCCGTGCGGACGTCTGGGTTTTTGTCATTACGAAATAAGAATTACGAATTTAATTTAGTGCAGTTTGTGAGATTTTAAAGTGAATTTGTAGTAGTGTATGTTTGTTTCTATCATTTATATTAGGAGAAAGTGTTAGAAACGTGCTGAATCAGCTATAAAGATGGTAATGATAGTTTTTTGTTTTGATACTTTTTTACGAACTTTACTTTTGGAGCACGATTTTTCATCGTAAAAAACCTATTTATCGTTGTTTTAAACTGTGTATATTTTCATATTAAGGGCAACTTTTATATAGTAATGGTAAAAAAATATTTCTTTCCTTTTTTTTCTTTGTTTTCAAGTTTTATAACCAAAAAAAAGTGTCCTATGGTGATGGCGATTTCACATGTGATATTTATCCTATGTTTTAGCCAAATTGAGATAGTTATCTAAACTAATGGCTAGTTAATTATGCAAGTTGGGTGTGGCTGTATTGATTTTCTTGGAAGGTTCTAGACATAGTGTTAGAATACGTCTTAATATCTGCATTTTGCCTGTGTTGAGCACATTGATGTAATGTGGTACTGGCGCGTTTGACCAATGTTTATATGGAATACTTGCTTGCTTCTACTACTAAATCATTAATGTTGGTTCTCAAAATAGTTTTAAACCACTATAAAATAGATTTTCGTTTCTTGTTAGAAGTAACACTACTGCCATAACTCAACATCAGTCATGACTTATCAGAATATGCTATAGTACCCATAAAATGCATTATAAAAGCTTGTTATCAGTAAGGTATATAAGTTTAAGTGCAGATGGGGTTTTGTAAAAACTCTACATAAGATGTATTTTCTTAGTCATTCTGAATCAAGTACATGTGCTTATTAATAATGCACAGAAATTTCCCTGTGATATAATCACTAAACAGTTAACATAAGAAAGGCTATTGCAAAAAGGCTTATTTCGTATTGTACCTAACTGATCTAGTTTTATCATTTTTCTAGATTTGATTTACCTTTTTCAATAATAATTCACTCAAGAAAAATTGTTTTTAGTACATGAAATTAGAAGAGTTTCAAAATATAATGAATACATTAGGGTTAGTTAGCAATTATTTCAAAGATTCTTTTAAAGATTGAAAATAGATTTTATTAATGACACCTGGATTTTGTATTTCTATTTTTCTTAATCTCAATCTGTAATAGTATATTCATTTCCCAAAGGAATTAAAATAAAATTATGAATAATTTTGTAATTTATTTATTTAATAAATTACTAATTACCAAATAATGATTTAAGTGTCTATTAACCTATTGCCTGGACTTTTCATATTTATGATAACTGTGACTCATTAGGTACACAAGCACAATTTTTGATCAAGAGAGGAACTTAGTATCACAGTTCCCAACAGCTATTGGATAATATTTGGAAGATTTTAAAATTACATAATACCCTGGAAAAAGAAATATATAAATCTACTCTCAAATAAATTTTAGTCATCCTTTCATAGCACCAAATTTTGCATTAAAATTTAATTTTACCAAGATCATCGTAAATAAATAATAAATATTTGACAACATCACATACATTGCTCCGATTCCAAAGTAAGTAGCTAAAGCACTTGTGTTATGGAAATCAGAGACAACGGTGGTATCACAAACACTCAGACTTGAGCCAATATAGAAAAGTTAGTTTTTTTTAATTGACCCAACCGGTGATCGAACCCGGGATCTCGGAGATGGCGACACCTCGAAAACCGGTGTACAAAGCCACTTGACCACGCAGGTCGTCATTATGATTAAATCTGCTTCGTTCGGGGAGAGGCGTAGCGTCAGGCGGCGAGTTGCGCGTTTTCTCCATTTACGGAGGGGCGGTGAGCGTGGCCCATGGCGTTGCACGACACTCAACCAAACATATGACACTGTGCCCCATGGGCGTATTATGAGTTGCTACACTTAGGGCCTGTTTCACTATCAAAAAGTAAGTTCTGAGTAGCTTACTTGTCAGATGATTTGACAGTTGTGATATGAAAAATATTTCAAATAATTTGTCAAGTAAGCTACTCAGAACTTACTTTTACATTGTGAAACAGGCCCTTACTATACTCGATAGCGACTGTAGTTAACATTTTAAATGAAAACTTTTAGTTTAGTGTAGTTGCCGCCACCGCCAGCTGTGCCAAATTGCTTACGAGTATAGTAAAGGTAACTGTGCAAACTCTTAATACAGGCTCTGTATATGAAGGCGCGGGGATTTGGCGGCGCGTGGTTCTGTTCGTAACTCTTCCACGAGTATTTATCAAAGCAATTGCGTGAATATGCTTCTAAAAGAACATTTTCATAATATGAAGATGTTTGATTTGCTAGACGCGCTGCCCAACGCTCAGCGTCTCTCTGAACGAGCTCGTTCATGACGGCGCCGATAAAAAACTAAGTCTTCTTTGAAGACGTTTAATTTGTGGATTACTCAAGGATTTTTGCTGTTGTGTTATGAGCTCCGAAGAACTCTTTGGCATGATTATTTATTATTATTTGGAAGGGGGGACGCCAGCGAAGCCGGACGGGTGATCAGTCTCCCTAGTTGGAACCATTTCACCCAGTTCCCCAAGTCCCCTGAAAGCTGGAAGCAGGGGGAGGCGGGTTTTCGTTTACCCCACCGGCGCACAGTGGTCCGAAATTTGAATATAGTGGACTTAAGACTCAAGGTCAGTATTTCAGGCTGAAAAAATTCATATGGACAGATAAGTGAACCTTTACCAACATTTGTTTTAGCGGTTTTCATAAAATTGCATAATTTCGCGAAAAAAAATATTGAAAAAAAAAAATGTATGGAGAAAAAGTGTTTTTTTTTCTTTTTCTCGATTTGTTTAAAAGTGTTAGCAATGAAACCTTTTGTATAGTATTCTATTACCTTTATTTATTAATTTCACAAATATTTTTTTCGCATCTACTTGCAGCCTTGGCCAAAATAAGCATCGGAACTTTCAATATTTTCTTTCAACTATTTGTGATAATTAAAGGTTTTTTTTTCATAGTCATATAATTTTCGTATGTTTTCAATATTATTAATATTAAAAATCATTATTTACCGACGATTCTTGACTTTCAATTATTTTGAAAAATAGACACGATTTAATTTAAATAATATTTTATTTCTTAGTTGTTAGCACTGTTATTCAAAGCGCAGTTAGTGACAGAATGAGGCATTGCCTGCTCATTACCCTCTCTCCTGCACTTCTCCCCCACCCTCCCTTATTGCTATTGGTCGCTTTTTCTGCAAGGGTCTTAAACCCTTGCTAGTTGCGCGCTTATGAATCAAATAAAAGAGACGAGAGCTCCTGCTAGAGCGTCATTAGACATTCAACCCTTGAAGAGTCAACATACCTGAACATTTTAACGTGAAGAAAACTACCTACTTAACATGTCTGGATTTGGTACATACCTGGATATTTTCATGTTTCTACGAAAAGGAGACCTGAAGGACTACAAAAAACTGCATCAAGCAATTCAAATTTATGGACATATGAAAAATCAAAATTATGGACTGCATTTCGCTTGGAATTTCGCAAGAAGATTCTAAAAAAATATTGAATTTTGCAAGATCTCTCACTGTGAACTTAAATCGTCGATGGACCGAAGTACATAGGGTACAAAAAACATTCATGAAGAAGAATATTGTTAGAGACAAGAATTAAGTGGCCTGAATGTGAATCTGTAAATCTCACCGAAATCTTTGAAGCGAGCGAAAATTTGGATCATCACTCCTCAGAAGAAGAAGCAACTGTTCTTGCGTCTACTTCGAAGGCGACTAGTGACATGGGCACTACTACAGATGTCATACCAAGGAAGCCATTTGAAGACTTGGGAAACAAGCAGAAGAAAAGGCGATCGGGTACATTACTCGACTATCCGGAAGAGGAACTGGCTTTTGCTTTTATCACAAAGCTTAAGTCTAATGGGAAAGAAGTTCTTGCACGCATCATCAATCAACTTATTAAGAAACCTGAAAAGGTTGAAGAAGTTGAATCATTTTTATTAATGAACAGAAAGAAAGAGACTATGCAAGAAGATCGAGTTTTGGCCCTCATTGGATCTATCAAAGTGGAAGTACCTCACTTTAAGGACGGCATTATCACAACAATTGAAGCTTCCGTCTTACTACAAGTTGTTAGACGCTAAGAAAAGGTGTTATCCTGATGCCAGAGATATTGATATATCTGAGGATGGAGTGAAGATGATATTACAAGCACTTTTAGATGTGACAACTCGAAGGATTCTGCAATTTGGAGCTGACCAGCAAATGGGGATTCGATGGGTCTTCAGCACAGAGCAACTACAAGCAAAGAAGTGAATTGGCAGAATTTCAAAACGAACTTCGTTTATTATGTTGTATTGTAAAAAATATGTAATTAAAAATTTTAAGTAATTTTATATATATTTCGGTCTTTATATAAATAATTTTATTCACGTAAATCACTGTACACTTCAAAAGAGCAAGAAAATACTGATTTCATGTTATTTTTTTATATTAAATATTTTAAGTTAAATCGCGTATAAAGGCCAAAGCTGCAAGTGCATGCAAAAGATTTCTTAGTGAAATTATCTAATAAATGTAATACAATACTAAACAAAATGTTTCATTGCTAACACTTGTAAACAAGATATTTCACTTTTTCCCCATACATTTTTTTTTTCAATATTTTTTTTTCGCAAAATGAATCAATTTTATGAAAACCGCTAGAACAAACGTTGATGGGCGTTCACTTATCTGTCCATATGATTTTTTTCAGCCTGAAATATTGATCTTGGGTCCTAAGTCCACTATATTCAAAATCCGGACCACTGTGCGGCGTCGGACCCTCGAACCTGCCCGTGCTTTGGCATGATGCTGACTGTTATTGATCTTGCAATGTGCTGATCTGATTTTACTTAGTAAAATATGCTTATTAATTGTATTGATATGATTCTTTTATTTGTGCTTAGTCAAAACGTGCTGCATATGGTGATGATGAGGATAGTCCGCCTACACCGTCAGATGAGGATTCGGACTTTGACGATGATGAGGATCCAGACAATTTGGAAGTGCCGGGTATGGAATCAATATTATTAGTTTATATTTATATTGCAAAATATTAGAAGTTTTTAAATCAAATATAGTCTGTTTTGTTTATCCTTACTTGTCTTATTTGGTAAACAATCTTCATTTAACTCTTTATTTGTAAAAATCAATTATAAAATACAAATAATTTTCCACACATAGATTACTAAAAAAATTACTCATAGTGAGACAACATATTTTTAAATATCGATCTAAAATTAAAAAGACATGGGAACTGTCAAAAGATAAATAGGATAAGTAAGGATAGAAATACTATACCACATCTATTTTATTTAAAAAAATCTGAAAACACAGTAACTACTGCAGAATTATCATTTTTATTTTACTATAGTAAGCTTTGTGTTAGCACGGTTGATTACTTTTGGTGTACGCAGGTGGAGGCAAGACGCTGGCGGCGGCGGCGCGGCTGGCCAAGGTCAAGGGGGCGCCCGCGCCCGTCCAGGTCACCATCAAACCCACCACCAACCCACTAGCTGGTATGAATTTTAATGTGGCTTCTTATAATTTATTATGACTCAAAATGATGTGTTTTTTTTCAAAACAATATAACAAACAATAGAAAGTAGTAAAAAATTGCGCACCACAACAAAATTTTGACGTATTTTTCTTGTGTTGCTTTCGATGTCTGTCTCTCTCGCTCACCGCACCGAAGAGTGGGATAGACATTACGGGACTGGGGGTCTAGCCAAAGTAACATTTGCAAATCTTCGTTAGTCTTTCGATTTTGAAACATGTATGGGATTGACATAATGTTTCGTTATCAATCGAAATTGAAAACGTCAAATCCATACATTTTTCGAAGCGAAGCGATAGCGAAAATTTGTAAATGTTACTTAGACAAGACCCCCAGGGTATCAATCGATAAATAGTCATGATGCGTATGCTATAGTCTGCTGAGTTGGCAGGTCAGCGTGGAAAAAAACATTATCTGTTGAGAAATATCCATGTAAACCTACCTTAATTTTTACAGCGCCCTCTGGGCAAGCGTTCGGACAAGCGGCGAACATAAAACCGATAAAGATATCCGCCAACCAGCTCACAAAACCTATGAATTTCGGAATGGGGCGCGGTGGTAAGTAAATTAACTGGTTATATTGCGAGCTAACATTTAAAATATCACAGAAAAGGTGTCGCCGTCCTAGAAATTATCTCTTTAATTCTACAAAAAGCCATCGGTCATTTATGTATGAAGACTGGCATACCTACCTGTCAGCCATTTTGAAAAAAGTCGGTTTTGGAAGCCTGTGCTAAAAGTGGTGTCAATCGATAGAATAAGTCATTACAAACAAAAAGTAATAAGTAAAAAAATCTCGTAAGTGATATACTTACTGAGATTATTGAGTTTGAAGTTGAATAACAAAATCTGTCATTTTCTGGATTAATCAATAGAATAAGTCATTACAAAAAAAAAGTAATAAGAAAAAATCTCGCAAGTGATATACTTACTGAGATATTTGTCACAGGCCTCCAAAACAGACTTTTTTCAAAATGGCGGACAGGTAGGTATGCCAAAAGCACATGATGCTCTCTCTTTTAGTATTATTATCTTTGTATTTTATCAACTTACAATTTACCGACATTCAATATTAAACCACTTTTAACGATTTGGAAAATTTAACTGATTAGGCACCTACTTTTTAGTATTAAATCGGTAATTACCATATATGGTGACGTAAAAAGATCTCATTATTCAGCACGTTACGTGGCAGACACGAGGACACGACCGATGTTATGTATTCTAACATAGACCCATGTTATAAACATGTAGGTAACACTATTTCGTCTGCCACTTCGCGTGTCTAGTACTTCGTGTGTTAGTTGACAACTTGTAAGCATTATGTATAAGGCTCAACTCACACCGAACGAGCGGCGAAGGGCAGCGAAGCGGAGAGCACTTTCATTTCATTTCAGTGTCATAAATTAAAAGTAAAGTAAAAAATTGCTTGATTCAAATAAACTTAGTAATTAAGCGCTTTTGAATCGTCTTTATTTTTCTACCACCCGTTCCAGACTTTTTTAACTGACAAGAAGAACAGGCGCAAGAAACTTATCAGCTTTAATAGATGATTTTTTTTATATGAATCGCAGTTGCGCGGCTCCGTTGGAATTCGCCGGAATTCCCGCGGCGCCGCGCGACTCGTTCGAGTTTTTCATGCGATAATAAGTATTATAGTAATGAAAATAAAGTAAAAATTCATATGACATTGAAAGTGCGCTCCGCTTCGCTGCCCTTCGCCGCTCTTTCGGTGTGAGTTGAGCCTAAGCGTGTAACGTGCACGTGTTGTAGTGGGCGGCGCTCCGGCGGCGTCGCCGTTCGCGGCGGGCTCCTCTGCCGCGTACAACGCGGCGTCGCTGCTCGCGCAGAGTGAGTAGCGTAGTGCGCACCCATTAATGGATAACGTACCTTATGCATTTTATCGCTATCTAGTAGTTTATCCTTTGTTAAGGTCCTCCTGTATGTAGCAGTTAAAGATTTTTTACTGACTAAATATAAAGTTATTAAAAAATCCTTTGCTTTTCTTACTTTGTATCTTATTTATTTGTAAAAATTGTGATCATTTATTATTGCTTTGCATTCGATGTAAATTTTTCTAGGTATTTAACCTTTTTTTCTTACTAACAAAAAAAACCTGTTTATCAGAGATGTGTAATGATTATTGTTACTTATTCCTTTCAGAATTAAAATCTTTTATTTCATAAGCTATCTCTATTTGATTAAGGGCCTGTATGACAATGTAAAATTACTAAAACAGTTCTTTACGGATCGTTGTAATATTTGTTTGTATAACAAACAGGCTCAATATTAATGTAGTACTGGCGCTCGCTAAGCTGTGTAGTCGGTGTTCCAGTGGAGATGGTGGGCATGGCGGGCATGAACCCATACCTGCTGCAGAACCTGAACCAGATCCTGGCGTCGGGCGTGGGCGGCCCGCTGGCCGGCATGCTGGGCCAGTTCGCGCAGATGCCGCCCTGGGGGCAGCCCAAGGCCGGCATGTGGCACCAGGACAAGGTAACGCTGTGTAAACTGACCAGTTACAAAAATTATCGATTTGGCAGCACCACTGTGTTGGAGACCTGCCTCCTACTCAAATGTTCATTCGTAGATTGGTCAAGTCGTTCGACGACCTCCGTGGTCGAGTGGCCTTGTACACCGGTTTCAAGGAGTCGCCATCTCAGGAGTGTACATCTCTGAGGTCCCGGGTTCGATCCTTTTCTATATTGGCTCAGGTCTGGGTGTTTGTGATACCACCGTTGTCTCTGATTTCTATAACACAAGTGATTTAGCTACTTACTTTGGAATCGGAGCAATGTATTGTCAAGTATTCAAAAAAATTGAGTGGGCCCTCTATTATTGTTTATGAAATCCGCATCAACAGAGTATCCGATTCATTGTCGTCTTATAAAAGTACTTTTCCACTCGAATATTAACATTATTTCATGTGGTTCCAAGTTACAAAATACGAAGGTGGTTTGATAAGTCCATGACTTTGGAAAGAAAAGACACTTTTTTCGGCATATTTTGTTTTATATCTCTACATTATCTTTTTGTAGCTCTGCGTCCTCAGTCCAACGGAGTTCCTACTTCTTTAACCCATTATTTTTTCTTTCATCGTCTGAAAAATGCTGTTCAGACGATGAAAGAAAAAAGAAAAAATATTGAAATGAGGGCCCATTTCAAGCACCACCTTTTAGCTTGATAAAAATCTTTGCTTGCCACGACAGTTGTTCATGTTCGGTAGGAAGAAAAATCTCAGCAGGCTTAATCTAGAGAATAGGAAAGGTAAGGCAATAATTCGTACCGAAATTCGATGAGTTTTGATGTCATGAGTGCAGCCGAGAGAGTCGACAGAATCATTAAGAAAAGTCAGAAGTCGCTTGAGCTTTTTGTTTCGTAAGGAGTTTCTTTTTTATGAAACAAAAAAATGAGTTTTTTTTTCAAAGTCATGGACTTATCAAACCGCCCTCGTAAGTCTAGTTCTTTCATTTCAGTGTTATAGACGATGATGTAACAATAAACAAACATTTACAGATGCCAGGTGATGAAGAAGAAGTAGACGATGAAGAAATGGGTGTAGCAGAAACTTATGCAGATTATATGCCAACCAAATGTAAGTTTAGAAATTTGGGAGATTGGTTGTTTTAGGTAAGAGCTCGTTCCCACTTGTCGGGTGTCGGGCTCAGATTTTAATCGGATGTTCCAGTGGCAGAGCATTTTATATGACGCTATTAACACTTGTCGGACACCGGTTTTGTGTCGGCACCGAAACAAAATAGAATAAAAAACCAAATTTTTTTCCTAAATTTTGCGACGGAAAATTCCACTTAGAATATTGTAGAAACTGATTTGTTTAGGGGCACAAAATAAATTACAAAGTATATATTATATATGCTTTAAATAAAATACAGAATGTGACACTAAACAGGCACTTCAGATAGACTCAGAATCATGAGTCGACTACGCCCTGAAAGATTCGCTAGGGTGCTACTAACACCTTGTATAGCTGTTATAATTCTTATCTTTGTTACGTATATCTGCATATAAATAAATTATCGTTATTACGTTGAATGAATAGTGAAGCTGGGCCGCAAGCACCCCGACCCCGTGGTGGAGACCGCCTCCTTGTCATCAGTGGAGCCCGTAGACGTCACGTACAAGATCAGCCTGCCCGACGACACCATACGCGGGGGCCTGCTGTCCGCGCTACAGCTAGAAGCCATCGTTTATGCTGCGCAGGCGCATGAACACACGCTACCTGATGGGACGCGCGCCGGATTCCTTATCGGTTAGTATTTATTGCATATATTAGCTGTGCTGTAATGAAAGGAGACCATCCGTGGCAGCCTACTATCACCGTTACATCTAGAAGCCATCGTTTATGCTGCGCAAGCGCATGAACATACGCTGCCTGACGGAACGCGAAGCGGGTTCCTTCCATCATCTCATTCCGCACAAAATTCTTCCATCATCAACATTTCATGTTCATCACTTCTAGCAACATGCCTTTCATCCCTTCACGTAACCAAACTGTCGTAGAATTTTTCTTGGATCAAATATCTTATACGACGCGCTGGGGACGCGCCCGTTAGACGCTTCTTCATGATTCATTTTAGTTAATTCTACTACTATTATAAATGCTAAAGTCCGTTTGTTTACACGTTGTTTTGGGTACAGAGAAGAACATAGTGTACCTTTCATCGCGAAAAAAAAATTGTTCCCGAGGGATAGCAAAAATACTTTCCACGCAGACGAAGTCGCGGGCGGTCGCTTGGTTTTTTTAAACTTCACATACATTGCTCCGATTCCAAAGTAAGTAGCTAAACCACTTGTGTTATGGAAATCAGAGATGACGGTGGTATTGTAGCGGCACCTACCTTACCTACGCCGCACATACCACGACACACGGCACAACAACAAGATTCCTCACCGTGTTACTAGATGGCGCTAGTATCAAGAAACATGATCATTAAGAATGGAGTAGCACCTCGCAGTATGGAAATCCTACATCTCGCTAACGAAGTTCACTCAGCGACTTAGCATATATACAACGTCCAACCATCATCGGTTGGACCGCGGTCCCCGGGCGAATACCACCCCGCCCGGAGGAAGATCTTCCCTTTGGCCTTCCTATCAGTGGCTACCTTACCTTCAACATCCTTACCATACTATCACAATCGGAGAAAAAAAACGGTGGTATCACAAACACCCAGACCTGAGCCAATATAGAAAAGTACGTTTTCTAAATTGACCCAACCGGGGATCGAACCCGGGACATCAGAGATGGCGACACCTTGAAAACCGGCGTACAAAGCCAGTCGACCACGGAGATCGTCAAAATATAGTACAAAATAAATATAAATCTTTTAGGTATTAAATAGATAATGTCAAAATTAGCGATGTCACCTTTATACAAGGTGTTACAAAAATACCCCTAATGCCGAATATGGTATATAGGGACCATCAAACTGATCAACTTTTACAATGGGACCAACTCTGAAATCGCGAAAAAAAATCAGCTGTTTCATACAAAAATTAAAATCGAAAATATCAAAATGTATGAAACAACTGATTTTTTTTCGCGTTTAGTTACGAATCCAAAAGTTCAGTCAAACGTTATTAAAACTGGCTTGTAATTGGACAGGCGACGGCGCGGGCGTGGGCAAAGGGCGTACCATAGCGGGTATCATATTCGAGAACTACCTGAAGGGGCGCAAGCGGGCTATCTGGGTGTCCGTCTCCAACGACCTCAAGTACGACGCCGAGCGCGACCTCAGGGACATCGGCGCGGACAGGATACCAGTCTACCCGCTCAACAAGGTAGGTCATAATCATGCGCAATGCAAGCTCTACTTCAGCGGCGGTATCGGCTAAACATTGAAGTTAATGTTATACCAAATAATATACTAGAAAAAATACGACTCGCACCAGATCATGTTCTCGGACGGGAATCGAACCCGCGACCTTTGGATAACCGGTCCAATGCTCTGACCGCTGAGCTACCGAGTCACTAGTGGGAAAGTCGAATTTCTCCTAGTATATCAACTCTTACGCTGATATATTTTTAAACAATTGATTAAGATGAGAAAGCTATATAATTTTTAAATTTTGAGATTTAAGCATTTACAATGCTATTTTATATAATACCAAATAATATACTAGAAAAAATACGACCTTTGGATATCCGGTCTGTTTATTATATTATTATTTCCCGGAATGTTTATTTATTTATTTGATACACCATCAACAATATCACATTACATTTATAGATTAAAGACTGCATAACTTATAAGACTGTGTGAAGTGTTTTTACAGCCGTATACAACACTCAAGATTTAAACAATGGTAAAAGTAAAGTGCTAAGAGAAAATAATATTAAACTAAGTACTTTCTACATTAAAGATGCAAAATACATAGAACATTTTGAACTAAAACGCAAACGACACCGATCGCATTACACAAAAGAAAAATAATAATAATAATGTAAACTGTGTTTTGACAGATGTATGTAATAAATTGCTACTTTTCTTTGGTAAGTTTTTATTTGTGCCAAAACGAAGTAGCAATTTATCACATACATCTGTCAAAACACAGTTAACATGAACTTCAATGTTTTCAGCCGATACCGCCGCAGGTCTGATCTGTGATAAGTATTGAGTTTAACGTAACACTCACGCAGACCCACTGGGCCACAGATTACGACGAACTTTGTGAAATAGAGTACAAGCCTTAAATGTTCGTTTTCAATAAATCGTGCACAGTTCAAGTACGCGAAGATCTCGTCGGCGGTGAACGGCGGCGTGAAGAAGGGCATAGTGTTCTGCACGTACTCGGCGCTGATCGGCGAGACGCAGGCGCACGCCAACAAGTACCGCACGCGCCTGCGCCAGCTGCTGCAGTGGTGCGGGGACGACTTCGACGGATGCGTATCCTTCACTACTATATACTATACACTGTGCTATTCGCAAACAATCATATTACTAAACCTATTTTATACACTTCTAACCCCTCGTTTTCACCAAGGTATAACACAAGTATAATACAAGTTTTATGCAATTGTTTTGATTTTTGTTCTCATTCATAAACATGTATCAAACATGTTGTATACAAAACTTGTATGAAACTTGTTGGTTGAGGTGAATAAGTTTCGGACAGGTTTTGCTTCTAGTTGTCTACATGTACATCTCATGTTTTATACATGTTGTAGCTAAACTTGTAGAAAACGAGTAGTGAATACTTGTAGAATACGACCTCCTCCTTTTTTAAAGTCTGTTAAAAAGCGAATTTTTATGTATTGTATATTGTATACAAAGTATAATAATATATGTTTGTTTGACTTAATTAAGGACGTACACATTTATTTATTCCAATAATTCATATGGATTTTTAACGGCTTGAAACCTCCCGGTTAAATTGAGAATGCTCTGTTTTCTCGCATATAACTTGCAGTAATTTAACTTTGTAGGGATATTTCTACGCACTAGTGCATAATATATTACGCACGTGTGTTATTATAGCTCGGTTTATGGCCTTAGGCGATGTTAAGGCTAATTTTATGAGCAAGTGTGTTGAAAAAGTTTAAAACTTTATCCAACAAGTATGGATAAAGTTTAAAACTTGTTTGTAATTAGTATTCTACAGAAATTTCAATAAAATAATCAATACTTGTCTAAAACACGAGTTAACACGACTGTGTTTTGTAGGTGAGAACGCTGTCAGTGTATTAGACAAGTTTGAACATGTCACAGACATAAGTGTAAACACCAATGCGTTGTAAACTTGTATAAATACTTGTTGGCGACACAGTGTGAACGAAACAATGTTTCAGACAGTTGCAATACATGTATAGAACAAATAATTCTACAAGTTTGGTTTTAGACAAGTATCCTACATGTTTTGTTTACTACTAGTATTTTACTTGTTTCTTGGTGAAAACGAGGGGTTAGACTTTCGCGCGTACAGTTCATTAGAAATAAAACACTTTTTACGGATTACAGCGCGTATATTATTAATTCAGGTGTTGTTTTAGAATTATTTAGTGTGTATTTATTGGTTTTTAGAATTCCCGACGTTTCGACACCTTTCCAGGGGCCGTGGTCACGGGAGGACTAAAGCAAAAAGGCTGCTCATATTTTCCTCCCGTGATTACGGCCCCTGGAAAGATGTCGAAACGTCGGGAATTCTAAAAACCAATAAATACAAACTAAATAATTCTAAAACAACACCTGAATTAATAATATACGCGCTGTAATCCGTAAAAAGTGTTTTAAACCTATTTTAGTTAAAACGAGTTTTGTCTTTTCTTTCGTATTATGAACTGAGTTTGATCGAAGAAGACAAAACATATTTTAAACAAAATTGGTTTATTTTAAGCATTTTAATTTTATATCCATAACACGGGTAGACTATTAAATAAAGGTTTTTGTGTAAAACTAATAATACCCCGCTTTTTGGTTAAAATCTTTCATAGTATGGGTCAAAAATTGTCTTTTATCCTACAATTTACCAGATGAAATTCGTTTTTATTAACATCATATGTAAACAAAAACTAGGTAAAAATACTTTTTTATTTTTCTCACAATCATTCACAAAAATATTTTCATTTTCAGACATTTTCGAAATATGAATTGAAAGTGTGTTGAATTTTATATATTTTGTAACATTGTGTGAAGTGAGTCTTTTTTTTAAGAAAACGAGCATAATTAATAAACAAAATAATTGATAAGTCGGACAACCAAAACGATTCCTTAACTCTTGAAACAACAGATCGTATTCGACGAGTGCCACAAGGCCAAGAACCTCTGCCCAGTAGGCTCCGGCAAGGCCACAAAGACCGGCCTCACAGCGCTGGAACTCCAGACGCGTCTGCCCCGCGCCCGCGTCGTGTACGCGTCCGCCACGGGCGCGTCCGAGCCGAGAAACATGGCCTATATGGTCCGACTTGGGATATGGGGGGAGGGAACGCCTTTCCCGACTTTTATGGACTTCATCAACGCCGTCGAGAAGAGGTCGGTGTCTTATTCTTCGTCGTGTCATTGATTCTAGCTAGCTAGCTTCAAACTGGCTGCCTCTAGTCCGCGTCGTGTACGTGACGGCCACGAGCGCGAGTGAACTACGAAACATCGCGTTTGAGGTCCGACTCGGGAAACGGACGCCATTCCCGACGCTTATGGACTTCATCAATGCTGTAAAGAAAAGATCAGTACCCCTATGCAGGTACTACCCACTACCGCCATAGTTACTCTACTGCTGCAACATGACAGCATGATGGGGTGGTATTTGAAGAAACAGATTTTTTTATAAAACTTATCGTGCAAAGAAAAACCACGCTTTATCCTATCCTATTGGCTTTAGCCGTGTCGTGTCAAATATATAAATAGCAGTAAGTCAATTATTATGTATGTGCATCCATTTTCGGCTCCGTATTGATGCAAATAGAATTTCAGTACAGTACAAATGCGACTATCGAATTTTTCTTCGCCTTTTGAACAAATCTGTTTTCGTGTCCATTAGTGTATGACTACACTACACTGTACGGTGACTACACTAATCAATAAACACAGCCTACAGTCACTAAGTTTTTACATAACCACTTTCTGGTTTTCACAATAAATTGTTTGTAAACAGAGGCGTAGGCGCAATGGAGATAGTGGCAATGGACATGAAGCTCCGCGGCATGTACATTGCGCGGCAGCTGTCCTTCCACGGCGTCACCTTCAAGATCGAGGAGGTGCCGCTGTCTGATGCCTTCAAGGAGACCTACGACAAAGCTGTCGCACTGGTCAGTACACTACACACCGACCTTGTACAGACAGATTATCTCTCTCTCTCTCATTCTCTCTTGTCGTATTCAAGAACTATGACTATTAATGTCGTCGCTCAAACAAACAAACAAACAAAAGCGAGCTAATAAAAACTTGTTAAAATTCAGTGCCGTGAACGAGGTGTGGTTTAAAATTACCAATAGCGTCTATAACGTGTTTTTGATTAGTTTTTAATTCTTGATTTTTATTTGCACAGTGGGTGGAAGCTATGCAGAGGTTCACAGAAGCAGCAGAGCTGATCGACGCAGAGTCTCGCATGAAGAAGACCATGTGGGGCCAGTTCTGGTCCGCGCACCAACGGTTCTTCAAGTACCTGTGTATAGCCGCCAAGGTGTGTAATGTCTATTGTTTTATTAAATTTAGATTTTTCGCATTCACAATGCTATTTTTATATTAAGATAAATAATATTAAAATTAAAATACTAGAAAAAATCGACTCACCCGTAGCACCTCAGACGGGACTCGAACCAGCACCCTTGGGATTCCGGCCCAATGCACTGACCAATTATGCTCCCGGTATTTCCTCACATTGATGAAATTGCGCTGGCTTGCAGCGAAGAAGTTAAAAGTACTAGAAAATTTCGCCGCTCCCACTAGCGACTCGGTATTTTTTCTAATATTATTTGTCTATTTTTTTCTTAATTGTCCAACTGTTTACAGCACAGATAAGTTTTGTAGTCAACGTAAACTGGGGAAGATTTTGTATCTGGGAAGTTTCTGTAGGTGGTTAATCAGATTGTCAGAACAGTTGAATTCCCTAATCAATTCCTATTCTGACACAAATTCCCTAAATTCCTAAATGGAGCCGGAATAAATGACAATAGTTTAAAAAGGAGATAAGTTGTAGTCTCTCTTAAACTATGCTATCAATGCGAATTTTTTTTTTTAAATTCTAACGCAATATTGTTTTCAATTTGTCAAAACTGTCATTCCATTAAGAAGTGTGTTATACGAACCCATATTGATAACATATTTTTTGACTGTAGTTTGTAGAAATAATAATACAATCAACAAATGTGGCATCTGCTGCTGAACTAGGATATTAAATCCTGTATTTCAGCATACAGCGCCCACTATCCTCACAGTCGTACTAAAAGTTACTAAGCCATATCTATACCATCGTTCCAGAGATATGCAAACTTAATTTTAACAACTTGATTATTTGTGACATGTTTGTTTGTCGTAGGTGAACCACTGCGTGGTGACGGCGCGCGAGGCGGTGAAGTGCGGCAAGTGCGTGGTGATCGGGCTGCAGAGCACCGGCGAGGCGCGGACGCTCGACCAGCTCGAGCGGGACGACGGGGAGCTCACAGACTTCGTGTCCACCGCCAAGTGAGTGGGGGTGAGGGGGGGAGGGCGCAGCGGGGCGGTGTGTGTGTACGAAAGTGATAAAAATGTTAAACAGTATTTTATACTTTAGTGTTTTATTTAATAAAAACTTAGTAACTACTATCATCAAGGCGCGTCGGGGAATTTTGGTAAGTATTAAAATGTTTAAATTGTTTCATTTTCTGTGTGGTTATTTAAAGTGACATGCATATTAGTGAAATCCACCCTCTCTATCGGCCTGATCTTACTCAGCTCCTTGGCCAGGCGCTGCATAGTCTCCATATTGCTCGGATTTGGATTCTCCTTGAAATATTTGTTAAGTCTGCGGAACTCATTATTCAGCAACTTAATGGCACTTTCGTATTGTCCTTTTAAATCAACCTTGCTAGTACTAGGTTCGTCGACAGATTCAGTTATTGTCTCGGCACCGTTTTCTTCTAAATTTGGATCCCTGATTTCAACCGCTATAGATCGACTGGTGCCAGCCAGTATATCCATTTGCTCGTCTAAAGGATCGTTATTGTGCGAATGCTCAGTTTTAACTTCTAAATAAAAGTAATTGTCGTCACTTTCCAAGTTAGGTGTATAAACAGGCAGCTCGTCCTCGGCGGTGTCCGCGGCCATTTCAGGCTTGTCGTCATCATCATCATCGTCATTGTCGCTCATTTCAAGTTCAGCATTCGCATCACTAATATCTTCTACGACTTCAGACTTTATCATTTTACTTTCCTCTTCTGTCTCGCCACCAGCCATTTCGGTGAACAAACATTTTTCTTCGTCAGTCAACTCTATCGTCTTCATCAATTCTGTTTCCTGCCAATTGATAAACGCGGTTAAATGCTCACAAAAACTGCCGTTTTTCCCAGCGAGACAGTCGCAGCACCACGTGTCTATTCTAAATTTTATGGCTTTAGCTTTTTTAAAGTTACGGACTTCTAACTTGTATTCTTTGGAACTAATTACCTTTCTCACCGATGTGTCAAACACTTCTTTACAAATCGTAGACAGTCTCGTGTACGCGGCTGCCACGTTCTGGCTTCTCGCGTGAGCTATCAACACGTGGCGTAACTTACTTTCAATTATATTCGTGACCACATCGACCATCGTGTGCACGTTGAAAGTTTTGCATCTACGACGTATGAATTCGTTTGTGATGCGGATTGACGCCTCCACAAGATTCATGCAAGGATCCTCGTGTTCTACCAGCCACTGATCTCGTCTCTGCCACAGTTGTTCGACACGTTCTGCTAGTGATTGGCAAGAAGTTACACATTCTTCGCTTTTCAACCGGTTATAGTACTTTTCACCCTCGTCTGTGTTATGAGACCTAATCATTCTGTAAAATAATTCCATTACAGCATGTCGTTTCCTCGACTCAATCTTGACATTATCGCTACAAATAAATTGCCATACTTCGCTACACAGGGACCACTTAGACGAGACTACATTACTGCTGGGACAAAGAACGTTAACTGTATCTCGTATTTCATTACAGTCTTTTATTGTCAGCACTGCTGGCTCAATATTTCCGTTGCTTATTTTCTCCAAAGCTAGTTTCGCTTCTAGGAAAGCTTGGCTATAACACGCTTCGCTATTCTCCGTGTGCAATATACAAGCGATTGGTAGAGCTCCCGCTTTACTAGGAACGTAAAGGAATGTCACTAGCAGGCCGCTAGAAGTAGCAGAACCATCTACGATTATGTGATCTATACTGAACGACATTACCACTTTCTTCATAATCGGCGTAATCACGATTACAGCTTCTGGTATTTCATAACTGATATATCCCCCAGAATTCACGAGTGATGTTTTCCGTGGTTCCATCAAAGTCTCAAAACTCAGATTATTCCATTGATTACGCGTCTTTTTTCCGTATAGGTACCATATGTGTCGCGCGGTAGGGTTTATGTTCGCATTCATCATATATTCAGGGCTGTCGCCGTACCGATCGACTATCAACAACTCGTGGTATGTTTTCGCCAAAGCCGGTAAGTATCCCGTAGCGAAATATTTGTAAAAAACATCATCTGTCTCAGATGTGCTCTTTAACATGTTAAACGCTTCCGGCGTCCTCACCTTGTGCGTATGTATGAATTCTATGGCGATTGTCATATTCAAACCCTCTTTCAGACACGGGTCGTTCTTAATGGTGTTTCTATTAATAAACTTCATTTTGAAGTCAACTTTAGCTTTGCATTCTTGATTGAGCGTCATGATGCTAGTTGTTTTCTTTTTATTAAACGATGAACGGTGACAAGTGAAAACTTTTCTATATAAAATTCTCTTTAGGTTCGGATAACTGTTTCTGACGATCCACGTAGTAGCCGTAAAAGTAGAAAACTTCTTAATCCATTGCAAGACGAACGCATCGTAATAAGATTTACCTTGGTCCACTTCCACCTTGCACTTGAGCAACGCTGTGAACTTTTCCGACGACACGAAATTGCATTTGAGAATCTTCGCATTTTCTGATATCTCCGCCAAATGGTTTCTTAAACTTCGCTCTGTAAGCATTGTTACACTTTTGTTTGAAATAATACGTTATTCGTATGGTACATTTATCTAATACAAAATATACGGTGCCAGAAACGCGTTTTATGTGGTTCCCGAATCGATGTTTCCGGATTTAATTGACACGAATTTGCGCAGCGCGCTGAACTCACGTAGCGTTTGTAGGCTGAATGAATGAAGGTCGCAAAATGGCGGATGGCGGGCGGCGCGACGGCGCGGGGTGAATGACCGGGCTCGAGGCGGGCGACCGACGCGATGTACGGTTTGTTGGTAACGTTCGAATACACGCGACGCTCGTTGGCGGCAATTTTGAATTTGCTTAGCGCCACAAGTTTATTTATTATGATTTTATATTATTTGATAAATAATGTTGTATTTATTTAGAAAGAAAATATTACGTATTAAATTCAAACAACTTGCGTGATTAATTTATTTTAATTATTGTTTGAATTATGTAGTTATTTTAATTTATTTAAGATACAATACATTCGTATTGCAGATAAAAATATGATTTCTTATAGACCTATAGATCCATTTTATAAAATTACAAACAGTTATAGTGTTTTGGTAGTAAGTAAGTACTAACATAAACATAGACCGTCCAGTGTTTTAGAAAATATGCAATAAATCATAAAACTACTTACCACCAATAATAATCAAAGTGCTATTGACAACTTATTATGCAATAACTTTCTATAAGCGGTTAGGCTATTGCGAAAGATATCTACCATCATTGAACCTTTTGTTATGTTTCAACACTACGTCGAAATAAGTTATTTCTTGCAAGCGAGAGCCAGGTGTAGGTACTCTTATATTATATTTTTCTAGAATGTGAGAGGAGTCTAACTAAATTATGAAAAAAATATAAAGAAGAACTTGATCAAATATAATTTGCCAGTAGTAAGAGTTTGCGTGAATTATTACTAGAATAATGTTTTAATGTGCAATTTTTTTTTATTTGTCGCAATTTATGAAGTACCTACAGGCTACAGGTATTAAGATTTCTCGTGTTTCATATTCACGTAACTTCGTTGTCATTCCAAATTCTCGTAATTATTAATGTCTTACTATTCTTTCACTCTGGCTTGTAACTTATTAAAATATTTATCGAAAATTAACAATTGTCATATTTTTAAATTAATTAAGAAGTTTATTGCTCTTTTCATTCAAATTTTTATAGTCAATGTTGCTGTAGGTACCGCTACATCTAGACCGGATAATTCATACAAGATTACCACGATACAGGCTAAGCCTAGTGTGGAATTTTAGTTTTAAGAATCCTACATGTAATTAATTTTGAAATAAAGAATTTTATTATTTATTATTTCAGAATTGTAATGTTTTTTTAGTACGTTTAGCCCATCATGTAAATTTGAAACATCGACGGTACTACAAACACACGTAGAAAAAAGCGAGTTTCTAAATTGAGCTAGCCGGGTTTCGAACTTGGGACACTAGAAATGGCGACATCATTAAAACTGGTATTCATGCCAGTCGACGTACATAATTGGATAAACGTAAATCCTCGTTCACTTCTTAAAATTCTATTTTGCTCAACATGATGTAACTGTGTACTTGTTATATGTTTTCGTACGTTGACATATAACAAGTAATATGTCAGCGTAAGAAGAGCGAGGCTACTCAACACAAGTATCTTCGGATTACTTTCTGAGAAGTCCCGGCAACATACTGTATAAGATTTACTGAAATAAAACACATGTTATTTTATTTATTTATGATGTTTGTTCTAGGGGCGTGTTCCAAGCGCTGGTAGAGAAGCACTTCCCGGCGCCGGACCGCGACCGGATCAGCCGGCTGCTGGGGCTGGAGCCGGCGCGCAAGTCGGCCCCCGCCGCCGTCGTCGTCGCAGTACCCGCCATCACCAACGGCCACGACGACGCCAACTCCTCCAAGAGGAAACGTCAGTATTTAACATAGTACACTATTTGTTTCTTTCTTTATAATTCACTAGTGGACCCTATGAACTTCGTATCACCTACAATTTAATGATTATCAATTTAACCTTGAGAACCAGCCAGCGCTATCTTTTTAATTAGTAAGTTAAAATAACAAAGCAGCTGAATACTAAAACGAAAGCAACACTACGGTCCTTTTATCATAACTAAGATCATTATTCAGACTAAAACCACTTTATCAAAAGTTAGTTGTCAAAAGTAAACCGAAATGGCGATTCCCATACAAAATAGCTAATACGTTTCATTGAATATTCGCTGTTCAATGAAACGCATTCTACCTACTCTCAGGGGAAATGACCAAAGAGAATATAATACAACATTGAATTTATTTATGATATTTATTTTTCTTAATTAATCAATCAAATGCACTAAGAAGTTTCAATTCCGACGTCGAAATCAATCACCCCAAAAGTAGCTGTCTACCACTTTTTAACCTTGTTAGGGGATAAATATAAAAAAAATACGAAACACGTGTTCAATTAATTTTGTGAAAGAATGTCTATGCCAAATTTCAAGTCAATCGGGCCAAGGAATCGCGTTCTCCCATACAAACTTTGCCACCCTGTTTCATCCCTTTAGGGGTTGATTTTCGCAAAATCCCGTCTTACCTACGCCCTAAAAGGAGCCCCCATGCAAAATTTGAGACTCCTAGCGCTTTGTTGCGCTAGTTGCCCCCATGCAAAATTTGAGACTCCTAGCGCTTTGTTGCGCTAGTTGCCCCCATGCAAAATTTGAGACTCCTAATGTTTTGTAGTTTTGGAGACAGCCTTCTACAAACCTACAAACTTTACTTAATAATATTGGTACAGATTAACGGAAGTGTGACCGATTTCAGACCGAACGGATGTCGAAGCGGAAATGTCAACAAAATAACAAACACGGTTGTTGCGCACCTCTTTGCTGTGCTGGCTTTTTAAGTTTTTTTTTAATGTTTTAAATCAAAATTCTTTGTGTCTGTCACTTTTTACTTTTCATTGAAGTCTGTAAAAAACTGCTACTGACTTCGTTTGCTTGTTTGTGTTTAAAAGGTAGTATTTTTTATTTATTATACCATAATATTATATACAGTCCTCTTGTTCTCATTTAATCCCTGTCTTTATCAACGGTTACGCGTTTTAATCTTGCAAAACACTTGGTCTTGTAATTTGTTTTTTTATTGATATAAAACTATTTTAATTTAGTTTGCCTATTAAATAATTACAATTTGAGGTGTATAAAATGTTCTTATTGACATTGGTTGCATTATAATAAAGAAAGTTATGTTGCAGTGACGGCGCGACAGCAAGCAAACGCAGCGGCGAAGCGTCTCCGTGGCGACTCATCATCGGAGGAGTGGGTGCGAGGGTCGGAAGACGAGCTCGAACTTGACTCTGATGAAGCGAGGGGTTCAGACTCTGATCCTAGCGACTCTAACCCATTCCGCGCTGGGAGTGACAGCGACGACGGTAAGAAACGGATGGACAAAAGTGCTCATTGTTAGAACTATTCCTTTTTGGCAATATCAGTGGAGGACTTGCAATTTTTTTCAGACGTGGACTACAATGTGCATATAGTTTTATATAGTTATAGTTGTTTTTGCTGAACTATAAACTGATGCAAAATGATTTTGACAAATGAAATAGTCATGTCGTGTCACTACGAGCATTGATTTTGAGTTTGAGTCCTATAAATCATGTTTTAAATATTTTAAAGTTTATAAATTTTTGTGTTTAACAACGCTATCGGTTTTCTTTTTATTTCTCAGAGCCCTGGGTGGGGCGTAAGAAAAAAGTATCAAAGAAGAAGAAGACGGTCGCCAAAAAGAAGGGAGCGTCGACACAAGATAAGATAGAGACGATGTTGGAGAGGAAGAGTGCCGCCCCCCCTCCGCCCACCGTGACGGTGGTGGGCCACGCGGGCCGCGCGCTCACCGGCACCCCGGTGGGGACCAACGGCCTGTATCTGGGTGAGATCTCCATGGCGTACTCTCATACACATCGTTACAGTGCCAGTGGGGCATATAGCATTGCATACTTTAAGTTGCTGAATCTGCCATCGATTAATTGTTTTAATATGAAGATAACTATATTATACGAGATAGACTTTTCTCATTTTTTTAATAGAATGTATTTTGGCATGCCAAAGAGGTTAGTCGAAAAACGTTAAACCTTCGTATTTATTGATACATAGCGTCAGGGGACATGTCTTCAGGACTTATGTACTATTTTTTGACTCAAAAAATTGTGAAAAATATAATGAATATTTTGTCCAGGGCCGGCTCGTAGCCAGCCGCCGCCCCGGTCGGCCATCGAGCGCGCGTGCAGCATGAAGGAGGAGCTGCTGGCCGCCATCGAGCGCCTCGGCCGCCGCCTGCCGCCCAACACGCTGGACCAGCTCGTCGACGAGCTCGGCGGGACTGACAACGTGGCCGAGGTGAGCTGATCCTACAGTGGACCACATATTGTCCGGGGCCGCCCGCAGCATGAAGCAGGAGCTGCTGGCCGCCATCGAGCGCCTCGGCCGTTTTGCCTCGATGTTAATATTTACGATTTGTACTCCACTGACCCTGCATTTCTCCGTAATTCGTCGGTTGCTTGTGTGGCGATATGATTGCTCAACAGTGTCAATCATATTAGCAGTTACACAGTCATAGTAGCTCATCATACTCCATCGAGCACCTCGACCGCCAACACTAAGCCAGCTCGCGACAACAACGTGGCTGATGCATTGTTTTCGTTACAAGAACTGAGCAAGTGATCACTACCGTGGTGACAGGCAGGAAGATATGATGACGTCATCGAATTCCATTCTCTCGCTAGTCTCGTTCGGAAAGGACGTATGGCGCGGAAACGTAATGTAATTCAAACAACACGACAATACAATTAAAGATGACGATCACCGTGGTCAAGTGGCTTGGTACACAGGTTTCTTGAAGTCGCCATCTTTGAAATCCTGAGTTTGATTCCTGGCTCCAGATAAAGTTTCCATTACACCCGTCGGTTTTCTACTACACACATTAGAGAACTCAGAACCATTTTAGTGTTTTAAGCAGATTAATTATTTACAATCACTTTGTAAATACTTATCGTATCGAAGTGAAATAAAAACAGTTGGTTTCGGAATTACGGTTTCCATAATGGTAATGGGTAAAAAATAACTTTTTTAATTTTTCCCACGTCCATTATTAACAATTCATGTCATGCGTTAAAACAGTATCAGTACTGTGCTATGCACTACCTTCGTGTGACATCGTCATTATCCCTCACCAGATGACGGGTCGCAAAGGGCGCGTGATCCAGACGGAAGAGGGTCAGATCCTGTACGAGTCGCGGTCCGAGGCCGACGTGCCGCTGGAGACCCTCAACCTGACGGAGAAGCAGCGGTTCATGGACGGAGAGAAGGACGTCGCCATCATATCCGAAGCGGCCTCTAGCGGTATATCGCTGCAGAGCGATCGCAGGTAGGCGTTATGCTGTTAAATAATAACCTTATAAAACTAAAATGGTAGATAGGGTACCATGCATACAAAACCGGAAAATTATTATGAACCCTGAAAATCGCCACATGGCTGAAAAATTATGTTTTTATTTATTTATGAAAAAATGCAAAATTACATCACTAGACGCAACTAGACTGTTGTATTCGATAATCAATCCCTTTAATCGGCAAAAGCCAAACACAAATTTGATCTAGGGTTGCCACTATGCAGTAGGTATAGCATAAAAAGTAAAAAGTGGTGGTTTCCTTCAACGTTTAGAATAATTTTCCAGGGTTGTATGCATGGTACCCTATCTAGTAAAACCCTATCTAGTTAAATGAGAGCGGAAACGTAAGGAACTGCTAAAAATGTCCGCTGCTAATAATAACCTTGTAACTTGTTTATTTCAATGACTAGGTGTATATTTTATACAACGTGTTACAAAAATACCCCTAATGCCGAATATGGTAGATAGGGACCATCAAACTGATCAACTTTTACTATGGGATCAACTTTGAAATCGCGAAAATAAAATCAGCTATTTCATACAAAAATTAATTACGAAAATATCAAAATGTATGAAACAGCTGTTTTTTTTCTCGCGATTTCAGAGTTGGTCCCATAGTAAAAGTTATTCAGTTTGATGGTCCCAATCCACCATATTCGGCATTAGGGGTATTTTTGTAACACGTTGTATATCAAAATTATCATTGCTTAAATGTTTCGTTTATGACGAAAGTTAAGAAACAATATTATATTCTCTTGTTCACAGAGCGAGAAATCAAAGACGGAGAGTTCACATAACTTTAGAATTGCCCTGGTCGGCGGACAGGGCGATACAGCAGTTCGGTGAGCATTCATTCCAGCGTATAAGACATCTTCGAAATTAGAATAATGTAGGACTAGTGTTAAGGCGAGGCCAGTTCACGATCTGATGAAAATATAAATTTTTGAGCTCCCAATGTGAAGAACTGATGCTGAATTCTACTTCACAAAAAATATTGTGGACTGAAAAAAAAAACAAAGAAACACAATAACCGAACAGAATATTGTAAAATGGCTTCGTAACTCTGTAAAAAAATCCTGAATAACACCATAAAAACTTATTAAAATAAACTTCCAATCGTCAGATTTCGTAATTTTCAACGACAGTGATGTGATTTTTGATGCAAAAAGGATAGCTTTTTTAATGATCTAACACAATAACCGAGTACATTTTTAACAAATCATCAGTATTTCAGAAATCAATAAAAATGTACTAAATGTCTAGCGAAGCGCGACAATTAAAGCTATGCAATAATCAACCATATTCTAAAGAGGTAGTGAAAGAGTGGATTTCGTGAACTGCCTTGCCTTAATATAGTATTTCTGTCACATTGCCTTAAATTCGATTACTAAAGTTAGTCTATTGTTGATTTTTGTCTAGCTAAATACCGACTGATTTAAATCTTTTGTATAATATTTCAATGCTTTTCATTTACAAATATCTGCCATATTCAAGGGCTTATAAATGATTCCTTGCAATATCTACTAGGTCGAACGCATCGGTCGAATCAAGTGAACGCTCCGGAGTACATATTCCTGATCTCGGATTTGGCGGGCGAGCGCCGGTTCGCGTCCACGGTGGCCAAGCGGTTGGAGTCCTTGGGGGCGTTAACACACGGCGACCGACGCGCGACAGAGACGAGAGACCTTAGCCAGTTCAACATCGACAACAAGTACGGTCAGTGTCTAGCATCATCATCATAACTAGGGATGTTGTGGATATGACATTTCGGATCTGGATATGTATACGGATATAGAAATAATATACCAGTTTCGAATATCGTTACGGATATGAAATTATTTCGGATTATTTTATTCATTTATTTTTACAAACTTTATTGTACATTTATAGGCGGACTTAATGCTAAATGCATTCTCTCCCTTCAATCGACAAGTGAACCTTTAGGAAACGGATATCAATAAAGGTGGTACATAAAGTTAAGTAGTAATAAATTATCCGTTACTTTCGGATAGTTTACATTACCAATATTAGATTTTGAGAAATTGTTAAAGTAAACCTGTCATATCGTGTCTTAGGCTTCGCCCCTATCCGAAATTATCCGAAACTTTTATATCGGATTCGGTTACGGTTGCGGATAGATTTTTATTTCAGATATCCGATAGTTTCTGTTACGGCTACGGAGCATCTCTGATCATAACAGCCCTATTGATACCTATGCAGGACCCAGGCCTCTCCCGTGGGAGGACCGTTTTCTTGGGAAAACGCTGCTTAACATTTTCAAGCCCACCGGGAAGTTGAATGTACTACATTTAATAATGTACTACTTCTGTCACCCGACGTGAGAAAGATATATGTGCTATTCCACTCTGCCTTGCAAGGGTCTAGGATAGTCTAGGACAATGTTTCTTAAACTTATTGCAATCACGGACCACTTTAGAATTTAAAAAAATCCACAGGTTTAGTCAAAGAATATTTCAGGGAAAAAAACAAATGGTTAACTGCAGACCCCTGATACACATGGCACGGACTCCTAAGATACTTTACTCACTTTAAGATAGTATTATGCTAAATGCGAGTATATTACATTGATAAAGCCAAGCGATTAAAGTACGTGTCTATTCCAGTGGCCCAATTGAGCTAATTTTCAACGATAAAACCAAAACTAAATCGTTACCGTTTCATTTTCGTTCACAGAAAAATACTCGCTTTAATTTTGTCAAAATTGTTGAAAGCTTTGCCTAAGGAGCCTAGGATGCCAATCTTGGCCAAGCTTTGCCTAAGGAGCCTAGGATGCCAATCTTGGCCAAGCTTTGCCTAAGGAGCCTAGGATGCCAATCTTGGACAATATAAATAAGAAATCTAAAGCTAAACCAATCATTTTAGGTAAATATAACCTAAATAAAAACGTAACGGTTTTGGTTTTATCGATCAAAATTAGCGCGATTGGACCCCTTGAATTCGGACTTGGCGGGCGAGCGGCGATTCTCCTCCTTGGTGGCCAAAACCTATTGGAGTACTTAGGGGCGCTCACACACGCGACACAGACCAGGGACTTCGACAGTCATCGACAACAAGTACAGTCAGTGTCTAAAGTTGCAGGAAGTGGTGTGAAACTTTTTTTAAACAGCTTTTGGTGTCAATTTATAAATATTTACGAAACTAATTCAACCATTTATGTACATATTTTTTGTATTTGACACAACGCCGATTCCATCACTGTTGTGATTCTATCTTCCATCAATGTTCACGTCACTATAATATAATGCGTTCTAAAATTATCGTGTGTATAATTTTCAAATTGTTCTCTTAGGTCGTCAAGCGCTAGAGTCTGTGATGAAGGCGATAATGAAGTACGAGTCGCCGCTAGTGGCGCCGCCCGCCGACTACGCGGGGGACTTCTTCCAGGACGTGGCCTCCGCCCTCGTGGGGGTCGGCCTCATAGTCAACAACGAGCTCGCGCCCGGCTCGCTGTCCCTCGACAAGGTCAGTACTCCACTATACAGGACGGCCTCCGCCCTCGTAGGGGTCGGCCTCATAGTCAACAACGAGCTCGCGCCCGGCTCGCTGTCCCTCGACAAGGTCAGTACTCCACTATACAGTTCAAATGTGATATAATGTTCTGATTTACAAAAATATAAGAATCTGACTCTGTTATCTACTTTTAAATTCAGTTACTTCTCTAATATGTTAGTGTGAGGATCCTACACTATCTGGGAGTTACTGCCACTGACCTTCAATTATAAACATCGTATTACCAATCAAAATTACCTTTTATTTAATATAAAATTTCCCAAGTATGCTAACACATTCACGCGAGTCGGCCAGTGCGCAGTAACTGCCACGACTCCTCGTTCATACGTCTCACAAACATTCAAAATCGCTGACATGCAACATTCATAATACAATGTCTCTACATGACTATTGAAAGGCAGCGACAAACCACATACTAGGAATGGCCGGGTCTACCGTATGCGAGCAGCCTCGTGAGGCCAACTCGAACGTTTGCTGCGAAACGATCTCACTACTAAATAAGTGTTTGTCTCGGGCGAGGCACCTTAAGATTGATCGGGTATCAGTTTTTCACTCAACTTGAACTCTTAATTTGCAATCGAGGATTTTATTTGATTTCAATGATTTCGGATAAGAAGTGAGATTACAAAGTTGCTACATAGAGTACCTTGTAAAAAGTTGCTACATAGAGTACCTTGTAAAAAGTTGCTACATAGAGTACCTTGTAAAAAGTTGCTACATAGAGTACCTTGTAAAAAGTTGCTACATAGAGTACCTTGTAAAAAGTTGCTACATAGAGTACCTTGTAAAGCTGGAATAACAATAACAGTATTTTCATTTAGAAACTTAATGCTGCTAACATGACACATATTTCTGGTACTGAAAAATTACAAGGTTATATTGATTCATGACATTTTTGTGCCTAATTTCATTAGATAACTGATAACGTGTTGGAAGCCGAGTTGTGTAGCAACATTATCAATTGCAGGACTACAACAACATGTCCAAGTTCCTCAACAGGATCCTGGGCATGCCCGTGGAGCTGCAGAACAGGCTGTTCAAGTATTTCACGGATACGCTCGCCGCAGTTATGGAGCAAGGTGAGTTTTGACATTCACATATATTGTATTATTTTTACTGGGTAATAATCGTTCAACTTTATTTTTTATTTTTGTATGATTTTAGTCTCTATTTACTTCCATTACACTTATTGATTTGGAACGGTATATTTGTATGAACGCTCTGTTTTAAATTATGGCTCTTGAATCGTGTTTTTTTTACATATACTTGTCTTTTTTAAGGAGTTTGTCAAATATATTATTTAAGATTTGGCGGAGGGTTTGAATTTTGAAGGATGTAAAGCGAGTAAAAGATTACTATCGGAGCCCTTCGAAATGATGAAATTAGTCTATCATCTCGTCTCTAGTGGTATAAAATGTGTCGCCCCGGACTATACACGTTCACCTCGAGACCGCCTTTATGCCCTACGTTATAAAATCTGTTTTCGCAGTTTAACTTTATAACCTGACGTGCTGTCGTCTGTTTGTGTATTGTCGCAGCGAAACGCAGCGGTCGCTTCGACCTGGGCATCCTGGACCTGGGCAGCGCGGGCGAGTGCGTGCGGCGCGCGCGCACGCTGCGGTTCCTGCGCCGACACGCCACGGGGCAGGCGCCCGTCGAACTACACACCGTGCACTCAGAGGTAGCTCCACTGAGTGTCTCTTATAAACGCAGCGGTCGCTTCGACCTGGCCATCCTGGACCTGGCAGCGCGGGCGTGCGCCGACACTGTCTGCTTGTACGACAAGCGAAACAGATGCGAAACAGCCTGTTCTAACGCATAGATTAAACCGGCGAACTAAAATCTATGGAAGTGCAAAAATGCGTATGTCTGTTCAGCTGTCTCGCTGTCTGACTGTTCGTCTATTCTCTACAGGTCGCATTTCTCAACAGATTGTGATGTTTTGTGAGCAGGTTCGATAATTATATATTGTTGATGTCCGACAGCGCGGCATGGAATGGGCTGAGGCTCTAGAAAAGTGGTCCGAACTGGGCGGGCCCAAAGAAGGTTTCTACCTGTCACAACAACCTCGTAACAACAAGCACACGGCCGTGCTGTGCGCCGCCGTGCCGACCACCAAGAAGGAGCGCCTCTCCAAGAAGGAGCAGATGTTTCAGATATACAGGTGTGTACATTCTTACAGGAATTAGCCACGAGAAAAGTTTCTATCTGTCGCTACCGTCGCGTCGCGCAACAAAAAAAAACTCTACATACATACATAGTACAATTACAGGCCAATCTCAGTTCTTTCTGTTCTAGCAAAAATTTTGGAAAAATTATTAAATACTAGATTGTTGAACTATCTTTCTAAATATAACATCTTATCTCCAAATCAATTCGGCTTTAGACATGGAATTTCAACTGAAGATGCAGTTACATCTATAAGTACGCTATTACACAACATCTCGATGAAGGTAAAAAATGTATTTTAGTCTTCTTAGATCTAAAAAAAGCCTTCGACACCGTCTCTGGCCCCATCCTTCTGAGCAAATTAGAAAAAATTGGTATCCGTGGTGAACAATTACAATTATTTAAAGACTACCTATCCGAGAGAAAACAAAAAGTTAAATTGGAAAACTGTATTAGTGATGATGTTGATGTTACATATGGTGTCCCTCAGGGGAGTGTGTTGGGCCCTACCCTGTTCCTCATTTACATTAACGACCTATGTCAAATGAATCTTCTAAACGCAAAAATATTTTCTTATGCTGATGACACAGCAATAGTTTTATCCGGTTCCAGCTGGAATAATTTTAAGGTAGATGCTGAGCGGGGTATGGCTCAAGTAGCATTATGGTTACAAAACAATCTCCTCACTCTTTACACTCTCAAAACAAATTATATATGTTTCAGTATCTATGATAGCTCTCAACCTTGTTCAGATTACAATTTAAAAATACATACTTGTAGTAACTTGGTAGGTCATGTCTGTAACTGTCCGCAAATAAATAAAGTGCAGTGTGTTAAGTATCTGGGAGTAATGTTGGACCAGAGATTATCATGGTATCCTCAAATTGAACAGATTAAATCGAGAATACGTAAATTGAACTGGATTTTTAAAACCCTGAGACATATAGTCTAAAAGAACATATCAGATGGTGCTGGCATATCTAGAAATCTATTGAACGAAATATATATCTCCCTAGTTCAATCCATAATAATTTATTGTATCCCGGTATGGGGTGGTGCACTTAAAACGCGTTTCCTGGAGGTCGAACGAGCCCAGCGTACTCTTTTAAAGCTAATGTATTTCAAGAATAGGACTTTTTCAACACAGGAGCTTTACCAAATAACCAATTTACTATCTATACGTAAACTATACATCGTGCACACTTTACTAAAAAAACATAACAACATAACTTTCTGTACAAATAATGTGGGTAGAAGAGGAAAGAAAAATGTGGTTCCACTTCCTTATAATAAAACAATGTTCGCAAGAGCACAATACGAAGCACGTTCAGCATTTTTATATAATAAAATAAATAAAGATATATATAATAAACCTATTTACGAGTGTAAATCAGTATTAACAAATTGGATACATAAATTAACCTACATCGAAACTGAAAGTCTATTGGAATATATAACATAAACACAGTAAATACATTATATTATTATTATTATAACTGTATTTTAGTTAAAAAGAAAGTAATTTACATAAAAGCATTTAACATAGAAATATACATAAACATACAATAATTAACATTAGTAAGTACTTAACTATAATATATTCTAAACCTAAAGTGTCATTAATAAAAAAATAAAAAATATATTTTGGTATTCTTAATTAACTAAGTATTTAGATAAGGAAATTTCATTGACTGTCATAGAATAATAAGTAATAAGGAGCGGAGTCTCCTGGCACAGGCATTTTTTTTGCTTAAAAGGGGGCTTCAACAACTATTATTGTTATTTAAGTCATGAAAGTGAATAAACATTATTTTATTTATTTATTATTTAAAGTACGAGCGTTACAAAAGTGGTTATTCCTCGAAAACAGAAGGATAAAAAACGCGATGTCGTACTGATACATTTCACATATCGTATGCGGCATTACGTACACACAACGCGGTAGCATTATTCCGTGCTGACAAATATGGGTCAATCCTAGAATTTATTCTGTGTTGACGTTTGTACGTACATCACCATGTAGCATTCCGGTCGTTGTGCTGGTCGAGGTTTAGTGTGTTGTCCCTATTTTAGTGTTTTTTTTTTCGTTTATTTATAAATTCTCCTTTATTAATATTCAAATAACATCGAACGTCCGAATCGACTATAAATATTATGAGGGGTTTACGGTAAAATTACGGATATGTTTCCACGGAACTTATTCTCGAATCGTTACCAATTTTAGATGAATTTAGGTCGTCTTCTTCTCAGATGTCGGAGTATTTGTTAAATGTGTGTCGTGTCGTCAGACCGAACACGGGGCTGCAGCTGCGGATGGAGTCCCTCGCGGAGGTGGAGAAGAAGTACCGGCGCGTGGACAGCGGCGAGGCGGAGGCGGCGTGGCGCGCGCAGTACCAGGCCTCGCTGCGGACCTGCAGCCACGCCTACTGGCGCGGGCTCTGCCGCACCGGCGCCGACTGCGAGGTGCGTGCGTGTGTGTGTGTGTGTGTGTGTGTGTGTGTGTGTGTGCGAGGCGGAGGCGGCGTGGCGCGCGCAGTACCAGGCCTCGCTGCGGACCTGCAGCCACGCCTACTGGCGCGGGCTCTGCCGCACCGGCGCCGACTGCGAGGTGCGTGCGTGTGTGTGTGTGTGTGTGTGTGTGTGTGTGTGTGTGCGAGGCGGAGGCGGCGTGGCGCGCGCAGTACCAGGCCTCGCTGCGGACCTGCAGCCACGCCTACTGGCGCGGGCTCTGCCGCACCGGCGCCGACTGCGAGGTGCGTGCGTGTGTGTGTGTGTGTGTGTGTGTGTGTGTGTGTGTGTGTGTGCGTGTGTGTGTGTGTGTGTGCGAGGCGGAGGCGGCGTGGCGCGCGCAGTACCAGGCCTCGCTGCGGACCTGCAGCCACGCCTACTGGCGCGGGCTCTGCCGCACCGGCGCCGACTGCGAGGTGCGTGCGTGTGTGTGTGTGTGTGTGTGTGTGTGTGTGTGTGTGTGTGTGTGTGTGTGTGTGTGTGTGCGAGGCGGAGGCGGCGTGGCGCGCGCAGTACCAGGCCTCGCTGCGGACCTGCAGCCACGCCTACTGGCGCGGGCTCTGCCGCACCGGCGCCGACTGCGAGGTGCGTGCGTGTGTGTGTGTGTGTGTGTGTGTGTGTGTGTGTGTGTGTGCGAGGCGGAGGCGGCGTGGCGCGCGCAGTACCAGGCCTCGCTGCGGACCTGCAGCCACGCCTACTGGCGCGGGCTCTGCCGCACCGGCGCCGACTGCGAGGTGCGTGCGTGTGTGTGTGTGTGTGTGTGTGTGTGTGTGTGTGTGTGTGTGTGTGTGTGTGTGTGTGTGTGTGTGTGTGTGTGTGTGCGAGGCGGAGGCGGCGTGGCGCGCGCAGTACCAGGCCTCGCTGCGGACCTGCAGCCACGCCTACTGGCGCGGGCTCTGCCGCACCGGCGCCGACTGCGAGGTGCGTGCGTGTGTGTGTGTGTGTGTGTGTGTGTGTGTGTGTGTGTGTGTGTGTGTGTGTGTGTGTGTGTGTGTGTGTGTGTGTGTGTGTGTGTGTGCGAGGCGGAGGCGGCGTGGCGCGCGCAGTACCAGGCCTCGCTGCGGACCTGCAGCCACGCCTACTGGCGCGGGCTCTGCCGCACCGGCGCCGACTGCGAGGTGCGTGCGTGTGTGTGTGTGTGTGTGTGTGTGTGTGTGTGTGTGTGTGTGTGTGTGTGTGCGAGGCGGAGGCGGCGTGGCGCGCGCAGTACCAGGCCTCGCTGCGGACCTGCAGCCACGCCTACTGGCGCGGGCTCTGCCGCACCGGCGCCGACTGCGAGGTGCGTGCGTGTGTGTGTGTGTGTGTGTGTGTGTGTGTGTGTGTGTGTGTGTGTGTGTGCGAGGCGGAGGCGGCGTGGCGCGCGCAGTACCAGGCCTCGCTGCGGACCTGCAGCCACGCCTACTGGCGCGGGCTCTGCCGCACCGGCGCCGACTGCGAGGTGCGTGCGTGTGTGTGTGTGTGTGTGTGTGTGTGTGTGTGCGAGGCGGAGGCGGCGTGGCGCGCGCAGTACCAGGCCTCGCTGCGGACCTGCAGCCACGCCTACTGGCGCGGGCTCTGCCGCACCGGCGCCGACTGCGAGGTGCGTGCGTGTGTGTGTGTGTGTGTGTGTGTGTGTGTGTGTGTGTGTGTGTGTGTGTGTGTGTGCGAGGCGGAGGCGGCGTGGCGCGCGCAGTACCAGGCCTCGCTGCGGACCTGCAGCCACGCCTACTGGCGCGGGCTCTGCCGCACCGGCGCCGACTGCGAGGTGCGTGCGTGTGTGTGTGTGTGTGTGTGTGTGTGTGTGTGTGTGTGTGTGTGTGT